>JAJOZX010000508.1:417500-585000 GCA_023014485.1 Bathynomus jamesi
AGTAACAACATGGGTCAAAAAACAAAAATCGCAATATATATCCGTTTTTTATACGATATCATTTTTATACGATATCATGCGATATTTTTGCAAGTTATTACAAAACTCTACAGGAATGAACAAGTCAAATTGTGGATATTTTTATTTTTTAACAATTCGTCAGTACCCTTAATGATGTTGTCAGAGGAAGATCGTATTCTCATTAAAAATTGTTACTGTGAAAAAGGATGGAAGACTGGAAGGTTATTGCAAGAGTTTCCCGGCAAAAAGTGGAAAAGGCGTGCAGTGGAAAGACTCTTAAAGAAGATTCGCGAATCGGGAAGTACTGCCAGAAAACCAGGAAGCGGTAGACCTAAAACAGCTTCGGTTCCAGAAAATGTGGATTACATCAACGATAAAATCTGCTCTCAAGAAGATAAACCAGGAAGTCATTTGTCACAAAGAACAATTGCTAAACATTTGAATATTGGAAAGACTTCTGTACACGAATAATTAAAGCACAAAAACTAAAAGCCTTCAAAAGAATAGTATCTTCTAGAAAAAGTGATACTGTTAAGGATAAAAGAAAAACAAGGTGCAGAAAGTTACTTGATAATTTCTCTGTCGTTGATATTAAAAAGATAGTCTTCACGGATGAAAAAGATTTCACTCTAGAAATTCCGCGAAACCGTCAAAATGATGTTGTCTACGGGCGTGGTAAAAAGTGTGACATTTCAATAAACAGATTGTATCATGAAACGTCAAGATTCTCCAAAAAGGTTATGATATCTGCAGGGGTCTCTTGGAATGGCAAGACAGATGTTCATTTTATTGAAACTGAAAAGACAAAGGTGAATTCTGCAAATTACATTGAACTTTTAAGAACAAAATTGTTGCCGGATTGTCGTCGCCTGTATCAAGAAAATGATTTCATATTTCAACAAGATGGAACACCGTCGCATACAAGCTACGCCACACAGTCGTTTCTGATTAGCAATACACCAAAATTAATAACGAAAAATGAGTGGCCACCACAATGCCCAGATTGTAATCCTATGGACTACTCAATTTGGGAGTTACTAAAAGAGAAGGTTTACCGAGGTCGACGAGAAAAATTCACCGAATCAGAATTAAAAAGTAAAATACTTGAATCTTGGCAAGAAATTGGCATTAATGAAGTAAGAAGTATTATTTTTGTGTGGAAGAAAAGACTTAGATTAGTGTGTCAACAGAGTGGTGGTCCAATCGATCATTTACTGTAAATTAATTAGTTAAATTTCTGATTAAATTTTTCCTTTCTCATGATATTCGTTTTTTTGACCCATGTTGTTACTTTTGTTAATTGCGAGAAAACTATAAAAGATATCAGAATTCCGTTTCTTGCATTCAAAAAAAGAAGTTTGAAAGTATCTTGCATATAAAAATTGTCATGATAAGGAAGGGGGTTACTGAGATATTAATTTTTAAAAAATGCGTCATTTTTTTCGGACCAACCGATATATATATATTTTTTTTAAATAATATATATATATATATATTTAAATAAATATATATATATATATATATATTATAAATAAATATATATATATTTAAGTAAATATATATATATATATATATTTATTTAAATATATATATATATATTTATTTAAATATATATATATATAATATTTATTTAAAAAAAAAAAAATAATATATATATATATATATATATATATATATATAAATTCCAATCTTGAACCTGGCTTGATCTTAATAATTTTGTTCATATGACAAGCAACCAGCCATTTTTAAACCACGCCAACTATATACTTATACGCATTGTCAACTATTCACTTCTGAGTTTGGTTTTAAGTGGAATACAGAGAGGCTTATGCTACTCCGAAATGAACGAAGTGTGTGAAATTGTTCCTTCTCAAAAAGGAAGAGGTAAAATCAACGCACGTGGATATTTAATGGTTAAAGAAAGAAATCGTGAGAACATTTATCACTGTTGCTGCGAAAAAAGAAAATCGGGCATTTGCGAAGGTAGGCCTCACTTCAATGCTTATAAACGGCCAACATCATATTCGTAAGTTTGTGGGTCATAACTCATAACCATGCTCCTCAGGCAAGTGCTGCTTCTGTTGCTAAAGTCATTGGTGAAATAAAGATAAAGGCTCAAGAAACGAGGGATCTTTCATGTCAAATCATTCAAACTTGCACAGTTAATATACTTCAAAATATTCAGCCTTATTTGCCGTCAAAAGGAGCTCTTAATTAATTAATTTAGGTAATTATTAGTTTTTACACCCTGTCTGTTTTTATGATGAGAACAAACTTTTCTGGTCAACTTTGAGGTGTTTTGCACGAATCTGCCATCCGTTTCCTGTGCAAGTGCGTAGTTTGCGAGATATCGTCATCTCGAAAACTACGCATTTGCACAGGAAACGGATGGCAGTTTCGTACAAAACACCTCAAAATTAACAGCAAAGTTTGCTCTCGTCATTTTCTGTTAAACTTACAAAAATATCACGACTTAACCTAACCAATCATCAAGGGCTTACAGTTGACCTAGCAGGGCGCACAGTTGACCTAACCGGGCATTCAGTTGAGCTAACCTGGCATTCAGTTGACCTAACCGGGCATTCAGTTGACCTAACCAGGCATTCAGTTGACCTAACCGGGCATTCAATTAACCTAACATGTTAATATTGGTTATTTCACCTAAATATCTCCTGATCTTTTCGTATTAGGCACTCGCTGTCACATTTCGGGCAAGTTAAGGATGAGAGAATAACGCCGTAATTGATAAAAACATCCAATCCTTTGTCTTCATTTAGGGCACAATACGAATCAAGTTCTCAAAGTCGAAATCACACAAACGGCACGTCATAATTATATCACAAGCACCACCAAACCGAATCCAATTAGAAAAAAAAAATAGCCAGAACAAAAACTAACAATCTAGTTAAGTCGCAGAGTAGCGAAAAAATAGCCCAATCAGGAAAAAATTTTCAGGAAAAAAGTACATTATAGCCAAAACAGGAAATATATTTTGTTAAAAAAGTACATTTGAGCAAATTTGCACAACATAAAATATATATTTTCTTAGTCAGTTTTGAATGGCAATTCAATATATTATACTGTTTTAACCGCGCGTGAGCGGGTGAAAAGACAAATATTAACCTTAATTTATACTTTTTAATGATTTTAATAATAAACGATCTTGATGATAATGATTTATGATTTATACATATATACGTATATTGTGGTTGTCGGGATTTTCGTTGTCGGGATATTGCTCGGATTGTGGCTGTCGGGATTGTGGTTGTCGGGAAAAGCATTGTCGGGATGTTTGGTATGTCGGGATTGTGGCTGTCGGGATGGTGGGTGTCGGGAATATCGTTGTCGGGATTTTGATCGGGATCCCTTTTCCTTCCTGCTGGACGTTCGCTTTCATTCAGCTTGTCCCAAAATAGGGTGACCGCTCTCAACCCTCCAACTATTGTCCAATTGCTTTGATTTCTTGCCTTTCCAAAGTTTTTGAATCTATCCTTAATAGTAAGATTCTTAATCACCTTTCTTCTCGCAATAAAAAACTTTCAAACGGTTTCATCTCTGATATTCTATTAGATATAGTATTACTCTATTAATTATAGTATTATCTATATGTATATTAAAATTTATGCAATACTCACTCCTTAATTGAAGGGCGGTCCATGATTACAGATAGCCCGATTTCACGGTTATCTCAGTATACTCTGCCGGTGGGAGAGTGGTGCAACCGTTGCTGTCCATCACCACTGACTGGCCTCCCATCTCGCGCGCTACTATACACAGTATTATTCTGTTACTGTTTAATATACAATAAGTAGTTTATACTCACCACAAGACACGAAGCTTCTTTACTCCCGAAGATTGTTATCCCTCCCCCTGCTAACATTGCTGCTAATATTAATTGTCTTTGGTAGCGCGAAGTGACTCTGACTGAGTCGCGTTGTGGTGGACTGGCGGGAGGTGAGCTGCGGGTGCAAACAGCAGCAAATCACGGTTAACTCGATTCACAGATAACTGCGTGAGTACTGTATTCTGTTTTGTGTGTTATAATCATATCTGAGGTTTTTGATAGATTTAAGGATAATTTATTTGTATTCAGCCAGTTATAAATATAAACGGGATCTATGTTCTTGAGAGGTACCTAAGTCGTTATCAGATAGGAGAAATGTCGTGTCATCTGCATATTGAATACTGGTTGCGTTGTAATAATTATAGAAGTCATTGACATAAAACAGGAAATAAAAGGAGTTCCATTATCGAACCCTGTGGCACTTCGTGTGGTGAGTAGTGTGGCCGCAAACAAGACGAGTGCAGAGCAATTGCAATGTTGATCAAATGAGTGCCAGTGCCACCCACCTCACCCCCTTGTTGCAAGATGCCAACCCCTCCCCCAGTGCCAACCCCAGGATGCCTAAAAAGGGGGAATACCCCAGCAAGATGGGGGTGTTCACCTAACCTCTTTAGGGGAGAAGTTGGGACGGCCTCACCCCCCAAACGGGTATATCTAACCTAAGAGAGGGGAGGAGAGGGAGAGGAAGAGACCATCCAACGTCTGCGAGATGCAGAAGCTTAATGAGAGCTCAGGTAGCATCACTTGGCTTAGAACTCGAAATCCGCCAGATGGCTTAAGCAGCCAGTGCCTCCAGGCATTATCAGCCAGTTGGCACAGTGTAAATATCGTTTGAACAGCCAAAAAGCGCACACAAACGCACATAGATCACCTATTATTACACACAAACACACACAACGTATATAAACAGATGCATGTAAAGCCCCAATACAAAATATATACGAGCATAACCACCACACAAAAAAACTACCACAGCATCACAACCAGCACCACAACCGCCAATCTTCTAAGTATAGCTGGCCATCACCTAACCAAACCTGCCTTACCCACGGCTTTTACTTACCAACTCCTGGTAGACCGACAAGGTCTCTAAATACAACCCAATGGACAGAGCTTTTAAGCATAAACAAATACGTTTATGGAGCCAGGGTGTAGACCGACAAGGTCTCAAGAGAAGGGTGACGCTAATAGTTTTTCTATTAAGCTTCTCTTGGTGGAACACCACGAGGCCAATTTGACGTTTGGTAGTCGATCTTTTAAAAAAAAATCGAATAAGATAAACTAAGTTTAATACTAAAACAAATTTTCATCATAATATACAATTTTATCCTTAAATTATAGCATAAAAAGCATTAATATGATTTTTAAAACAAAATAGAAATTAAATTAGGGGTAGCTATTTAGTTTTTCCCCTTTCACCCATTTATTGTGTTTCAATACAAATTTGTCTTTAATATACATTTCTATCCTTAAACTATAATATAAAAAGCATTAATGTAACTTTATATTAAAAATAGATTCTATTTCTGGGTAACTATCATATTTCATTTTTCCTCTTTTGGCCAGTTATTTTGTTTCAATACAAATTTATCGTTAATATACAATTTTATCCTTAAACTACAGGGTGGGCCGTAAGTTTCCATACATAGGAAAAATAAACATTTTTTTATGGACAACCATTTTTATTTATATAATATGCTCTACATGGTTGCCATTGTTTTGAAAACACATTTCAATACGTGTTCCCCACTGTTGATGAACACGCATTAGCACAGTTGACGTTATGCTTGTAATGGCGTTGGTGATACGTTCCTTTAGATGATTTATGTCTCGTATCTTTTCCTGATACAGCATGGCCTTCAAGTGCCCCCAAAGATAGAAATCAAGGGGGGTGAGATCTGGGGATCTGGGAGGCCACTCCACAGGACCACGCCGACCAATCCAAGCATCCGGAAACTGCTGATCCAAATACCGACGCACGTGAAGACCATAATGAGGTGGAGCTCCATCTTGCTGGAAGTAAACTGGGAAGTTACCTTCCTCGTTTAGCAGGGATGGGAAAATCTCTTCTTGCAACATGTTAAGATACCTTTCGGCATTAAGATTTCCACTGACAAAAATTGGTCCAATAATTCTGTCACCCCATATCCCGCCCACACCATCACTTTACCGGCACCTTGCATCTTCGTCGGACTCAGCCAGTTAGGGTTAGCATTACTCCAATAACGTATGTTTTGCCGATTAACCTCTCCATTGACGTAAAAATTTGCTTCATCAGTAAACAAGATCTTAGTTGAAAAGTTTGCATCCTCGTTCACTTTGGTTAATGCCCATTCACAGAATTCCATCCGTCTATCCGGGTCGTCTTCACTCAAATGCTGTGCCATATGCAATTTGTATGGATGCCATTTGTTTGCTTTCAAAATGCGCCTGATACTCGATCTGCTAACACCACTTTCTGCAGACAACCGTCGTGTACTTTTTCTGGGACTCCGTGTAAGCGCTGTAAGTATCGTAGCTGTTGTGTCTTCATCGGTGGCTGTACGTCTTGGACCACTTCGCGGTTGATCTGCAACATTTCCAGTTTTCTGAAACTTGTTAATAAGTTTTGCCACAGTGTCGTGTGTGATGTTCGTTCCATGTTGTCTGTTAAAGTTCATTGCAACCATGCGACTGCTTCCCGACCCAGCCATCAGTATGATTTCAATTCGTTGCTCTTTCGTCAAACGCATATTCTTAGGGTATCTGAAACATAAAAACAAACGTTTAATTTTTCCTATGTATGGAAACTTACGGCCCACCCTGTATAACATAAAAACGTTAATATAATTTTTAAAACAAAATAACCTATTGAATGAATAAGTTATATTTGGTAAAGACACGCCCCAGAATTCGCGGCTCGTCCAATGGGCTGGGCATGAGAACGAATCCAGGATCTCTGGTTGGCGGAAAGTCTCGCTCTCACACAGGAAACTCACGAATCGAATATTATGGGTGGGGCCAATCGGGGTCACGTATATAAGAGGGAACATTTGGATCCACAACAGTGATTTATCAACGAGTAACTACACATTCTCTCATCATGGACACTTCCAGTCAGACACTGCTCCCCGCAAGTGTTTGAAGACGGGGACCTCTCTGCAGTGACTACGCTCCATCTTTTCGCAGCGGCCGACCGGAACGCCCTACTTTCAACTCAATCCATTGCAGAAATTTGTGACGGCGAGAAAGAACCAGCGGATGAAGAGGCCATTGAAATGTGAGTAATTAAGTAATAATTTAGTTTATGATTCGTTCTCGGGCTATATGCATCGTATCACTCAGTGCTTATCCCTTCCAAGTGTTAGTTAATTTATAAAAAGCCATAATAAACGAAATGAAGGGATATCTGCCCAGGGGTTCGAGACTCTGCGACGGGGCATAGTAGCCCCGCTAATCTTCTTTCCTGAGAATGTCATTTAGACAGTGAATTTTATTATGCGATGAAGGTATCTTTTGAAAGTGAAATTTTATTATGCGCTTGTTTCCCTGTACGTGTTAACTTAAAAATTTATAGTAAGTTCTACAGGTTAGTTTTTAGAATTACTAAAACTTTAGAATTGTTGCGGTCCCAGGTTGGTGACCCGGTGCTGGCAGATGATGCGTAGCACATCCAGCTGATCTTCCTTTTGAGCCCAGTTAGGCTAGTTGCTTTGTGTTTATTATCTGATCCGGTATTCTATTAAGTATTTAGAGAGTGAATTTTGTTTATCAAATAATTACGTTAATATTTATTTAAAATTAGTTTGTGAAATGATTCATTAACAGCATGTATCCTCAATTTTATATATATATATATATATATATATGTGTGTGTGTGTGTGTGTGTGTAAAAATGAACAATGAATAATTCCAATATAATCTTTATAATTCAAATATTCATTTTTACATCAGAACCAAAATCGCCCAACGCGAGTTTGGATAAAATTTTGATTTGCTTTCTATTTTTGCAATGTCACAACCACGCTATCTACCATTTCTATGGTTAAGCAGTATCCATGTTTGTGTCATTGGAGGTTCGTTGTGAGAAGCGAATGTCCCTTAATTTCATTCCCTCAAAGTACAAACAAGACACTCGACGGTTTAGATCAGTGCTCTTCAACCTGGGCGGTACCGCCCACTAGTAGCTCAAGGATCTCATTAATCTAAAGGTAATTGCAATTAATTTTATTGTTTTATGCAGGGTATATAACTTTTAGTTTGAGTTTTTGCATTTTTAATTTTGGTGGGCGATACGGAGATTCAAAATTACAAAAGTGGGCGGTAAGTATAAAAAGGTTGAAGAGCACTGGTTTAGATCGTTTAACATTTCCATCACAATATTACCCATATCTCCATTTTCCAGTTATTATAGACTTTATGATAACAATGGGCAACACGTCTTTTATTGAATGATATCTGACACTTGATTCTAGGTAATTTGGGTGCGCTGAATACGAATTTCAACTCGGTTTGGCTCTATCAGGTCCTGATTCTTGTCGACAGCCTATGTGCCATTTTCCAGATTTTTCAAATTAGGACTAAAAAATTAAGTCATGTGTTAAATTTTTTTTTCAAGTTTCATGAATACAAGCAGTTCAAACTACAGTAAAATTACATTATAACGATAGAAATGACTTAAAATAAAAAAAAAAACATATGAAGCTTTCACTGTGGCAAAAATTTTCTTTTGTAAGACTTTCTAGCGTATTTGCTTGTTGATGGCAGGTCTCTTTTCAAGCACCAGCAGTAATCAGCCATCATGTGGGAATCCCAGCGGCCTTGGTACCGTTTCTCCATAATTTTGATATCTTGGTGGAATCTCTCCCCTTGTTCGTCACTTACATCACCTAAATTACTTGGAAATTGGTCAAGATGGCTATTCAAAAAATGCATTTTTGCTCATATTGCAACCTAACTCTTTGTAGTCCCTTAAAAGTTTTTTTACGATTTCTTCGTAGTTATCTGCCCTATAATTGCCTAAAAAGTTTTCTATCAAGTCCACGAATGAGAACCAGCCATTTTTTTCGCGTTCATTCATGACATTAGGAAAATTGCTGTCTTTAATCATTGTTCTTATTTGTGGACCGTCGAAAATTCCCGCCTTGATTTTTTCATAACTTAAACTTGGAAATTTTGAAGTTATGTATTTGAAACACTCGCCGTTCGTATCTAAAGCTTTTACATATTGTTTAATGAGGCCTAGTTTTATATGCAGAGGAGGAAATATGATTTTATCTCTGCTCACTAAAGGTGGATTAATTACGTTTTTTTCTCCGACAGTAAGTGATGTTCGTGCTGGCCAGATTTGTTTGAAATAATGTTCTCCCTTGGCTCTGCTGTCCCATAAGCAAAGGAAGCAGGGATATTTAGTATACCCTCCTTGTTGTCCTAGCAGAAAATTAACCATTTTTAAGTCAACACATATGATCCACTCGTGCTCTCTATATTTGATAAGATTTAAAACCTTTTCTATATGTTCATACTTTTCTTTTAATTTTGTTGAGTGCCCAATCGGTATCGAGCCGTATAGATTGCCATTATGCAACAACACACACTTAAGACTTCTTTTCGAACTGTCTAAAAACAAGCGCCAATCATTTGCATCGTAAGACTCAACCCCCATCTTCTTTAACAAACCAACTATGTCGCAGCAATATACTAAACTATCCTCTGTTCTAAAATATTTAACAAGTTCTTCTTCTCTCTTTCTGTAAAATGAAATGTATGTGTTTGAAGTAAGCAAGTTTTTCTCTTTAAGTCTTGAAGCTAAAATTTCCGCAGCCTTTTTTGGCAAATTTAGATCCCTTACAAGATCATTCAACTCGGCCTGGTTAAACTTTTGCGGATCGTTTTGACTTTCAAATACGCTGGGGTCAAAATCGGTGTCTGACTCCTCAAAGTGCATAACAATATTTTCAGGAACATCTTCAACTAATTCTTGAGTTGGCAGACCCTTAAATTTTGGAATGGGGATCTCATTTGAATGTAGCACAGGTCGTATCGCGGTGTCGAAATTTGGGTACTCGATACAATGTTTATTTTTCTTAGTGAAGCCCGAAGTCTTGACAAAGCAAAGGTAGCAATCGGTCTCGTGGTTAGTAGGCTCTCGCCACACCTGATATGGAAAAAAAATTGTAAAGCGTTAACAAAAGCGACGAGAGACTTGTTTTTATGAATTTATCAAAAGTTATCACCCAAACATTTAACATTTCTATGTGTTTCAACCTTATGCAATATTTGAGATTCTTATAAACATTTTCTGTAAATTTTGTTTATGTACCTAAGTTACAATTACATTTAGGTAAGTTACAGTATACTAGTGATTAAATTACGTAGTTTTATGAAATCATAAACTTACCATCGGAACTCCAAAAGGTATTTTTGAATCCGAACCCTTCGTCCAATGTCGCAGTCTTTCAATGCATATAGTGCAGGCTTTATGTGGAGCCCACGATTTATCTTGGTCCCCCAGTTTTATGCCAAAATAAGCTAAGTAAGCTCTTTTTACGAAGTCAGTTATATTTGCTCGTTGATGTGGAAGTGTGAAATTTCCACATATATAACAGAAGGAATCAGGGTTGTTTTTGCATTTGAACTTTCTAGTGCTTGATGACATATTAATTGATTGTTCTGCCAATTTGTAAAGGTATTTAAAGCCCTTAATTCATATAAATTTAAGAAAATCTGAAATATAAACACAAAAATTAGTTTAAATAGGTACTTATTATGAAATAGGTACTTACAATCTATGAAATTAAACTAGAAACACGGATGAGTAGGTACAATATAAATTACGTCTAATTAAATCAACTATATTAAATCACGATGACAAAATTACTCACTAAATCATATGCCAATTCAAAATTATGTTAATGCCCAAACTTAATTAACTAACTCAACTGACTGACTGACTGACTGACTGATTGAATTGACTGATTAACTCTGGAAACGAATCGCTTATATATTTTAGTTGTCCCTCTAGAATACTCTACAGAGAACAGGAACGCTCGAGAAAATTTTAGAATTCTATGATATTTTTAGCTTAATTTACTAATATTAAAATGGGTTAAAAATGACAAAATTAAAAATATTTTTAGGGTGTTACATATAAAAATATACATAATACAACAATACCATAACAATAGGTACAAATACCTAGATAAAAACCTAGTTGCATAATGTGTAACTGCAAAAAGACAGCGAGTATTGAGAAAAAAACCTTTTTATGAATACGACGAAAGAGGAGGGGTGTTGAGCAAAATCAGGACCTGATAGAGCAAAACCGAGTAAAAATTCGTGCTCAGCGCACCCAAATTACCTAGAACTAACTGTCAAATCTAATTCAATAGACAAAAAGTTGAAATTTGTTCCCCAGTGTAATTAATTATTGTTGTCTTGCATCTAACCCTCATCCCTAAATTTTATTAGATTATGCCTGCACATTGCATGTGACATGATGTGAACCCTTGTTTGTACTTCTTCATTCATTTACTTAATTCTTCTTCAAATGTACCCAATTCCTTAATATTTTCTGTATACTCGTATAAGTATATATATATTTAATTAATAGTTTCACTCACTCTTTGTACAATGGCTATAAACCTTTCATTACTATGTTGCTCTAATTCATCTCTTCTAAATTCTCCCAATAATGAATTGTACTCTGCGTAAGAATTAAATAACTATGGCGTATTAATTATGAATTGACGTATGACATAATTTGAAAAACTATGACGTCATAAAGTAACTTAATTCTCTTCACGTCTTCCATATCATGAATACTGAATCACGTGTTTAGTATGTGGATATCTTTCGTATTCAATGTATGGTAAATTCCTTAATAATAATAAACACTTCATTCTCTATATGTCATTATTTATGTGTTGTGTCTTGTCTGGTGTTATGCAGTATAAATATTATTCGACCATATTCATCCATACGTCCATGTCCTTTCTTGACCGCTATCCTTTATTAATTTTATTACTTATTCATTCTTCTACCTATTGTCTACTGATGCCCTATCAACCTATCAGTCCATGTTTACTAATGTCTATATTAAGCACACAACCTATTGTGTTACGTACCGATATGTGTACAATACTTTGTGCATTCGTACATGTCCCCTGATGATCATGATTACGTACATAGTTACGTACATGTAAATATGCCCACATATATTCTTTTTACTTTTTCTTTTAATTATTTCACTTCTCGCAAGATATTCGTTCATGCTGACGCAGTGTTCGAATTCCGCTGACCACAGCGGAAGCGAGAGCTTCTGAGGTGAAAGTCTCCTCTCGCTTGCTTCTAATCATAAAACATTATTATATATATATATATATACAGTGGCGGCTCCTCTATAAGGGCCATAGGGGCCGGGCCCCACCAGTAATCTGCACAAAAGCAAAAAAATGAAATAAATTATTAAGTTTTCGAATTAGATATGTAACATATTTTTTTTTCTAAGTTATAGACGCTTTCTTCAACATGAGCATGAAATCTTATATCTAAAGGGCTCATTTAAATTGGCCCTATATACACTATTTTATAACACAGTATTACGAGAATTGACGCACCGCGCGGATCCTGATTTCTCCTGATTGGTTTAATATGCTGATCTTGGGGCCACGGTGAAGTGGCCCGGAAGGCTGAAAATTTTCGTTTAAATTATCGCAGTCATATTTGATTTAGAGATTGTTTACGGTGGTTTTTTTGTCAATGAATAAATATTAATCTATTTAATGAACAGATGGGGTCATTAATTCCCACAATGTAAAGATCTGTTTTTATTCATTTACAGTTCATTTTATATTTACCTTTTTCAATGTGTAATTTTAATTAGTTACACTCCAATTAAATTTTCTTTGAATAGTCAAAGATTATGTCATTGAAAACGGAACAGCTGATTAGCTTTTCTTTTTATTTGAATTCAGTCTGTTTAGGAAACCAGAAGTGAATGGTTTGGTAGTGCTTAATTATAGTGTTCTAATCGATTTGGTGGCGAATAATATCATTAATATTTAACCAAAGTTTGTCTACCCTTACCGGTATATGATGAACAGAGTAGACGAGATATTAAAAAAGCCATTTTCCTCCTTAAAACTGGAGGAAAAATTAGAAATAAAAAGACTGGGCGTATATCAGCCTACAGACATAATAATTACACAGCGAGATGGAAAAAAACTGAGAACATTTTCAAGCAATTGGTTTGGTAAGAAAGAATGGCTGACGGTTAGTAGTGCAAAGAGTTCCTTATTTTGTTTTTATTGTCTATTATATGGAGGAGAAAGTTTGTGGACTAAAACTGGTTGTAAAGATTTAAAACATCTTTCTGAACGAATCCAGAAACACGAATCTAGTAAATCTCATATAAACAATGCTGTCCAGTTCAGAATGTTTGGAACCACAAATATTTTATCTGTTATTAATGAGGGATATCGCCATGGCATTCAGAGACATAATGAAATTGTGGACAAAAATAGGCATGTTTTATCAAGAATAATTAACTGCTTAAAATTCTGTGGTACGCATGAGCTCTCATTACGAGGACATAATGAAGGTGAACAATCCTGCAATCGTGGAGTATTTTTAGACATGATTAGCTATACAGCTACCTTAGATAGTACGCTGAGTGACCATCTTGAAAACAACAAAGTTGCAAAAAACACATCTAAAACAATTCAAAATGATCTTTTGGAATGCATGTATGAAGTTTACATTGATGAAATAAAAAAGGAAATAGATGAAATAAGTTTTGTTTCTGTCCAAGCCGATGAAACAACAGACTTGGCTTGTAATTCACAATTTGTAATTATACTACGATATCTAAAAAACTTCGAACCTGCTGAAAGATTCATAATATTTGCTAAAGTTGGAGATAGGACTGCAAATGGACTTACAAATGTGCTTACTGAAGAACTACAAAAATTTAATCTCAAACATAAACTCGTTGCACAGGCATATGATGGGGCGGCCGTAATGCGTGGCCTACATTGTGGTGTACATGTTCAAATGAAGAAAATTTATCCACATGCACATTACAGTTAATTATTCTTGATAAAACATGCCTATTAAATTTTTGTAGTTCTTCAGTAAGCACATTTGTAAGTCCATTTGCAGTCCTATCTCCAACTTTAGCAAATATTATGAATCTTTCAGCAGGTTCGAAGTTTTTTAGATATCGTAGTATAATTACAAATTGTGAATTACAAGCCAAGTAGTCTGCTTCTTGAAATTTGTCAAACACGTATTCCTCATGTGTCCCAAACAAGATGGAATTTTCATTCCAGAGTGGTTAATAGTGTTAAAGAGAACAAAGAGGAGCTCACTGAATGTTTTGGAAGAATTCAGAATGATGAGGGTTGGGATGATAAAAGTATATGCGAGTCTATTGGATTCAAAAGGTCGCTTGAAGATGAGGAGTTTAATTTTTGGCTCTTATTCTTTTATTCTGGAATGAAACACGTAGAAATTTTATACAATGTCCTGCAAGCAAAAAAAACGACCAGTGTTACCACTGCACAGGCATTAAAAGACTTTGAATTATCTATGAGTCAATTAAGAGAAGAGGTTCCAGTCTTTATTTCGAAAGCTTTTGAAAATCATAATGAAATCCCATCACGTCCAATAAAAAAGGCAAAAAGGGATATAATTGGGACAAAAACTGATAAACTTTGTAGTTTTGCAAAAGATGCATGCACTCGCATTACTGACGAGATGAATGAGCGATTTGGGAACTCAGAAATATTTCTCTCCTTTGCGAATACTGCAAAGTTATTGAAACTAATAATCCTATGCTAAGGGGAGAAAAACTGTCTTCTGAATTAGAAATCGTGTACTCAAACAAAAGCTTTGCTAATATTTCGAGCGTTTGCGCTTTAATGCGCTTCTTATACGAAAATAAACTGCTAGATACCTTTTCTGAAGTGTCAAAATTATTGGAAATTGTCTTAGTGACGGCTGTTTCTACTGCCGATTCTGAACGCTGTTTCAGTACATTGAAACGAATAAAGACATTTTTAAGAAACACGATGACACAAGATCGCCGAAATGCTTTGGCTGTCTGTTCAATACACAAAGAGTTTATATCGCAAATTCCGGACTACAATAAAAAGGTAATTGAAAAATTTGCAAACAGAAAAAACAGAAGAGGAGAATATTTATATAAATAAACGTGAGTATACACCTTATGATAAAATATTAACTAATTTCTGTTTGTTTTTAATTTTATTTCATTCTCAACCAAGTTTATTTTACTGTTTTATAATGTGTATGTGTGTACACGCACAGAAAAGTGCAAGAATTACATGATTTACACTGATTGAACAGAATGCAGTTGCGAACTATTACCGTACTTTAAAAAGCGGAAAAACCAATAATAATTGCAGTAAATTCATTGTTTGCCTCCATACATAGTGATGGGATATGTAAATATTTTGATATTAAGTATATGCATTAGTCGGGCCCCACCAACTATTATGAGCACGAGCCGCCACTGTGTATATATATATATATATATATATATATATATATATATATATATATATATAATGGGGTTGGACAAAATAATATGAACACCTTGATAAATGGCGGTTTTTATTCTTAATATGGAGTTGGTCCTCCTTTAGCGGCAATAACAGCTGCAATGCGTCGGTGAATTGATTCATACAGCTTTTGGACAGTGGCTAGAGGAATCCTAAGCCATTCTTCGAGCAAACCCTGCTCCAGTTCCTCCAAAGACGCCGGCGGTGGGAATCGGCTTCTGACCTGCTGCTCCAACTGACACCACAGATGCTCGAAATTGTTAAGATCCGGGGATTGTGGAGGCCATTCCAAGCGTTCTACTTCACTAACATGCTCTTCAAACCAGTTTTTAACGACCCCAGCGGTGTGGATTGGTGCATTATCATCCTGGAAGACGGCCCCGCCATTGGGAAATAGCGTTTGGACCATGGGATGGACCTGGTCAGCCAATATTGACAGATAGACCTGGGCGTTAACCCTACCATGCAGTACTACAGCTGGGCCAAGAGTATTCCACGATATTGCTGCCCAGACCATCACAGATCCGCCTCCATGCTTAACGGTTGGAGTCAGGCAGTCGGGGTCATAAGCATCTTTAGGCTGTCTCCAGTCGTAAACTCGACCGGAACATGGAAATAGCGTAAAGGAGGATTCGTCGGAGTAGACTACATTCTTCCACCGGTCCATTGACCAATTCTTATAGTCATTACACCATTTTCTGCGCCGCTCAAGGTTGATGTGCGAAAGGAAGGGTTTGGCAATTGCAGCCCTCCCATGGTATCCAGCTCCATGGAGCTCGCGACGTACAGTTCTGGTCGATACCGGGCTTGCAAGATGCTGGTTAAGCTCTGCAGTCACTTTTGGAGCTGTAGTCTTATGGTTCTTTGTCACAATGCGCTTTAGCACCCGGCGGTCTCGATCACACAGCTTCTTCTTGCGTCCACTATTGCATTTGTCGGTGCTTGTCTTTCCATGGTTTTGGTATGCAGACATGACCATAGAGACAGTTCCTCTGGATACATTGAACATCTGAACGGTTTTCGTCACCGATGCACCAGCCATCCGCGCTCCGACAATTTGCCCTCTTTGGAAGTCTGACAGGTCTTTCATAACTGCTAATTGATAATTCACTCAGATCTGTAAAAACAACGTGAGGGTTATAACATGACGTATACACTCTCTGTTACGCATTTAAATAGGTTTGCCAGTTATTTGACCGTTTACTTTGTGTCTGAGCAGTCCGTAAAGATAACCGGTGAAATCGGCGGGTGTTCATATTATTTTGTCTAACCCCTGTATATATATACACAGTATATGCCCATGTACTTTGTGTTATACTCTTAACACTCTAATTGTCTATAAATATGAAACACTGTAAAAAAACTATAGTTAACTGTTTATTTGTAATTAACTGTAATAATTTGATATAATGTAATTGATGTACTTTAATGAAACTATAATTAACGATAATAATTTAATATAATGTAATTAATGTACTTTAATGAAACTGTAATTAACAATAATAAGCGAATGTGAATTAATTGGTAATTATAATCATAGTTGTAATAAACCAAAATTACAATGTACTCAGTGATATACTTGGGATTGTACTCAATGTACGACCCGACATGGTGTCAATAATCCAGCAGGGTTGAAGCACCTTAAACAGAAAAAACAAACAAACAACAGACATTATGTCGCCATTTAGGAATGTACACTCGGCGATATTATTATTTTTTTATTATTTTTTCATTGGGATAAATTTTGGAGTTGCTTCCTATTTTGCCAAATAATTGGTGACTTGTTCTTTTCAAAATTTCTTATAATTTTGTTTTATTTAGCTTGATAATGAATCCTGATTGGATCTTTCAATGTTCGCGTTTTGTATGCATTCTGTCTTTTATAAAACAAGGAAGTCATCTCTTGCCTAAGCATTTAATTGTAAATCTTAAACCTTTAATTTTTGCTCATATGCATATCTTAGTATAAAGATGCATAGTTCAATTCTACTTCTAATTAACTCGGCGGATCAGGAAAACATCAGATCTGAAAATAAGCGATTTAAGATAGAAATATGGCTTCCGCTTCCTATATCCTGTTTATCTGCTTAAACATTGTCACAGCAAAAAAGTTTACTTTATTTATAACTATTGTGTAAAAATAATACAGCCTTTTCAACATTTAATAATAATGATGTTAGCAGAAAAGGGGTATATAAACCCACAAAATTTCTTCCATATTTATTTTGAATTAGATTACGAGGCTGAGCACTACATGTACATTTTAGCAGTAAATTACAGTAAGAAAAAGTCTTTATCTTCTCCTTCGAGCCTTGCTCTCTTCAAAGAACTTATTCATTAAAATCTCCCAATATGTTACAAGAAGAATCGGAGAAACCTCAAAGAATTTAATAAGCCTTCCAGAATCCTCCGAGCCACTGAGAAGAACTCGGAGAGTAGTATAGAAGAAACTACTACAAGTAACAAATCCGTTGCTGCCACCTAACCAGAACCCCCATCGACTTCGAACCAACCCAGGCCATAGACGGAGGGGTTAACATATATGGAACAAATGGATTTTAATTAAAAAACATTCAATGTGGATGATTCGTTTAATATTTGCCAGGTGCTCAATACCCTGTGACGGTGCTTAGTCATCCAATATGATCATTATTAGAAAAATGTATGAGCTTTCAAAATAATTTTCTGTCTACAACCGTATCCTTTCTCCTTATAGGTCCGATGTGGAACTCGATCGTGTTATAGCTACTTTTCGTGACAGTTTTGAAGAAAAGCAAATAGTCGACGGCGATTTGGAGGTTTTACAGCGCAGTCAACCAAATGACCTGAATACGGAGGTCGAAGTATTGGCTCACATCCGGTCCAACAATTGCCAAGTCGTCGGGGGAAATAATGTAAGCTTTTTTCTTTTGGTTAAGAAAAAGACAGTGTATTTTCATCAACTTATTAATTGATAGAAATCATGTATTATAAATTAGTACAATTCAGCTTACAGAATTAGCATCCAATAAATAAAACTAACATTATTGGGAACATCTTATATTTTACACAATATAGTTACATATTATATATATATATATATATATATATATATATATATATATATATATATATATATATATATATATATATAATATATATTAAGGTAGGTTGATTTTCGGCATTTCTTTAGATATCGACTTTGGACTAATCGTGATAGTCAGCGCTTAATATGATAATAACTGACAAAAACTTTCAGATCCCTAGCTTTAACCGTTTTTTGAGGAAACCGTTTCAAAAGTCGTCAAAAAATCGTACCGAAAAATACGCATTTTCGCAATTTTCGGCCGAAAAAAACATGCTATTTTCATAAAAAAATCCTGAAAAAAGTTAAATTTTATTGAAAAAAAGTAAAAAAAACATGTACAGAGTCAAATAGACACATTTAGATCCCAAGATCATCATAATTTTCACTGTAAGAGCCCTTAGAAGCAAAGGAAGGCCTCATCTGGCGGCTTAGGGCTTTGGCCAGAATGTGTTTGTGCCTTGATTCGAGTCCATAAACAGTATGGGAAGCTTCAGATGTCAGCTTCACGGCCCTTTCAACACTCTGAGAATGTGAAGGCAGATCAGGCAGCTCCAGCTTGGTGCCATTCAGCAATGCTTCTTGAAGCTCCTGGTCAGAAAATTCTTCTGTGAGAGAAGGTTCACAGATGCCACTTTGAGAAAGGTTGATTAGTTCTGACCAGTGGGTAGCTTCAATGTTGATGGCTGTGATTTTCTTCAGCCTCTTCTTGGCTGGCTTCCCACTTCTGAAAGAATAATAATTAATTTATTTTTTATTCCAGTTTAAGATTTAATCCCTATTAGTCTCAGAATTGCTGATTTAAATTAAACTTAAGTTAAAAAAAAAAACCCGAGTTCTATAAATCCCCATAATCGGATTTTTTTTCAGAAAGAAGGTAAGATTATTTCCATTATCAGAGGGGAAGGGGGGAATTGGGATAAGAAAATGTGAAAAAAAATTCGATTATGGGGATTTATAGAACTCGGCCCTTTTTTTTATTAAATAAATCCCCATAATCAAATTTTTGTTTCACATTTTTTAAATTAATAAATGCTTACCTGATGGACAGAATTTTCTTGAGAGCAGCTTCTCTCACTTCCAAGTCATCAGACTTCATCATGGAGTACAGCACATTCTCGGGCAGCAAGGCAAAAGCATTGTACTTCAGGTTCTTGAAAGCAACACCCTGGATTTCTTCAGACTGCTGCTTGATCCTCTGGATCATGTTGAAGATGTACAGCTGCGGATTGTGGAACTTGCTGTCCCTTTTGATCTCAAACCAACTGACTGCATACACTTCCACAATGAACTTGATGGCCTGGTAAAGCTTATCCTGTAGTTCTGGAGGAGTAAGCACCTCTGGTCCACAGACACATCAATCTAATTGCCAAAGTCACCATCTTGCACGGTTTAATGGTCCAATTTTCCAGGCAGCAAATCTTGGGTTGACTTTGCCCCTGGAAATTCCAAGCACATACTCCAAAAGAAGCCTCTGGTCGCTACTGAGATCATTCAGTGTCTCCTCAGCAAATTCCATGTCATCCAGGGGGCCACTGAGTTTGGTGAATTCCACTTGTGGCAGATCTTGGTAGTCAATTTCACAGAGTTTTCCCAGCGGACCAGTGAAAGCAGTGGGACTTTTGGTACTGCCATCAAGATGCTTGAAAACAGCTCTGAAAGGAAGCTCATTCTGATGGAGTGAACAGCCAATGGTGTGCAATTTCCGCTCAATTTTATTTTCCAGAGCTGTTACAAGGCCTCCCTCCCAGCCAGTGTTTGTATTTGTGTTGTCAAAGAGGACAGCTTTCAGGGTATGAACACTGTTAAACTCCTCCAAGACACTATCAATTTTTTCACCAAGAAGAACTCCAGTCGCACCTTTAATTGGGATGACTCTGTGAGTAAGATATGTTCCACTTTCAGTTCCCGGCTCCTTTGTGAAAGCCAAATGGTGCTCTTGTCCCTTTCCTTTCTTCAGCTTAGTCTCCCCATTTTCATCCTTAACTTCTCTGTACAGCAAAGTGTCCTTGTCAACTTTCCCATCAACCCCAATACAGACTAACTTTTCCAAACCCTCATTGTGCTTTTCATCACTTTTCACTTTCATTCTAGCTTTTTCCTTGTCCATTTTCGATTTATCAACTATTATCTGTTTCACATCAAGGCCAGGGTTAAGCAGGTCCATAGCTTGTAAGTCCAGGAGGAAGGCATTAGCAAGACTTGCCCCAAGATTGGAAGAAACATCACCCCTGATCAGTTCCATGGCATATCTGGGGGTTTTCATAAAGCTGTAACCTATACTTGGGTGCCTCCTTGGCTTGAACTCTTCAGCTAAAGTGAAAATGGGGGAAAATAGGGGAAAAAGTAGGTAAAAATATGGGTAAAAATCGACGAAAATGGGCGGAAATAAGAATAAATTACTTAAACGAAAATGGGGGGGGAAATGGGAAAATAGGGGGAAAAATGGGTAAAAATTCAGGTAAAAATTCGGCGAAAATGGGCAAAAAAAAAGAATAAATTACTAAAGCGAAACTGGGGGAAAAAATGGGGGAAATAGGGACAAAAAGTAGGGATAAATTTGGGTAAAAATGGGATAAGATATAAGAAAAAAAATATATTACCCCTCCTGATTCTCCTGAACAGGATTCAAAAGAAATATCTTGTGAAGGTGTGGAGGCAAAAGTGGCCAAATCCACTTCCTGCTGCTGTTGAATCTGGTTCTGTAATCTTTCTGCTTCAGCTGCAGCCCTCTGGTCTCTCTTCACAGCAGCTTTATCCACAGATCCCAGCTGGAAAGAGCCCTTGGGTCCTATTTTGGCCTTCTGATCTCTCAAGTATTCCCTCTCCTATATATATATATATATACACACGCGTAAAACTTTACACAATACAACGAGTGCGCACAAATGGGAACCTTTTTTTATCTGCATGCACACCATTTCATCGTTCATCTCAGTGCCCCACAAATCGAATAATTTTAAAAAATGTATAAATCCCCTTCCACGTGACATGTGCATAAGAAATGAAAGACACTACATCCTGCAAGTATTACTAAAATATCTTTGTAATCGGTGGGGATTCCAGACAATTTCAGGGATATGCAACTGTTCGAGAATTTTTACAATAACAGGGTCACTCCAGGGATGAGTCCCCAGTGAATTAAAATAATACATTCTTTCCCTATTTTTAAAGTATATTGTAAACCAATGAATCCCATCTCCCCCAACAATGTCCGTGTTTACAATAATTCACCCGCATTTTCTCGTAGTTGGTAATTTCAATGTTTCATTCTTCGCAAGCACACCGATAAATTTGGAGCGTGTGATTCGGTCACTATTCATTGCTCTCTGGACTGTATTCGTGTCCATTTTAAAAGTAAGTGACTACGTTCCTCAAGCTGTCAATTTCTATTAGAGCTTGTGATTCGAGGTATACTAGTACACTAATAGGCGCGTCTATCGGGCTGGCGAATTCTAATCTGACTGAGATGTTCCCACTTTGTTGTGGACTTAAGTGTATTTACACTAGCATATAAGTCGGGGTGATATCAAACGGGAAAAGGTTAAATTGATCGATGAATTCTTTCTCCGTTACCCCAATCCCGAGCTCATCACAAGCACTTGCAATATGGGCAAGATTACTATAAGTTCTCGCGCAAAGCGGGAACACAGCTTCTGATGAGAAGACCGTATGAATAGTCCCACCCAACGCAACGACATTGACGTATAGTTATATTTTTAAGACCGAAATTCTCGAATTTAAAGGCGTTCTTTTTATATTTTCCATTCGTCGAAGTGTGATCCTGCATTCCAATTAATAACCTTTTAGGTAGAACTCCCAGGGCCACGTTTTTCAGCTGCTTCGAGGCAGGGCACCGTGTACAGTTTGATCTGTACTCTGTACGGGTTTTGCGCCCTCTTCTTGATCAGGTCCCAGATTTATACAGATCTCAGGATTCGTGTGGGTGAGCTTTAATTTCATATCCACCCCATTCATAAGCAGTTTCTCCTGAAATGTGAAGTCTGTATGCAGACGTCCAAAACATTCATATATCTTCTTTTTAGAATTTTAAAGTTTATCCTTTATACTACTTTGTCTTTAGTCTGATAATAGCCCTCGGCAGTTTAAAAGGTATCTTCGCTTAATAAATGCAAAAAACTTCACTTCTTAATGGTTCCTAGACTGTTTTCCCTCTTGTTTGTGGTTCATTCGTTTTTCTGTATCCACCCGAAGAGGATGCCAGTGGGCATCGAAACTGTTGTGGAAATAAACTGTCTGTTAGGGTGGGTTTTTATTATCGTATCTTCGCCTCTTTTGAAAAGTTGAGGACATTTTACAGATAGGGTCTCAGGTGATAATAACCCGTTCCTGCCGAGATGTTTAAATACACCTCACACTGACTGAATATGGAGTGTAGAAAGTTGGTTTCAGGGTATGCAGAATAATTTTCATCGCAGCCCGTTCTATCTGAATGGGCTATACGTAGTTTAGCGTACATGTGAATGCAGCTTGGATCAAAAAAGTATGAGCCTGTGCTGGGTGTCACGAATTCTATACGGGCACTCGGTGAATTAATTGTGTTTAATGGGTTAATTGTAATAACGTCACTGTGCTCAATAGAAACTTGTTTTGAGGGCATATGAAAGAGGGACAGCTCCGTGTACAACATTGTGAGCTACACGGATGGATTAAGCGTGCCATGACGAGTCAGAAATAGTGGCACCTCTCTCGACAAGTAGTAATTAGCCTATGATTCGTAAGAGCAATGTCCTCACCTTATATCGGTTAAAAAAATGATCAACCATAGGTTTCACTCGCTTAGAGAACTTCTTTTTTGATGTCCTTTTACGTTTAACGCCATGTGTTGATAACCCCTTCTTCATGACAGCCCTCTTCTTCTTCCCACCACCACGTATTTTTCTCTTTGTATCTATGATGATTCCGTCCTGTGTACGTTTTAAATGTTTTTTTTAGAGCTTCTTTTGGTTTAGCTCCACCCATTATGTCTTCTACCTTGTTAAAACCTGATTGTAACGCTTTCTTCCCGAGGTATCTGGCCCCCCTCTTCAAAAATGGGACAGCCGTGCTTAGTATGGTTGAAAATATGGATCCAAGTCCACTCCCACGCTGATATCTCACCCCTCGATGGACTGTGAAAGGCCTTCCGGTCATTATAACTGAATGCGACGAAAGTGCAGCTTCACGGATAAGCTCCCATCACCGAATGGGAAATTTTTTCCCTCAATTGTTCTTATATGTATTGAGATATTAGTTGATAGATTAGGCACAACAATCACATAATGGAGCTCGTCTTATGCAATGCTCAAGCTCTTCCCTCTATGGTTGGGAATGTGTGCAATGCGCAGCAGACGCGCCTGGGTATCCCCAACAAATTGATGCCCCACGATATTGCTGTAAATATAGCACATGTTTGGGGATGGATAGCCATCACTCATTTTTTCCAATTTCAACTGATACATTAAGCTGGACAAGTCATGTTGTGCCTCGTGAAAGACATCTCTTTAGAGCGCTACTCCATATCGGCCCTAGGTTATAATTTTGAAGTCCTCTGTCTTTAATATTTCTATTATCCTGTGATTTCACGGTCAGAGCATGTGCAGGGGTTTCTTTGTTTACGATTTCATATACTAAATCAGCCGTAAGATTTGAGCTTTTTAAACTTTCGTTTAAACATCCTCGGCGGCACATAACGACCCCGGCCTAGTGTTACAACTGTACTGTAATACAGTGCCTCCCCACTCCGTTCGGCACGCATGATTTCATCCCTAATTACTCCGGCCTTTTCACACTCGTCGCGATCTCTAAGAACCGTAAAAACGGGTTCTTTATAATCAGTACTTAAGAAGCTGGTGAATAGCTGAATTTCGCATAGCCCGACCTCATACGAATCACGTTCCAATTCAATGGGCCCATGGAGTTCTGTTACAAAGTAGGCTAGGGTATTGTTAGGATGTACAGTTAGAAAAGGAGAGGACGGGAGTGTGACATTGAAGTGGTTATGCATCATGTTGCATGCTATTTAAGCTTCATTATTGCAGCAGCTTTTATATAGGAGTTGAAGCTTTCTGGGTACCCTAGCCATTTCACCAGGTACATTTTTCTCTTTCCTGAAACTTTGCTGCCTTAAATTTTTCAATTTTCAACACATTTTTTCCAAAATTAAATGTCACTTTCTGCAACTCCTCGCGGTAAAAACCTCCTGCAATTTCTTCCCCATTCAAATCTTCAACGTAATACAACATTATCTCACCTTTAGGTCTCATAGCCCTAACTTTAAAAATCTTACGTGTCCAGCCTTGCTCAAATCGCTTCGCGAACTTATTTCCCGAACGCGATAGCCTTACATAATCATTGATTTTGAAACGCGTAAAGTGTGGCGGTGCTCTATAAATATCTCTTCTCAACTCACGCTCTGTGTGCGTACCTCTTTCTAAAACCTCGTTAGGTGTTGTCCCAATCGCGCGATGGTGTGAACGATTGTATGACGAGGTCAATGTTTCCAGAATGTTTATATATATCTCTGTGTTTTTATGTGTAAAATAGCGATGCATGCGTTCCTTTATGGTACGTTGAACTCTCAGCTAAAGATGCCTTATGTATAGAATTGCTAGTGTAGTAGCTGATATTAAACTCTGACAACATGCTCTGAAAAGCTCGGCCTATAAATTTTTTCCCATATCCGTACAAAAATAGCCTGGAAGCCCTGTTTTCTTTCAACATCAGCGTTTTGGTAGCTTTAGGAACTATTTCAAGCGATTTATTTTTCAGCGGAATTAGCCACAGATATCTAGAGAATACATCTATTATGAATGGGATGTAGCGATAGCCATCATTATATACTGAATACCTTTGCATGTCTGTTAAATCCGCTTGCCAAATTGAATCAATCGAAGCCACTGTTGTCCTGGCTGTTTTAAACCTTTTTCTCACCGGCTTATGAAGTGTATAAGCATCCTTCTCCCGCAAAAAACCTCTCAACATCTTTTTTCCCTACTTCATCATTGTAAACATCTCTGTACAGCCTATCAACACCGCCATAGGAGGCTGGGTTTGAAATGTCATAATAGCGTTTTCTTAATATGTTAGCCATTTGCGTATTTTAGAGGACGGATAGGGTCGGCTGTTGTTGTTTGGTCTCTTTCTCTCTTCAGAGATACTACCGTTGGGGGTGATGGCGTACTCAGTTGTGGCATATGCGAGACTTGCTCCAAGTCTTTTAACCTATTCAGATTTCCTACTAATATTTTGGGGACATTTATTTGTTGTAGTCTTGTTTCAATATGCTTCCATCCTGATGGTGAGGGCCTGTCCCACTTTCTCAGCAGATCATGGACAATGTCGACGATATTGGATCCCTGTACCCTTGTTCCTTCAATAATGACCTCGCCTGTATCGGTCCACTGTATGATGAGGTCCTCACTCAATAGATTATAAAGACTTAAGCCTTTATTTCTCAATGTATGTAGGAGACTGCTTTTTAATACATGCTTGATGTATGGCGTTCCATTATTCTTTGGTTGGTCATCTCTAACGTCGGCCTCAGGTCCTATGTCGCATGCTCATCGTTGCTCGCACTGTGTCTAATAACCACGGGGATATCTGTCCGATTCTTATAATCTTCGTACTCATGAAGAAATTTCACTAGAGCCTCTTGGTATAAGATCCTTTTCTCATCAGCTGACTTTTCACTGTTTAATAGGTCTTTCAATTCGCTTGCCATTCTTTTAAGCCTGCTTTTACCGGGTTCTACAACGTGTCTGGACTCTTTGAACTTTGCAGTAAAGCATACACCTCGTGCGGAATCACTACCACTTTCTTCATTATATTATTCTAGTCAGTAAAGGTCCCAAAACTGAAAATGAGATGGGGAAGAATTATCCCCCTCTTTGTACAATAATTCGCTTTTTCGTCCGCACAGTTTGACTTTTACGAGCGAGCGTACGTATTATGTTGTTGTAACGACGTAGGCGAGCCTTCTGAGGGGATTTCATTGGGACATTACATTTTATAACATTAAGGGAGACTTCCCAAATGAATTTTAAAAAGTTCGAGTCGATATTTTTAACAAACATCTGCTGCAATGCCCGGGGCAATCGATGATAGATTTTTATTAATTCACTGTATTTCTTTAACCTATTTGTCATTCTGGAATATACACCATTTCAGGGTCGTTTGGGAATATATTTGTTCTTAAAAGCACCCTAAGCAAATATCCGTAACGTTCACTAGTAGCTTCTTTATAAACTTCCAAAAACTCCTTACGCTGATTCGGGAACATTTGATTGGCTAATACCCCAATTTGTGACACATCTCTATGTTGCGCGAACAAGACTAGATATTGCTTAAGTTTTAACGACACATCGCGCCTGTATCTATTTTTGAAAAATAGATTCTGATTGATGAAGAATACGCTTATGTTAGGATGGTGGGAGAACACTGTAATTGTCTTGGCAAACGTCTTATCCATTTCCAACATGAGATCGTAAATTACAATGACTGTATACTCATTTTCCTTTAACGAATTAACATCATATACGCCTTTGTGGAACAAAATATCATCTTGGTACTCATTGAACACTGACTAGTACGTCGAATAGCACTATATTAGTTTATGCACAAATTTTGAGAACATCTCCCTCTTATCTTTAATGATTTTAAGCATAAACACAGTTTTACCATATCCTGTAGGGCCAGATATAATACACGTGGACGGGCTCGTGAACCTGAATTTTTCTACAGATTCCATCTCTAACATGTCACACCCTGAAGTGGAACATTTACAAAATACAATCAAAATTTAAGTGATGTTCCTTGTATTCAACAATCTTGTTTTTCTTCTTCCACAGAACCGTGAATGACGATGAGTTACAGCACTCCATCATCGATATTACAGACGACCCCGATGAGAGTATTGTTGTCGTTACAGACTCGTACCCCGCTGACGAACCCTCACCAGCGATACCTCCACCACGTGGCAGTTCAAAGCGGAGGCACGATGATGAAGAACCTTCAACGTCAGGTATAAAACGTGCCAGGATTGCTCCGGTTTATAGACCCCCAGTAATAGAGTCCCAACCCTCTACGTCTTACGACACAACCCCCACGCTAGCTCCCTCCTCAATTAAATTTGTACCCCCTTATTCCTGTTCAATTCCGGATACATCCTCCACACCAGCAGTTTCTCGTGCTGTAGAGGAAGGTATAACATTCGAACTGGTGCGCACCGCTAACCCCACCCCGGCCCTGACTAGAAATCGGTACGTAGTCAGGGTTGACCCTGGAACCCTGTATAGCAACGGTGTTGAACACGGACTGCGGCGCGTAGTTGAACGTATTGTGGAGTTTGCCCTTCAGAACCACGACGAACGTGAATTCCAACGAGGTTGTCCTTCGGGTTCGGAACAGATGACGGGGATGTAGATGATTTTTGGGAAGTATTACCATTCAGACGCTTGGCAGCTGTAGACATAGAATATATCTGGGGCCGTATAATGCATGCCTCTCAAAGTAGTACAACCTTCAATATGGACAACTTCACGGTAGATATTGACAGAGTATTCCGTGTTGCTGGTCATAGTGCCAAACCTTATATTTTTAACTTCAATTCACAGGATATTTACAGAAAGCATATAAACGCCGATCGTGGTTGCGGCTTTATAGCAGTAGTCTTAGACTATATGTTTCCTGTACTAAATACCCGGGTCAAAAATATTTGGTTGCCTACGGTTGTGAGCAGTGTAAAAGCTCCAAATGTGAAAGTCGGTGTAGTTGAAGCTGAGAAGAGGGAATGTAATGTGTGTGTAGACGGACATTTTTCAATAATAAATGCTTTGAGTTCCATAAATCAAGTGACACTTACAGGAAAATGAGAATCTGTGAATGTGGTATGTTTCATATGATGGATAATTGAGGGAAATTCAAGCATAAATGTGATGAAATTCACTGTCCTACATGCCATGAGAAATATAAGGCGGATGGAATGAAGCATGTATATTATATGAAAGACGCTAAGCCTAAAAATAGACCTTGTATAACTGTGTACTACGATATTGAAACTTGCACAAACCCTGAAACCAAAGAGGTTATCCCACATCTACTTGTAAGCCAGACTATCTGCGATGAGTGCATGGAGGTTGAGTGTGATGAGTGTCACAAATGTGGTAAATGGACAAACGTTTTTAAAATGATTGTACACGACAGCCCTGTGAAACTCTTTGTGTCCTATATTGTCAAGTTAACGGACAAGTTCAAAATAATGACTATATTCGTGCCCATAACGGTGCAAAATTTGACACACAGTTCCTTTATAAGGAACTGCTTGAGCACGAGTCATCAGAGATATTTACGGGTGCTCCCCTGAAAAGAAGAAACAAGCTTATACAAATGCAGATAAGAGGTAATTTCAGTTTAAAGATACTTTATTATTCACACCTTGTAAACTAGTCAAGCTACCCAAGGTGATGGGTGTAGCCGCCGAAGTTTCAAAAGGGTATTTCCCTTACACTTTCCTCATTAGCGACACTTTGAATTACGTAGGCACCTCCCCCGAAACAATACTTTAACTACACCAACATGAGTGATAGTGAGCACGAAGATTTTGACCGCTACTACAACAGTTTTAATGAAACTAATCCATACAATATAGCTGATGAATGTGAGCGTTATTGCGTGAATGATATGCGCGTGCTTAGAGTATGTTTCCAGGCCTTTAGAAGGATGTACTTAAATAGTTTCATCTGCGATCCGCTGCAAGTCGGAACCACAATCTCATCATTATGTTTTACGGTGTTCAAGAACAATTTCATGCCTAAAGACACGTTAGCCATCATTCACAGAAACAACCCTCGCGGTTATGGACACAAGACTATTTACTGGCTCATACACATATAGCAGCAGACCGGAGTATACATAAAATACACCCGCAATACGGGAGAAGTACCCATTAACGTTAATGGTCGTGTTTTTTGGATTGATGGTCTAAGCGAAGACTGTGCCACTGGTGAGAAGAGTGTGTACTCCTTTAACGGTTGATGGTGGCATGGGTGCCCACGTCCTGAGAGTGGAATCGTAGGAGATATCCACGGTAGATCTCCTGCCGACAGTCTTGCATGGACCCGCACCCACGATCAGCTTATAGGCACCCACTTCACTCACAAGATCTTATGGGAGCATGAGTATGATGCACGGATGGAAACAGATGGACAGTACCGTGAAGAAATAAACACGATCAATCGTTCAATGGTGTTGGATCCGCTCAAATGCTGTGAAAGCTTGTTTGGAGGGCGTACAAACCCATTCAAGCTATACTTTCCACCTACGGAGGGCGTGAAAGTCCATTACTACGACTTCTGTTCTTTATATCCCTATGTGATGAAGAACAATCCGTACCCGTAAGTGCACCTGAATAACTGGTGGGACCTGACCTGCCCACCATCGAGGTGTTCTCAACAAATTTGAACAAGTACTATTTCGGGCTTTCTTTCATAGACGTGCTCCCCCCTCGCGATTTATGGATGCCGATCTTACCCGTCGTTATAGGTCACAAACTCATGTTTCCCCGGTGCGTGAAGTGCGCAGAGGAGAATAATGGGTCCTGTAATCATACAACCAACCAGCGGAAGATCAGAGGTGTATATGCAAGTCCTGAGCTGTCCCTAGCCGTCCGCTATGGTTACAGAATATTGAAGATATATGAGGTGTGGAGGTTTCAGAAACTCTCCAACCTTTTCACGCCGTATATAAATACTTTTTTGAAGGATAAAGTAGAAGCATCAGGCTACCCGCGAGGGGTTGAGAGCGAGGGTGAAAAATCGGCTTATATTCAGCGTTACCGTGACTGTGAAGGGATACAACTTGACCGGGCCAAAATTGTTAAGAATCCTGGCAAGCGCTTTAGTGCAAAGTTATGCCTAAATAGTCTTTGGGGCAAGTTAGTACAGAATACAGGTAAGGGGAACGTTCATTTGGCACAAAGTTATAACGAGGTGTGGGATTATGCCAATGTCCCCGATAACGAAGTTATGGAGATCGTGAATGTTGGTAACACGTACATAATAAAGTACAACATTACCGAACTGGCCACATATACCTCACGTGTTACAAACATACTTGTAGCCAGCTTCACAACGGCCTACGCACGTATCAAGCTTTGGGGACTACTGCACTCTCTTGGGCGGAGGGTGCTGTACGCTGACAGATAGCGTAATATTCACAGAGAAGGAGGGTGAATACATGCCTCCTATTGGGGAATTCCTCGGAGAGTTGACTGACGAGATCAAGGATGAGTATGGTGATGGTGCATACGCTGACTCATTTGTATCAACAGGGCCAAAAACTTATGGGGTGCAGTGAGGGTGGGGAAAGAGCTGATATATATCGTGAAGGCGAAGGGCATCACGCTTAACCTGGCGGAGCGACGGGTCGTTAATTTTGACTCGTTGAAGGAGCTAGTGTGCTTAGAAGATGAGGGCGACCAACCTCCCCAACTGACTGTAGGAACCCACAATTTTCGGGCACAGAAACTGGGGTGTGTAAAGGAACTTAGAGGCACAAGTGTGTGTCGTAACACCTATAGGAAACGTTACCAGGTGCTTGGCACCTATGACACCATACCCTTTTGGTACCATAGTACCAGAATGATATCTATATATCTATTGTTAACGATATGTTTATTTATTACGTATATTTGAATATGTAAATGTTTCAATTCGGGCTTAATTTTATCCTTTGTTTGTGTGTGCGTATATACAGGGAAAAGTCCTAAGCTCCGCCCACTGTAAGGTCAATCAAATGGTCACGTAACTCCTGCTACTACCTGGGCATATCTCTACCCCTGCGTGCTCAGTTGGCCGCTGCAAGCCCTGGAGCTCAGACGTATATTTGCAGAATTCTCACGTAGACGAAAAATAGCGATGGCGACTTTTGATATTCCGTGTTCGACGTTTATGAAGTGGTATTCGGGAAAGTCGGAAGATGTGGTGAATACTGAAAGATGGCCTAGGCCCCCCACCCTCCTTTGAGACTTTTAAGGCTACATTGAACAGCGCGAAGCTTGAGAAACAAGATGTTCAAATACTCTATGGATATTCTGGCGAGAGCATTGCAGGGTTTCGCCGCACAAACGATGTAATGGACTACGTTGAAGGGCTAAACTGTATAAAAGCGTACATATACTGTGAGGTGAAAGAAACAACGCGTGCAGAAGAGAAGCAACGGGTATGGGTAGTGAGTCTTGTTGATGAGTGGTATGACAGGTGGTATTATGTCATGCTGCATCATACCGAGTACGCGTACCCTGCAGCTGAGAATGTAAATCTTGTCATCATGGACAAGCTAAAGTACTTTTACCACTACATTCATATATATCATGACGAGGTTCGCAGTGAGGTTGTGGTTAAAGTCCTCTGTGAGTTTTTAATAGAATTTAGAGACGAGTATCGACCGTTAAACAAAAAGGATAAATACGGGCACGTGTTTCAAATAGTGCGCCGGATTGTTAATGTGTTTAGTTTGTGGAAATGAACGTCTAGTGCGCATTCCGATAAAACATTAAAAACGATATTACCCCATGTATCGGAAAATTGTCCGATATAATGGGTACAAGTACTCGCATGATTCTTTCATGCTGGAACAAACCTGGTACACGAAACATTAACGCTTGGTATGGCTCACTCTTCCACACCTGTCTCCGAGCCAAACAGAGCGCACTGGCTGCTCATAGTCATCTCAGAGCTTGACCCGACTGGTTGTGAACTCTCACAATAGAAAACGATGCAGCTTCCTTTGAGCAACATTCTCAATGCCGTATACGACGTGTCCGTGACGAAGTCATTGCGTGTGTTCAAACGTAAAACCGGTGCCATTAACTATGTACTTGAAACGACTTGTAGACAAGCAAACTCTGGTAAACGTAATGTTGTTTAAGTGTTGAGGAGATGAATAGTCTTCGTGATAGTTCAGAAGTGGGGTGAGGATCGTTATAAAATACCTGCAGGTGTAGGTATCAGCCATGCACTGATATACGACTGATGTGGAGAAATGCATCTGATAATAACGTTCTTGTCCCCACGTGAAACCCCTTCATTTTTTGAAATCGTTGGTTTCCGCAAACTAAACCCTACAATATATTAGCCGCACGTGTTACGGATATGGTTTATTTTGATACGGTTCTTGAATACGCATACACCGCTCTGCTCGACGGGTTTATCGAATGTAGCAATGAACATGGCGAGAATGGTCTAGAGCTGGATGGTTTAGACTCTTCGAAATATCATGAACTTTGGTACAAAGGACTTGAGCGGTACAGGGCAGAGCTCGCCTGCACTGTTCACCTTGAAGAGTTGTATCTTTATATAATGAGGTGCTGTCGTTACGACTTAGAAGATTATTTCAACTGCCGCTATGCGTTATGAAGAAGAATTCACGATTGAGAAGCTCGGATCGGTAAGAAAAAACTCTCTATTGGAAAGGAGTGTTTATAAACTTGAATTTAATAATGATGTGGCTAACAACCCCCTCTTTGTGCGTGCTTTTGATTGTATTCTGTCCGTGTTTAAAGATAATTTACCAGCCAATTGTAAGGTGGGCACAAAAATAGTATTGAACGAAATGAAGGCCCTTTACATCGAGTATAGGCACCCACACACCTTGAGTGGTGAAATAATGCTAAATCGTATTTATTGTTTAGTACAAAGCAACAATGATATAACTATAGACTCGATCACGTGCGAGTTTAGTATTTTAGTTAAGCGCGGTAGAACATAAAGTGTATGTATTTTGATTTTATATAAGTTTTGCTTTATATATATATATATATATATATATATATATATATATATATATATATATATATTAATGGGTATATAGTTTCATCCTGTACTAATATTATTATTTAAGAATGTATATATATCCTTTGTTTATTGTGTGTATTTTTGCTGTATATTATTTTTGAATGTATATTTATTTCCTATATATTTCATGAATTATTTCCTTTCAACTCGTCTAAATAAACAGAATGATGTAATGGTGTTTTATTTATTTCTTTGGGTTGTATATATAAACGATATTAAGGAATAACTGGGGAGATGGGAATATATATATATATATATATATATATATCTATACCAAATGGCTGGTTACGCCTTCTAAGCCGACTGACGGATTTCTAAGCCAACTGTCAAGAATATCTGTATAGCGCAATCTGGCAGCTCAAACGATATATATATATATATATATATATGTCATTTACGCCTTTTGAACCGACTGACGGATTTCTATTGCTCTGCACTCGTCTTGTTTGCGGCCATCCTACTTGGGTATGTAACTGAAAGTGATTCATATTTATCTAGTTTATTGTCTTGTGTATTATTTGAGGCCTGGTCTAATGACAACTTATATTTTATAAGGAGCCAATTTTGGGGTTAGAATCGAGTATTCTGCTGTCAAAAGCTTTGGTTACATCTGGAAAGATTGCAATTACAAATTTTTATTGTTTTCGTAATTATAATAGTAATAATTTTTTGGGCTGCTTAATACAGGGTGTGTATAAAGTAACGTAAGTGAAGAGACAAATTTGTTTCAACTTGTTTCAACTTCTTTTTTAATTTGTAAAAACATTTTCAACACCTCTTATAAATCCTACTATCGAATATAGAGTTGTTATAAAGTACATGTAAAAAGTATTGCTTCTCCATATTCAGTCGCGTTAATATAATTCAAATCGGATTTGTCTCTTCACTTGCGTTACTTTATACACACCCAGTATCTTTCGTAAAGGCAAAGGTCGTGTGACGGAGAGGACCTCCAGCTCTACGTGGGATCCCTAGCCATCCATCTACGTATGATTACATCATCCAAAAGCGGAGCACGGTCACCCATCCAACTAATAATAAAAAATTCGTCGCTTAACCTCGCTGATCTACCAGGAAGTTACGTTTAATTACGTCGTATTCTTATTACAACTCGGTGAACCTTATCAGACTCAGTTACATCGCAACGTGTAAAAGTGTAAAATACGCAGGAAGAGTAACTTTTACTCTGTGAAGTACGCCTTTTCCGCAAACTCCACGAAAATGTTCGTACAAATAAACACGTTAAATATTAGTTATTAATTACCAAAGTTTAATACATGGAAATCATTATTAATTACTCTGATGTTAAATCGAGGATCCAAATCTTTTTTTTTTTAATTTTTGAACGCGAACAAGGATTCAAAGTCATTAATCAAGTCTGATGATGGAGTAATTTGCGAACGTTATTTTAAAAGTTTTCTACAAAGTTTGAATATTTCGAAGTTGGAAAGATCACAAATTTCTTCCTATATACGTATAGAACTAATTACATATATATATATATATATATATATATATATATATATATAGAGAGAGAGAGAGAGAGAGAGAGAGAGAGAGAGAGAGAGAGAGAGAGAGTCTTCGGTTCTTCCAAAGTTTCTGATTTGATAATAAAAGTGAATAATAGTGAATGAATATATTTAGAATTGTGTCGCTTTCCCCTTTGCATTATATAAAAGTGACACACGTACTGGCATTCTATTGATGAGCTTTGCCATTTGTTCTTAAGGTGTCTATTTACTATTTTTTTTATGCAGGAAGGAGGGGCCAAGGATAAAAGCCCGCAAAAGCGGGCTCCCATAGAAGAAGAAGAGAGCCAAAATCAAGGTCAGGGGTTTTCGAGATGCCTAGATAGACATACTGCGTTTGAGAGATGGGAGGTCGTAGACAGGAGGAAAGATGGATTGAGGAAGAGTGTTCCAGAGATGACCGGTTGAGTAGATGAAAGATTGAAAATACCGATTAACCCTTGCACTAGATAGTTGGACAGAAAAGGAATGAGAAAGTGTAGAAAGTCTGTTACTGCGTGCTCTCCTTACTTAAAGGAGGAGGCATGCAGTTAGAGAGTTCAGAAGAGCAATGTCCGTTATGATAGCGATAGTAAAGAGAGTGTTGGAGAATTGATGAGACGAAAAGCTTTTGATTCCACCCGGTCAAGTACGGCTGTGTGGGTTGAACCACCCAACACATGAGAAGCATACTCCATACAGGGGCGCACAAGACTCCTGTACAGAGACTGCAACTGAGTGGGGATGAAGAAACTGTGGAGGCGGTATAGCACACCTAACCTCTTAGAAGCTGTTTTAGAAAGAGAGTATATGTGATCTTTCCAGGAAAGATCACGAGAAAAGGAAACGCTAAGAATATTAAGAGAAGAGGAAGGACCGAGTTGTGTGTTGTTGAAGGTAAGGGGACAGTCGTGTGGAGATTGTGACGAGTAGATAGATGGAGGAACTGAGTTTTTGAGGCACTGAAAGCCACAAGGTTTTCTTTACCCCAATCAGATATAGCAGAAAGATCAGAGGTCAGGTATCCCACAGCCATCCTATGCGAATTATGAAGCGACTGCTGTAAGGGATGCTTTGGGAAGAGGGTGGAGAGTGAAGAGTGGAATCATCGACAGTGGAGTGAATAGGATAGGAAGTGCGAATTAAAAGATTATTAATAAATAAAAGGAAAAGAGTGGGTGACAGGACAGAACCCTGAGGAACACCACCAGAACAGTGGCCATCTACAACTGCGGCTATAGATCGGCTAGAAAAGAAATTAGAGATGAAGGCACAGCTAGAAGTATAGAAACCGAAGGAGGGCAGTTGGGAAATTAAAGATTTGTGCCAGACTCTATCAAAAACTTTCGATATGTCTAGCGCAATCGCAAAAGTTCCACCGAAATCCTGAAAGGAAGTCATGGACAACAACGGTGGCTGGACAAGATATTAAATTTGTTGTGTTCATGTATAAAATATCTCTCAAATACAATGGTAATTATGAATGTGTAACGTCTTTGTAAAATTGTCAAATATCATCGTTCAAATGGCTCTATGTTTATTGATATGAATCACTGTAATAGTTTTATTTTCTGTAATTCTCTTTTGAGGTGAGAGACCGCCAAGAGTCACAGCTGCAGTGGTTCAACACTCAAGTTGTAACATGGAACTTGTTAATACAAAACAATTATATGCATTTATGATGCTGCCTCAATGCAAAACATTCTTCGTTTCTAAATAATATTTCTCTCAGTGACTTTATTTCTATATCAGTGTTGCTAATCTAGAAATAGGATTTGCTCCGGATATAACAATGCCATACCAGTAGTATCCATTCAGCTGTCGTCCATTTGCCAATTGGAAGATATTCTAAGCAGTGACTTTGAAACCTACAGATACTCATCAATCTGGTGATGTTATAATGTTATTAAAATTTAATATGCATCAAAACATTGTTTTCATTCATAAACCGCTTATATATATATATATATATATATTATATATATATATATATATATATATATATATATACACATACATATATACACAGTTTTTGCTCTGTTTTTGTTATAACAAAATAATATCTGAATCTTTGTTCAATATTAAGTGTAAATAAATAAATAAATGAATCAATTTAGAATTTGCTCAGGGCGAAATAATGCCTACCACCGGCTCTGTTCGTTCAGGATAACAGGCTTGCCAATACCATGAACACTGTCATTACGTCCGAAGGTAGTTTTTTTTTTTTAGTTTTGCAAGGCCATTTTTTATTCACTTCATTGTTAATATATATCCTCTTCTTGAATTTATATTTAATTATTTGTTTCCTTAGTAATATGTAAACCAGAGTGATGAATGGAAATAATTATGTTCTAAAGACATTTGGCAATGAGTCAACCAATCAGCGCTAAACCCGAGATTCATTCATAAAATGTTACAACCGTTTGTAGTACACACAACAAATATATGCCAGCTGTCGCAATCTGTTCTCAAGAGTGTCCTAAGAATAATGAGCGCAACTGTTCATAGGTTAAAAGAACCCGAAGACTGATTACTCTCTCTTGGGGAGGAACTTAACTGAGACTGATCTAGAGAAAGACTTAGGAGTTTATATTAATAATGATCTCAAACCGTCAAAGCACTGTGCAGAAGCCGAAAAGTGGACCTTAAAAATACTGGTTATATTAAAAGATGGTTCCAATTTAGAAACAAGGAGATTGCAGTGTCTATAATTACATGTTTATAATGTCTACAATTCATTAGTTTAGTCCTCAACTCGAGTATTGTGTGCAGCTTTGATTTCCATCCCTTAGGAAGGATATAGAAAGGATAAAAGCAAAGGCCATGAAATTGATACCTTCAATGAGACTGCAAAACCACCACCGAAGATTAGAACGCTTAAATCTGCTTACCTTAGAGACCAGGAGGTTGCGCTGTCAGCTTATTCAAGTTATCAAGAAGCTCAATGGGATAGATAGGGTAGACCACAGGAACTCGTTCTCATTTAATACCAATCCGACAAGAAATAATGATTTAAAATTGGAACTTAAAACCTTTAGTACCTCCATCTGTGGTAATTTCTTCTATAAAATAGTTGATACTAGCGGAGCGACCCGGCGTTGCCGGGGTGGATGTTGAACGCTATATATATATATATATATATGCCCGGTTAGGTAAACTGAATGCCCGGTTAGGTTAATTGAATGCCCAGTTAGGTCAACTGGATGCCCGATTAGGTTAATTAAATGGCCGGTTAGGTCAACTGAATGCCCGATTAGATTAAATGAATGCCCGGGTACGTTAATTGAATGCCCGGTTAGGTTAATTGTACACCCTTGACGATTGGTTAGGTTAAGTCATGATATTTTCGTTAAAGCCAACGAAAATATCACGACTTAACCTAACCAATCGTCAAGGGCGTACAGATGACCTAGCCTGGCATTCAATGAACCTAACCAGGTATTCAATAATTTTACCATAGGTTTCGTAATGATCTTGATGACGTCATTTAATGTTTTAAAATTAATTATTTAATTTATTAACACCCACGTGCACAAATGCACAACCTCGGGACCTAATCAATATGTGTGTGAAGTTTCATGTTTGTAACTGCTTCCATTTTGAAGTTATGGCTGACGGCTGGAACACACACACACACACACACACACACACACGTCTTTTATTATTATTATTATTATTATTATAGATAAACAATAGACTGGTACAAATTTATAACCGAAAGACTTCCGAAAATCAACAATTTTTAATAAAGAAAAGGGGAAAATTGGTTTTGTAGGCCTAGGGGGTCCGAAATAATGATATTACGATACCTAATAGAAATTTTGTAATATTTTAAAGTGGGGAAAATAAATAATTTTCTAAAAATGATCTTCAACTATAAAAGCGCATCTAATCAGATAACTCAATTAACGTATTTCTATGACAACTAAAAAATAGAATGATAAATCAATATCCTATCAAATTGTTTGTGTATACGTAAAATTATTTGTACAAAAGCCACAGTAATAAAACGCACAAAAGTCACGGTAAATAATTTCGAGTGTAGCTCGTTTAACTTTAAACTCGTGTTTATTTAAATTGCCCGTTTTAATTATGTAATTTTTTGTATTGAATCGATAAAGAAATCTTTTGTGAATCGAAAAATCTTTTGTGAATCGAATGATATTAAATGTTTAGTAAATATTGACTTATTTTGTGCCAAAATTATGATTAAAAATGAAAAATTAAAAAAATGCGTGTACAGGCATGGGAAGAACTGTACCCCTAAAAGGGGGGAAGGAATTATGTTACGGAATTTTTTTTTAGCATGGGCACTGCACAATAAAAAGACGCATCGAATGGTGAAAACCGCATTGTTCTACACCAATTGTAGCGACCTGTAGGTGTGCGCAAAAAAACTTACATATATATATATATATATATATATATATAATATATATATATATATATATATATATATATATATATAAGGCTTCATTTCTGAATAGTATTAGATTTGGAACCAACTTCCCTCGGAAGTTGTTTCAAACCAAATTGTAAATATGTTTAAAAATAGGCCGGACAAAGTTCTGAATACACTCAAAGTTTAAGACTGTTCCCACATTTAATCGATTAAATATAAGTATTTTGAAATTAATATTATAACGTAACCCTGCAGAAGTTTGTTTAAACATTTACTTTTAAACTTAGTCCTCCCCCCACAGCCATCGAGTAACTTATTTTTTGAGCACTTGTCTCCGAAACACCTCTTGAATTTGCCGTAGCAACAACGGGTGATCACCTACGGAACATTTTCATTCTCCATAAGGGACAAATACACGGGGATAGATACAGGGACCCCCCACTGACATTCCTCGCTGGAAAGATTTTCGTAGGTAAGTAGAGCTGTAATAGATACCGCGGTAAATAGAGCTGTAAATATTTTGTATAAAATCAAAACATATGTTCCAGGGTTAAGGTGTTTTCTGCAACCTTTTTCCGTACCCGCCTCTGACGGGGAGGGAGCGGAGGATGGGGAGTAGGGTGTGTCAATTTTAGTAAAGTCAACAATTCAAAAACTACTAATCCTCAAATGATGTTATATTATCTAGCAAACTTAGAAACTTCTTTAGTGTTGTTTAAAAAGGCCATTTACCTACTTATATTTGACCATAAAGGTTTGAAATATAACCTAACTATGACTGTAGCATCGTATATCAATGTACCATTGATATGTGTGGTCAACTTTGGTTATTTTTGGTGTGCAGTATGGTTTCTAAGTTTCACATAGTCACAAATGCTTGAGTTTTGATTGTGAATGCATGTGTTTTCCCTCCTTTTTGATAATTTTGATTACTTCGTAATGTAAATATTGTGTAATTCAAATTATTTGAAATGTTATGTGTGACCCAAACTTTCTGTATATTTTGATATGATAGATATATGAAATTATCATTACTTTGAATAATTAAATTTTGTACCTATAACAACACAACCTTTTATCTGAGCTTATAGGAAGATATTAAGAATTTCAATTAACTTAATTTTATGTAATCATAATCAGTAGGCCTATCCAAATTTCAATGACATTTCTTTTGTTCACAGGTCCACAGGATGAGCCAGAAAAAATCAGAACCCGAAGCAAATCAAGTTGTCACCTAAGTCATTTGGTGGGGACTGGGAAGGAACTTTCCCCCGCTGAGCTGCCCACAGCCAGAGATCTGCTGAAGTATGGTTTGTTGAGGAGAGAGATGAGTGAGGAAGACAGGAGGAATTACCCAGTTAATGACCTGATTAACAACGGTATTGTTCCAGGGCTACTGGCTCAGTGGAGAATGGCCAACGCTCTATTCACATGACCTGTAATCAACACTGAGGTCAGGATCAGGGCTAAAGTGAAGGCACTGTGGGATGAGGCAGTGAAGGTGTCCATTGGCAATGTGAAGCTAGAGGTCAAAGATAGGTTCATGATGAAACTGGACAAATTGGTGGACATCCTGACCTGTCACTGTGTGATCAGGAGCTACAGTGAGCTTGGGTGCAACCCTGTCTGCAACAGTGAGGTTCACATTGACTGCAGCTGCAGGAGCGAGCAGAAGATACCAGTGCAGGAGCTTGCCTTCATTAAAGGTCAGAGAGAAAAGGTAGGAAGTGTGGGGGCACACCAGATGGGTCTAGCTGATCACCCTGAGAACAGGAGACAGGAAGCAGTGCTGCAGAGACAGGAGCAGAGAAGGAAGGCCGAGGAAAAGAGGAGGAGGAAGGCAGAGGAGTCAGCCAAGAAAGAAGAGGAGTTGAGGGAGGAGTCACTGCTGGAGATGGAGTTGGAGGAGACTGGAGATATACTAGAGGAGGCAGGGAGGAGAGAGGAGGACGAAGACTTCATACCAGAGGCTGCGACAACTTCTTCCTTGCCTGTGGCTAAGAAGAAGAAATACAACACTGAAGATATGACCAACATAGCTCTGGCTAGCTTGAGACATCACACTGGGCTGAGAGAGACTGCAGAGATTGCCACTGCTGCCTGGATTGATGCTGGTCTTATCACAGAGTTTGACACAGCACTGGTGATTGACCACAACATGGTGAGGAGGGCTCAGGAGAGACTGACTAAGGAGCTGGTCAAGAAGTTTGATGAAGAGATTAGGGAAAATGGCATCACCTGTATCTTCTTTGATAGGAAAAGAGATGACACCAAAGTGATGATGGAAGCTGAGGGCAGTGACAGGCAGTTTCCTGGCCTCATTAAGGAAGAACACTACACAGTGAGCAATGAACCAGGTGGGAAATATTTGTGGCATTTTGTACCAGAGGAAGCTGCAGAGGAGAGAAGTCATGCTGAGGTCATTGCTGATTATCTGGTGAACTGTCTTAGAGAAAGAGGAGCAGACCAGACCCTTTTGGCCATAGGAGGTGACAGTACTAATGTGAATACTGGCTGGGATGGAGGAGTAATGCATTATGTGGAGGCCAAGCTTAGCAGGAAGTTGGTGTGGATTGTCTGTGATTTGCACACTGGAGAGCTGAATCTCAGACACCTGGTGACTGCACTGTATGGCAAGACATTGAGCAAAAACAAGTGGTCTGGGCCCCTAGGGAAGATGTTAGACACTGCCACTGAGCTGGAGGTCAACCCAAACTTCACGAGGATCACTGTTGGTCCTCCTCTACCCCATTTCAGTCAGGAGGTAGTCAAGGACCTCAGCACAGACCAATCATATGGCTACAGTATCATCATTGCTATCAGATCGGGAGAGGTACCTCAGAGTCTAGCTCTCCTGGAGATTGGGCCAGTCTGTCACAGTAGGTGGCTCACCACGGCTCTAAGGTGTTCTTCAGATTGTGGATTTCCAAACATGGGCTGAAGGGTAGGAACCTAAAGAAGCTGAGGATAGTTGTGGAATTCATAGTGGGAGTCTACATGCCAAACTGGTTCAACATCAAGTTAAATCACAGCTGGGTGGAGGGTCCCAGGCATGTACTGTACCAGCTGGAGCTGCTCAGAAGTCAGAAGAAGGAGGTGATAGGAATAGTGATGCCTACAGTGAAGAGATCAGCCTGGTATGCACACTCTGAGGCTTTGCTCCAGGCCATGCTGTGCAGTGAGATGGAGGAGGAGAGGAGGGAGGCAGTGAAGAGGATACTGGAAATCAGAGGTGAAGGAGATGAGGACACACAGGTAGAAGACTGCAGTGTCAGACCCAGGAAGACTCCTGACATCAACCCAGATGCCACCAAACTCTCGGAGCTTATTGACTGGAACTCTGGCGTGACTGAGCCTCCTCTAACCTGCTCCCTCACCACTACTGCAATCAAGGAGTTTCTGGATAGACCAATGGACGTTCCTGCATGGCCCTCACACACACAGTCAGTAGAGAGTTGTGTAAGGATGACAACTGAAGCAGCACAACATGTTTACTCACAAGAGAGGAGGGAGGCGTACATCAGTGGCCAGGTGGCTAGTAGGGAGCTCATGTCCAGGAACAAGAGCAACGCAGACATGGCATCCTTGGCAAAGTTCAAGAAACCTATTTATATTTCTAAGTTTTAATATTGAAATACAATCAAAATGTCTTTAATTGTATGTAATGTATGTAAAATGTAGTTATATACAATAAAAAAATACTTGCAAAAATTGCCAATTTTTTGTAAACTTCAACTTCAAATATAAGTAGCTAGGGGTGGTCAAATCTGGATTTTAAAGCCATATTTTGATTTAGCACATAAAAATGCATCATTTGGTCACTAGTCTTAATAACAGGAACCTCTCTGACTGGGCTGAAAGTAGGGGTTCTCAACCGGGATCCCAGGAGGAAAATGATAACCTTAAATCTCGGGACAAGCGCAGCAAATCCCAGGATTTTCTGGGTTTTACAAAGTATTTTAAAAACATTATTTCAAATAGTTTTACCTTAATTTGCTACTGTATCTAGAAAATAAAAACGTAACGACTATGATGACAAATTTATAATACAGTAGCACGAATCACGTTGCGTTGTACAACTCGAATATGCCTATAATATGCCCTGTATGATGTTGTGCATGTGTAATATGACTGGTACTTTTGATGAGTGACTCGGACTGAAAGCCAGTCATTTGATTTCCCTGAATCGAACAATTTGTGTTTTAGTGAATTTTAATTTCAGTTATTATTTTCAATTGAGTGGCACACATTTTGCTGTTATTTTTTTTGTACTAAAAATTAGTTAGACGTATATAAAAGGTGTTGTGTTTGTATAAATTACACTATAATATAATTTATTTTTGCTGAAGTGCAAAGCCGAAAATTAGTATTGTAGGCATAGCCGCCTAGGCCAGCGGTATCAGCGGGGGTCCGTGTGTTGACTAGATTATATTCAGTAAAACAATTTTTTTTCCCTTTTTATGTGGTGGCTAATTTTGACCTCTAACCGATAACATTTTCGGTTACTTGAAACTTTAAAGTTTCTATAAATGTTTTTTTTATAACCAGCTTATGTTTCCATTTCATGAACTGTGAATTTTTGGCACAAATGAGCCCTTTCCCTGTTTTTATGCTGTTTTTTTTTTATGTAAACAGAACAGTGGTAAGTTTTACGCATTTTTATTACATTTTTACTCCGACTCTGAAATATAAATCAAGACTAAAAAACTATGCTAATCTGGATACCTCAATTTGTCTATATGCTACTTAATCATAATGCAAAAGATAATTTTTGGGGAGGGGGTCCCAAAAATATCAAGATTTTGATAAGGGGTCCGCAGTACAAAAAAGGTTGAGGAACGCTGGCCTAGGCTATACACCGTATTTATGTTTCTGCAGTGTTTGAAACGCGCCCTAGGCCCTATCCCTTATGATATTTACAATTATTGTGTTAAAATATTCATATATTTATATTTAATATTAACTAACTAATCGATTTATCTAATGCTTAAACATTTTAAGACTTTATAATTATTTTTTATAGACCAGGAAATCCCGGGATCCCGGGACGATGGGCGATTTTGTCCCGGAAAACCGGGATAGTGAAAACCCCTGAAAACGAGAAACCCCAGCTGAAAGGTCGGTGAGGCTCCCTCTTGCCTTGTAACTCTCTCTCTCTCTCTCTCTCTCTCTCTCTCTCTCTCTCTCTCTCTCTCTCCGCAGGGGGTATAAAGGTTATGCACATTCCTTCTGGGTGTTGTAAACTTTATACTTGGGGTGTGACAGCCCTCCGGTCCCGAGTCGTGGGATTCTAGAGAAATTGGCTGCCAGTTCCTTTGGGTTCTCTCTCTCTTTCGGGAGGGCGGGTGAAGTCTGTTGTACAATCTTGTCCCGTGGGTTAATAAGACCCCATCCCATCCCTACTCTGTCCTTTTAGCTTAGGTTAAGGATGCTCTCCTCTGACTGCAAAAAAAAAACCTTTTAGTATTAAGTCTTTTTCTCTACTTTTATTATTAGGACCCTACTGCTACCTCATGCGTGGGAAGAGAGGCTTTGGAACCTCTATAAATAACACCATTTAACGCTCGTAGGTCGTGAGAGACTGGGATGGAGGGGTCCCAGGCGTAGGGGCGCAATGAATGGAGTGTGGCTAGTGCCCCGTTAAGCCCATTCTTAACGCGTAATGGCCTGACGAGCCCCCTGCGACCGTTCTTTGGTGACCAATTGATGGTGCTTGGCTGTACTGTTCTTAGGTGAGAGAGCTTTCCTGCCCAGCTGGCTGCCAGGCCAGTGTAAACTCTCGGGCGTAGCCTCTGGGTCTGGTGGGATATCCCTTGAACACTGGATTCTAAGAGTCTGGCCGCCTGTGAGTGACTAGTAAGACTTAGTAAGGGGCTGCATCTCGCTGTCGCTTCTGGCTGGAAATCCGTGACGCCTTCGTCGCAAGTGTTTGTCAGTTGGTAGCTGCGACACGTTTGAGACTGTCCGGCCCTGGGGAGACCCTTGGTCGGTGCGGCAGCAGCGAGAGATGTAGTCTTCTGGATGGGATGAACGTCACTTGCAAATAGGTGGATGCGTCTACGCGCGGGAAGAATTCCCCCCCGCCCCCATCCTTTTTTATATACTGGTCAGAAGGTTTTTGATAGTTTTCATTGTTAGAACACTTTATCTTATTCAGTGTATTCAGAGTTCGAAAAAAAAATAAGTTAAAATAACTGGACCGCAGAAACTGAAGGCTGAATGTGCGAGGTGTGGAGTAAACCAGTGGGTGACGAGCTTCAAAGAAGCTTGCTTCGAGAAGATCAACCACTCCAGCATGTGCCGCTTTTGCGAACTCATGCGGTTTTACGAGAAGCTAGAGGAGAGGGTCCGGCGGCTCGAGTCGTCTAGATCAACTGTTGGAGGTGCGGCGGTCACTGATGCGGCTGCGCCCTCCACCCCGGAGCTCATTGATAGGATAGCTGCCCTGGAAAGGCGGTCCAGCGATGGACTGGACAAAGCTCGAGAGCGCGGAGAAAGGGTAGAGGTGTAACCGGGGGCCAGGGTACCAAATCAGTGTTAGGATTCGCCAGCGACCCACGTTGAATGCACGGAACCGCGGCGCAAGGTGGAAGGCAAGGAGGCCGCAAAGAAGGGGCCCATAGAGAAGGGTGGGAAGGGGCCGATATAGAAAAAGGGTCGGAAGGGGCCTACTGATGGCCCAAAGAAACCGAAGGATGTAGCTGCCGGTCGGGGTGGGTCGGGTGGTGTAAGTGCGGCTGAGTCTATGGGTGGCGACGGGTATCGAAAGGTCTCGGGCAAGAAGGCTGCGAAGCCGAAGCCTGAGACCTCGGTTGCCCCTGTCAGGACCTCCAACCGCTTTAGTCTCCTGTGCTCGAAGGAGGAAGACACCGTTTTGATTGGGGACTCGCAGATCAGGGACCAGGAGAAGTACTTTGGTTTTGCAAACCGGGACAGGAGGAAGGTAAGGTGCTTACCCGGTCGGGGAACGGCGAACTTAAGGAAGGAGTTAGAGAAGCTGTGCCTGGCTAGTCGGAGGACTGCGATCGTTGTCCACGCTGGTGGCAACGACCTGTTCCTCAAAGGCGGTAGGGTAGGCCTTACAGAAAGGATCATCACCGAGATCATGTCTCTTGCGGATGATGTAAAACTCACGACAGACGGGAAAGTTGATGGGTATTTTACCGCTGATGAATGCCAGTGACCACGCGCTCAGTAATGTCATTGGCATCACCGAGAGGGTGCAAGACTTGTGCGTCCGCTGGGTGTGAGGTTTGTTGACTCTTTCGACGCGTTTTCGGGTAGGTGGGATTTGTATCAGAGGGATGGAGTTCACCTCAATGTTAAGGGTAAAGGTGTGGTAGGCACGCTGCTTGACCGGCACTTATACCGGCACTTATACATATTTTCAGATCGGCTCTTTGTCTTAAATAATGCATTTATATATTTCCCATAGCATTTATATCGTTGCTTAGGCATGAAATAACGCACACGCAAAATTTTATGACTCTAGGCTAGGGTTTAAAAATACGTTTTTGACTACTAAAATATGATTTTCATCGCTCTGCCGGGGGCAGAAGATGATTACCTATTAAGCTAAGATTTTGCAGAGGCTATTTTCTCATGCATGCGCAAGTTTTTGTCTCTATTAGAATATGGAATTCGAAAAAAATGTAAAATCGATCCACCCTACTGCACAGACAATTTTATAGCCATAGTATTGATCAGTTGAGAGATCTTGAATGACCTTGTCAGGAAGCTTGATCAGTGGAGGGCTAACAGAGATTCGGGTGAAGTTTGGATTGATATCAAAGTCTGTAGCAGAATCAAGGAGCTTTCCTATTGGCCCGGATAAATTTTTGTCTGACAGAGTAGGGCCATCAAGGTCAACAATGAGATGGCGCAGGGGAAGTTCAACAGTGTGCAGGTTGCACACCAACCAGACCAGCTTTCTCCCCAGGTGCAGCTCCAGCTTCCGCATTACTCCAGCTTTCACACCAGTGTTGACATTTGTTGAGTCTCCTCCAATGGCCAACAAGGTCTTATCATAACCCCTCTCTTTCAGCCAGGCAAACAGGACCTTAGCAATCTTCTCCGCATGTGACTCCTCTTTAGTTGCTTTCTCTGGGGTAAAGTGGAACAGATAGTAGCTGCCAGGCTCACTAACAACACTATAGTGTTCTTCCTTGATCTTTGCGGGAAAAGATTGGCACTGCCCTCAGCTTCCATCATCACATTGGTCAGGTCAATCCGCCCATCAAAGAGGATGCAAGAGATCCCCCCCTCCTCCCTGCACTTCTTCTCGAACTGTTCCCCCAGCTCTCTCATCAACTTCTCCTGTGCTCTCTTGACCTTGCTCTTATCAATCACTTTACTTGTATTGTCTTCTGTGATGATTCCTGCGTCAATCAGAGCTGCTGTTGCTATCGCTGCAGTTGGCCTCAGCCCTATGCCATACCTTACACTAGCAAGGGCAATGTTTTGAATCTCATCATAGTTTTTCTGTACCTTTGCCGAAGCTGCTGGCTCAGGGTCAGTTTGGGGGAAGAGCTCAACTTCAGGAACAAATTCATCTTCATCACCACTTCTCTCCAATTCCAGATCCTCATCACCATCTGCCAAAAATCTCTTAACATCCTTCCTGGCTGCCTTCTCTGCTACTGCAGCACTTTCCTCCTTGCTCCTTCTCCTTTTCTCTGCCTTCCTTTCCATCCACTGCCTTTTCAATGTCCTCACCTGTCTCTTGTGCTCTGGTAGATCAGGACCCCCTATTTGGTGGGGTCCCTTACTTACTACAATTAAGTAGAATGGCACACCTTTTTATTTGAGTATTTAAATATTATTATTATTATATGAATTACATTATATGTGTTTATATGAATTAGTTAGAACAATGCTCTATGAGAGATAACGTGAGCAGCCATGATAGAAAACGTGAGAAGACATATTCTGGGGTAACTACAATAGTAAAATAATCAACAATTTAATAATAATCAACTGCAAAATGATGTAGGTTAGGGTTATCAGAATTAAATATTTTCTTCAGAATTGTGTTCTATACACCAAAATATGTCATTTGAACACCCCTCTCCATTGATTTAAAAAAAATACATAGTATGACCCGCTCTACTGCGCGGTCAACTCATCGAGGTTTTCAAGTTCTTACGCGGGTTCAACAATGTCGATTTTAGAAGCATGTTTAGTTTAAATGATAACCCAACTCGCAACAATGGTTGGAAGTTGGATTTAAAACGGTTTAGGACTAGTATGTGTGGGCATTCTACGTGGAACAGGCTACTTTCAGAAGTTGTGAACAGTTCTTCTGTGGATCTGTTCAAGAAAAGGTTAGACCGAATCTTGCACACTATTTGAGGGTGTATGAATTTTTTCGTGGCACCCGTTGCCATTGGTACCTCCTCGGTATGGGCTGCAAGGCCTTTTGAGGTACTACTTTTCCTTGTAATTCCTTGTAACTCACTCTCTCTCTCTCTCTCTCTCTCTCTCTCTCTCTCTCTCTCTCTCCGCAGGGGGTATAAAGGTTATGCACGTTCCTTCTGGGTGTTTTAAACTTTATACTTGGGGTGTGACAGCCCTCCGGTCTCCGCAGGGGGTATAAAGGTTATGCACGTTCCTTCTGGGTGTTTTAAACTTTATACTTGGGGTGTAACAGCCCTCCGGTCCCGAGTCGTGGGATTCTAGAGAAATTGGCTGCCAATTCCTTTAGGTTCTCTCTTTCGGGAGGGCGGGTGAAGTCTGTTGTACAAACCTGTCCCGTGGGTTACTAGGACCCCTTCCCATCCCTACTCTGTCCTTTTAGCTTAGGTTAAGGATGCTCTCCTCTGACTGCAAAAAAAAAAAAAGAACTTTTAGTATTAAGTCTTTTTCTCTACTCTTACGATTAGGACCCTACCACCTCATGCGTGGGAAGAGAGGCTTTGGAACCTCTATAAATAACACCATTTCACTTCAGTTCTAGGTAAATAATTAGAGGGGATAATAGCGGGTAAGATTGTTGACCATTTGGATTCCTACAAGCTACTTGGGGACTCCAACATGGGTTTAGACGGCATAAGTCGTGTCTCACCAACTTACTCGAGTTTTTCCACGTAATGTTGAGTGAGTAAGATAAGAGTAGGGCGATTGATGAGAAAGCCTTTGATAAGGTACCTCACCGCCGGCTAATGGCCAAAGTGCGCGCGCTGGGTATTGGTGGGGAAGTAGGTAGGTGGATTAAAAACCGGCTGAAGAATGCCACAAAGTTAATCCCTTCCGTTAGGCATATGGGCTACAATCGACGCTTACGTGACGCGGGTTCAAAGATGTCGATTTTAGAAGCATGTTTAGTTTAAATGATAACCCAACTTGCAACAATGGTTGGAAGTTGGATTTGAAACGGTTTAGGACTAGTGTGTGTGCGAATTACTTTACGTATAAGATCTGTGACACGTGGAACAAGTTATCTTCAGAAGTTGTGAACAGTTCCTCAGTGGATCAGTTCAAGAAAAGGTTAGACCAAATCTTGCACACTATTTGAGGGTGTAGAAAATTTTCCTTGGCACCGGTTGCCATTTAAAAAGGTACCTCCTCGGTATGGGCCGCAAGGCTTTTTGAGGTATTTCTTTTCCTTGTAACTCCTTGTAACTCTCTCTCTCTCTCTCTCTCTCTCTCTCTCTCTCTCTCTCTCTCTCTCTGTAATGTGTCTTTATAATTCTCTAGTCAGACCTCAACTGGAATACTGTGCGCAGTTTTGGTCTCCATCCCTCAGGAAGGACATAGAAAGGTTAGAAAGAGTACAAGCAAGGGCTACAAAATTGATCCCTTCAATGAGAATGCAAAGCTACCAACGGAGATTGGAGCGCCTAAATCTGTTTAGCTTAGAGACGAGGAGTTTGCGGGGTCAGCTTATTCAAGTCTTCAAGATGCTCAAAGGAATAGACAGGGTAGATTACAGAAACTTATTCTCACTTAATGCCAATCCGACAAGAAATAATGGGTTTAAACTGGAACTAAAGACATTTAGGACCTCTGTCTGCGGAAATTTCTTTTCCTATAAAATAGTTAATATCTGGAACCAACTTCCCTCAGAGGTTGTTTCCAGTCAAAGTGTAAATGTTTTTAAAAATAGGCTAGGCAAAGTACTGAACACACTCATAGTTTAAGATTAAAACCTCAGAAAACTCTGCAGGAGTTCGCTTGCACGGTGTCTCTGTGAGCAAGCTAAATATAGAGCTACTTATATATTCTCCACTTTCCTGTAAAATTTCCTTGGCTACTTTTCCAGGGTCAAGGTATTTTCTTCAACCTTTTTCCGTACCTGCCTCTGGCAGGGAGGGAGCGGAGGGGGGGAGAGCCTTCTACTTTTCTATCCAGTTTTCTACTACTATTAGGATAGTTGAAACAAAAATAAACTTTTAATAACAGGAACTTCCCAGAGTGGACCGAAAGGTCTTTGAGGCTTCCTCTTGTCCTTGTAACTCCTTGTAACTCTCTCTCTCTCTCTCTCTCTCTCTCTCTCTCTCTCTTACGTGGGTTCAACATGTCGATTTTAGAAGTATGTTTAGTTTAAATGATAACCCAACTCGCAACAATGGTTGGAAGTTGGATTTGAAACGGTTTAGGACTAGTGTGTGTGGGAATTAATTTACGTATAAGATCTGTGACACATGGAACAGGTTACCTTCGGAAGTTGTGAACAGTTCCTCTGTGGATCAGTTCAAGAAAAGGTTAGACGAAATCTTGCACACTATTTGAGTGTGTCCAAAATTTTCTTCTGGCACCCGTTGCCATTGGTACCTCCTCGGTATGGGCCGCAAGGCCTTTTGAGGTACTTCTTTTCCTTGTAACTCCTTGTAACTCTCTCTCTCTCTCTCTCTCTCTACTCATTCTTTATTGATCAAATTTGTAACCATTTCATGAAGTGTAAAAAATAGAAAATGGAAATAAATTCCTTTTCGTTTAAAGAAGAAAAAAGTTTGTTTCAGTTTTAGTTTTAGTTTTAGTTTTAATTTTCTCTTCCATTCTTTTCTGGGCGAGAGAAGTTAAGCAATTTATCTTTCCCCCTTGCTAAAAATCGGTATTAAGCACATTGCATGAAACTTCATTACTTCACAGTTATCGCCAGCCTTTCTTGTTTTATTGTCACAGAACAGGATACAACAATATTCTACGCCCCGATTTGGCTTTCTCAGAATGTGAACATAATTCTGTTCATTCATGAAAGGTGACAGATAGATGACTGACTTTGTTCACATTTACGAAAGGGAGGACTGAATATGTATTTGGTAAAGTCACATCCGGAACCTCGGATGACGACATTTTTTCGTCCACGTGACATTTTATCGTCTTCTAAGGTTAGGGTAGGTTAATAGTGTAGATGAAATTTCCGATCGACGAAATGTATTTCGGTTCCTTCCCAACAGGAAAGGGGATGAGAATGGGCGTGAACTTTATCCCGGCAACCCCAGGGTAGGGGACCAGCTCATTTCAATTTGCAGCGGCGGTGGAAGTCGAACTCGCCACTTCCATAGTCAGTCCAATCCGCAATCAACGGAGCCACGGAAGTAGTAGTTGATAACAGATGGGAATCATGTTTCATTAATATGTCCGATTTGTTTAAAAAATGTTCCGATAATTAATTTGATTTTAGTCATTACTGTAATGAAAACAGTACATTTAACGTTATAAAAGCGTACTTTTTCTCTGTTTGTAGTATTATATTATAAGGCATTTATTAATGGATTTAAAACAGGTGTATATATGATTACTGAATGCTTTACCCACATACAGTGAAGAGGTAAGAGATTTTAAAGTCATCTTTGAATTTATACAAAACCTCGTTTTGACAATATAAATATTGTAAAATGAATCGGTATTTTTTCTTTCCATATTGTACGGTCAGGAAATATAAAAATTAGATTTGCTTAATATAAATAAGGATAAATGTATGTTTGTACATATTAATATACCACAGATATTAATGTAAAATGTGTATCACTGAGGAGAATTCGTCTCTGCTTCTTGTGAGGCCATGTCCAGAGCGCGTCTCTTACAGCTACGCCATTCGGAAAGGCAAAAGAATTTCCTGAAGTGCAATTTGAATGTATCTGCTTTTATCATGTGTTTTTCAGAAGTCCTCCAGTTACTAAAAAGTATATTTATTATTGACGGATGTTTGAAAAGTGTAAACCCAATGAGTAATGCATTGAAACTCGTAACCCGATGAGAAATACATTTATTTATGGAACCATATCACAAATGTTCATAATTTAACCCATTCAGTTGAAAGTACGTTAATATAATGTAATGTAATAAATTAATGTTATTCCCTTTGGGTAGCGACTTTTCGGGCACATGCATAAAGTGGGGTTATCAAGTTTTTCATAAATTAGTATACATATTCAGGACGTCAAAGTGAACAAAACAGTTCCTATGAGCAATAAATCCGCAATTGCTTTGTTTCCGAGGATGATCCAATTAAAATAAAAGTCAGTAGGATGGGCGCAAAAGGAGAGAGTGCAATGCAAATGAAAATGTTGATCATTGTTGCAGAAGTTATGCAACAAAGGGGGAGGTGAATGTTGCAAGATGTTATGCAACAAAGGGGTAGGGGAGAATGCTGCAAGAGCAACAAGGGTTATGCAACTTGAAGGCAGAGATAGCCCCCAAGAGAAAGAGAGAGGAGGAAAGAGAGGAAGAGAGGTGTTCGTCTGGCAGGAGCTAAGCGCATATGAGACTTCAGCCGAGCGGCCGTTGTCTTAATATGTTCCTAATCAGCCAGCTGGCTTAATCAGCCAGTTGGCTTATCTGGCTGAGCTGCCAGATTGCGCTATTTATTTAATTAAAGCATATATTCTGGCTTAACCAGCCAGTTGACTTAGAAGGCGTAAATGGCTTGTTCAGGTGTATATTATTGAGTTGCCAGATTGCGCTATTTATTTAATTAAAGCATATATTCAGGCTCTCCGCCAGTTGGCATAATCCGTCAGCGGGCTTAATCCGCCAGTTGGCTTAACCCGCCAGTTCTCTTAGAAGGCCTAACCAGCCATTTGGTATAATTAAATAATAATAACGTTTATATATACAACCAAAAGAATTAAATAAAACACCACCACATCACTCAGTTTATTTAGACGAATTATTGGATTGGCATAATCCTAGTCGAAGGTGTACGTGAATTTGTGAGAGTTTGTCCCCGTCAGCTGGCTTAAACCGCCAGTTGGCATAATCCGCCAGTTGACTTAGAAGGCCTAACCAGCCATTTGGTATAATTAAATAATAATAATAACGTTTATATATACACATCCAAAAGAATTAAATAAAACACCATCACATCATTGTTTATTTAGACAAATTATTAGACCCAATTTCACGAAATATATTGAAAATAAATATACATTCCTATACAAGCGAAGGAATATATGCAATCAAAAATAATAATAGCATAAGAATTACGAACGAGGAGTATATATATAATAAAAAATAATATACAAACCCGGACATATCCAAATTGTTCATTCCGTCGAAGGTCAGGCTTTTCACACCGTCCTAGACCTACAGTTTAACGGGGAATACTACTACAAGAGATCTAGTTGGCCTGGTGAAGTAGTGAGTTGACTTCTTTTACTCTCCATCTCACAGGTACACCCGGATCATCGTGGAGCTTTTCTATTCCATGGAATTTTAGATCCTCCCCTTTTCCGTACCGTAACAGTTGAATTTTATCAGTGTTAAACTTCATATAAAAACCATGCAAAATCTAAAACTTACTACATCATTACTCCTAGCCCATCCTTCATGCATTAAAAAAGTTCTACTTTATCGGCAAACTTTGTTTAGCATCCCCCCTCATTGTTCACCCCGGCGAAGGTCAAGCGTGTCACTCCACCTTAGACGTACAGTTTAACGTTGAATCCGAACCACGTCTAAAATAAAATGTTAAAACACTCCTTAACACAATAAAATCTAACGTCAGAATAAAAAAAATTTAAACAGCCTAACCATACCAAATATCACTCAGAATTGTCCTGAAAACGAAAGAAAGAAAAAAATAAACAACAACAATCAATCCACCTATAAAGATATAAAAATTGATGAATATGTATATAAAAAGTAAAAAAAAAAAAAAAAAAGTTAATTTATCAAAAGAATTTACGAAAACAATTTCTCTATTTCAGTTAAACAATTTTTTATTTTTTATATAACAAATTTTGCTTATTTTGAAGTCTCACACAATTTATATACGGCAAGCATAATAAACTTAAACAGTCCGAATTTGACCCAGTGTAAATTAGTGTCTTTAACGATTATTTTTCGACTTGAAACTTTAAAATTAACATAAAATTATAAAGCGAACTAAAACTACAAAGCGATGCCTGTAAATCCATTATTTACATCGTCAAAATATAATCTTAAAAACTGGAGTAGGTTCTGGAAAATTTTGCTACTTCTTTATTGAATCTAATAGAATACTCTAGTATATATATATATATATATATATATATATATATATATATATATATATATATATTATTTACCTAAAAGTATGTCACCATGCGCTCGAACATTTTAAACCTTACCGTATAAAAATGCTTCACAATCTATTTAATGATTTAAAATAATTTAATTCATACAAGTGTAAAATTTATTTACTCATCATTATTATTATTATCATCACAATTATTACTAATTCAGAAAATGTAAACACAAAAAACTTTAAACACAAAATAGGTAGGCTTTTGACAGGAGTAATAAAAGTCGAAGGAAAGAAAAAGGAAACGAGGCATCCGACGATCAATACCAATTTTTTTTTTAATTTCGTCTCCCTCTCTCCGACGGAACGAAACCAGATCTAAAGAAAACGGACTGAGGAAGGAATCAACGCGAAGGAAAAGGAAACAAACAAGTCTCGAATTTCGACTCTAATTTTTTACTGCGAAAATTACGAAAATGCTCGCATGAGAAGAAATGTTGAAAATGATGGGCGCCATCTTGAAAAACAGTTACAATGATTTGTTAAGGAATGAGAATCGAAATTTGCTTGCAAATGGGTTAACACAATGCATCTTAATATTTAAATAATCGAAACAGAACATTTATTAATGCTATAATACGGGTAGCAACAATTTTGACCGAAATATAAGGCGACGTGCGAAAGCCCTTAGATTTATATAAAGGAACACCGCGTAGCAACCAAAATGTCGTGTTTAATTTCTTTAAGGGACCATTCCTTCATTATTATAATTCATTATTTACTCTACTTTCTATTCATTTTCTCTCTATCTTTCATTTATCGTTCACTTTACACTCGTTTCGCTGTGCTTTGTAAAAACGGGTAGCACGTGACCGAGTTTCAGGCGCCATTATGATTCGAACAATGCAAAGGAGACCAGGGGATTAATTATTCACTAATTACACTTTACTAACTTTTGAGGGGGGTGGGAGTAACATTAACATTTTAAGTCGGAGAGAAATGTAATACTGTTCTAAATTTACAACTACAGTACATCGTAATACACAAAAACACCTTCTTAAGCTCAAGGCCGTCCGATGAGTGAAGGGCATTTCTGCCCAGCCTCTAGCCCATGTTCAAGCGTTGCCAACTAGTATAGCCAAACAATTATTAAAAGTAATTACATTTTTATTAAATATTATGATCTTAATTAAACAAACATTATTAAGTTCTTATAAACAAATATTTAATTCTTAAATAGACATTACTACAAAACAGCACGGAGGGTGGGCAGAAATTACAATGTCATCGTCCGGATTTGTCCCCTCCACCTACGATCAACACCCAGCATCTTAAGCACCAGGATATCTAGGGCATCCATTTATCTTCCACCCAACCAGACATTTGTTTTCATGAGCTAAACGCATTTTTATTCACACTCCATCTAATTCTGCGTATTGTCAAGAACATTTAAAAACGTAGAAGATTCGGATCTATCCAACAATAAAGAATTATGAAATGCTTCGATATATATATATATATATATATATATATATATATATATATATATAGGGTGGGCCGAAAGTCTGGATCCATAGGAAAATATTTATTTTAATACATAAATTACAACAAATGGTAAATACTTAAAATGAATATCAACTTTAACTCGTAAATGCGTATCCGTGATACTGTACAGTGGTTCGTACTCCAGTATAAACAACAAATTATAACAAATGCTCAAATTGGCGGCCTCTGACATCGAGACACTTAGGGATGGAATTTATGATTTTTAATAATTCTTCGAATTGACGTTCTCGAGATGCGTGTTTCATTTGATAATCTTCTTGTTGACTTTACTGGACTATTCGTTAAAGTTTCACATACCATCGCAGAGGTATTTTCATCAGTTGCCGTTTTTGGACGACCAGAACGCCGTCGATCATGTACACTTCCTGTTTCTTTGAAACGTTTAAACAACTTTCCAACAGTCGCATCTGTTACTGGATGCTTATCAGGATGATTTCTATTGAATTCGGTAGCAACGCAACTTCTCTGTGTGTAGCGCCCTGTCTTGCGTACATGAGCACAAGTTCTACCCGGTCTTCTGTTGTTAGATTCAAAGCCATTTCTGGGCTGAAATAAAAAAGTATTTGAGTATTTATACTGGAGTACGAACTACTGTACAGTATCACGGATACGCATTTACGAGTTAAAGTTGATATTCATTTTAAGTATTTACCATTTGTTGTAATTTATGTATTAAAATAAATATTTTCCTATAGATCCAGACTTTCGGCCCACCCTGTATATATATATATATATATATATATATATATATATATATATAGATCTACTAAGTCTTTTTTCATCTGGTAGTTAAAAGAATACATTCATTTTCACCTGTTCAGTCTCATTTGTTTAAGGTTCAAAATTGAGTGTCAAACGCGTTGCAAGAGAGCATTTCTCTCCTCCACCAAGCAGTCATGTGTGGCGGATAGCGCAAGAGAGCAACTCCTTCCTCCACCAAGACAGGTCTAGTGGCGAAACCACCAGCTTGACCTCCGTGTGAAGAGAGGCCGAGCAGAGGGGGACACTAACAAGTGGTCAGAGGCCAACAATAGGGCATTTAACACCACGAAACTTCAATTCCTGAAATAAGGTAGAAATGAAGAAATTAGACTGCATATTAGGCCGGATGAGCCGGGTGTACATGAGTTTGTGCGGTGGAGAGCGCAAGAGAGTGGCTCACTCCTTCACCAAGCCAATCCTAGAGGCAGGGACCACCAGCTCGTCCTTCGTGTGAAGAGAGAACGACACGCGGAAACGCATCGTGGAATACACACATTTTATTCATGCAGTTAACCGTGATACACTGTGGTCAATTGAGTTAACATGACCTACTAATTGTTACCATCATGCACTTATCCGTGATCGTGGCATGGAGTTATCCGCGACTTGGAGTTATTTACATTCGCGGGTCCCTCCCGCCATACCGCCACAATGCGCTTCAGTCAGTGTCTCACAGCGCGACCAAAGGCAATATTACGAACGAAATTATTAAAGACGCAAAGAGAAAAATTGGCGAGTGGTACCAAACCTCAAACTAAACCCAATAACCATACACACTGACATCACCTAGTGACCCGCGTTCATTAGTTGCAGGACTATTTACCGAATGTTTTGATCACACCTCGTATATATATAAGATCTACTAAGTGATTTTTCATCCGGTAGTTAAATGAACAGGTGAAAATGAGTGTGTTCTGTCTCAATTGTTTAAGGTTCAAAATTGAATGTCAAACGCGATGTAAGAGAGCAATTCCATCCTACACCAAGCAGTCATGTGTGGCAGAGAGCGACTGTTAATTTTTATAGAAAACAGAGTAAATACATTTTTACATTAAATTGTCTTCATATCCACGTTACTTTACGTGAAACGAAGGAAAGGATGCAGGTGTATGGAAGGTACATCGGAATGCGTCGGTTTGACCTATATAGCATCGAGGGATTGCCCATGATGTCTCACTCGGCTTCTCCTTACATTCGTTCTTTGATTTAAAATCACAATAACAATATAAATGTTCTATGAGATTAATATTTATTTTTTCACCCTATAATAATCATCATAAACGGAAGATATGATCTGCCTTAAAGCTAAAACATAACTTCTTATGAATTCATGTTTTCAGCTTCAATAAACATCGGTAAGTCCCCACCCACCTCACACACATTGGGAGTACTGAACAACTGGAATTGAATGAAATATATATATATATATATATATATATATATATATATATATATATATATATGTTATACATGTTATAATTTATAATCGAAGTCGCGCCCTGATGACTGTTATAGTGATTTCATTCATTCAATATTTACCAAGCTATGTATGACTCGTCTCCTTCCAACGGAAGTCACTCGCAGTTACGCAGGCGGTTTCGTTAATTTCACTTGGGAAACACAATGCTCTCGGGTGACGTCAACCGCTTGCATGATGGCGGAGTCAGGTTCCGTTCCTTTGACTATATAAGAAGGGGATCAGGGCCCTTACGGCAGATCCCTGAAGGATGCTCTCCGGGCCGAAGGGTTTCGGTCCGTTAACGGGAATTGCTTTTGAGAATTGGAAGATTGGGTATCAATTTGAAGTCTGACCGTTTAGAGAGAAAGATCGGTAGTTTGGAATTGATTCATATAATTATGGGGACTCAGAACGGACGAGAGAGTGTCCAAGAAGGGGTTTCGACTTATTTCATATCTTACAATGAAGATACAGTAACATTTTATCATTATGAAACTTTTATTATTATTATTATCATTATTATTACCTCCCTCTTCTGTATAAAAGAAACATTTGATTAATGCTAGTCCATTCTATTTATCTCGCCTATATTCAAATTAAAGATCATGTAAGCCGTTGTTTATTTTCTACTCTTTGGACTTTGATAACTGGAATACAAGAAAAACACGGGCCCACACAGTACTCCTCGATTGTGGGAATGCAAAGAGTAAACTGTTTCTGCATCCAGGAGTGCTAAAGTAATAACCCTCTCTCTAGTAACATCCTGACCTTACCCGAACCACGGAGAGAGCAGGTTATTACAAGTGGTGTCAGATGTGGGAGAAAGCTTTTTTTATATCCCTTCTTCTTAGGCACAGACACCATCGACTAGGCCTGCTTAAAGCCCCCATCCTTTGAAACTTCGAGCAGCGGACGAAGAACAGAAGGATTGACGTTTCTTACGGAATCTATGAGGAAAATGTATGGAATATATGAATTAAACGCTAAAGAAATAGAAGACATGCATGAATTGAAATATGAGAATACGATAGATGAGAATATGATAGATAAGAATACGATAGACAGAAGGGAAATTAATCCCCCAACGGAAACACAATGGGTGAATGGGGCGTATGATATGTGCTCATGTGATGTAAGCGTGAAAAATAAAGTGACGAAGTGTGACTCGTGTTTATACTGTGAGAACGGAAGTAGTCTGAATCCGGTGAACGACAATATATATTGTGAGAAAAAACCAAGAATGATTGAGAAAAATTCAAATGCCGATATCGTGAAAACGGACGCGGATAGATTAGTAATACAAGAAGTGACAAATTTAAGCAAAAGGGAAAGAAATGAGGTAACGCCCTTGTATGAATGCCCCTGTGAAAAGACCAAGGTGAAGATGAGTGAAAGTCGTGTGATAGGAAACGCAGAGCGAGAAATTATGAATATAAACGGTCCTATGCGTATTGTGAGTGTGTTCCAATATCCGGTTATTCGTGTGACCCTGGGTCAGGCAACTTCCTTAGGATTACTTGATACAGGGGCCGATATCTGCCTAGTGAGAGAAAGGTTAATTGACGCTGTTGGGTTTCGACCCCAAGTCGAAAATACTAGTCATAGTTGTAAGGCTGTAAATGACGAAGTCCGAACCACCATAAGACAAATAAAAATGAAGATAGGTATAGAGCAAAAGTATTATGATCTTACCGCGTTGATCGTTAAAGATTTGCCTGAGGGATTAAACTTCATCATAGGAACGGATTTTATTCGAGACAACTTTGTACAAATCGATGGTAAAGGCACGGGTTTCGTGGCATATATAAATGAGATGCAAATTCCTTTGGTCGAGAAAGTGACTAGAGTAGCAGAGCGAGTAAATCAAAATTCGGAGAGAGAGGAAGCAAGAAGCCTCCCACTTACATTGGGAGGAGGGTCCACTTCCATTGCCCCTTTAGCGGGAGCATTTTTAGAAGTACAACCACCTTACCCGTTAAAGGAGGGATTCACTTTAGTAGTAGAGGCGGAAAAAAACCCTTAAATTTACTTATAGAACCGCAATTAGTTTGCGCGAACGAAAAATGGAATGTATCAATCGTAGTACAAAATAAGTCCGCTCATGATCGAGTTAAAGTTACAAAAGAACCTTTAAACCTTTAAACATTTCTTTATCCCTTCTTCTTAGCCACAGACACCATCGACGGCTGAAACAAGTGCATAAAAACCACCGGCAGGGAGAAGACGACAGAACTACGAGATCGAGGACAGTTGCTTAGGCCTGCTTGAAGCCCCCATCCTTTGAAACTTCGAGCAGCGGACGAAGAACAGAAGGATTGACGTTTCTTTTCCGGAGAAGGAACCCGAAACTGGACGTAATAGGTGACCCACCTTGGTAGCATAAAGTGACCACCCCCCAAAAGTCCTCCCGAAGGAATCTTCGAGTAACCGAGCCGGACGATTCCGCCAAACCACGAAGCTTTTTATCCCACTTGATAGTCAGTGTAGAACAATAGCATTACTGCATATACTGCTTGCTTGAAAGCTTGACCTTCGCGAAGTTGTAAGGAAATAAGTGATTCAATATTTCTATATCTAATACGTGCTCAAATCCATAATTAAGTGAATAATCTCTAACTGAAGTGAATAAATTTTAACTGAAATTAGGGACCTTTTCCAGTTTGTGTACCGTTTTTCATATAATTTATTTTTGATTGGTCATACAACCGCCGTCGATTATAACAACTTTTTAAGAGAGGTAAGTTCTTGATAACCTAACCTAACCTAACCTAACCTAACCTTCTGTTTTACTCTATGCTGTGCCTAACAGAAGCAAAGAAACACTAGAAAGTTGCATAAAAGCCAACATTGTAGAAAACGGTACATAAACTGGAAAACGTCCGAAATTAGTGATTAAGTGAATGCTTAAAGGCAACCTACCTTTAAAAATAAAGTGAAAATCTTAATAACCTTTTAAAATGGTAAATTGTAGTATACGTGCTTACATGTGCATTCTAGATTAAAATTGGTTATTAAATTGGGTTATATTTGTTATATAGACGTAACTTGCTTTCTAGCCTAAATTTGTTCATTAATGTCTCTAGGTTGAAATTATTCCTTTATATTTACTATATACTTTATTTCCATTCCTGTTATTCTTCCTTTTTTAAAAAAGTGATAATTCTTTTATACCGCAATGCGAACTTAAAAGAGTTATCCCAAGAAATTAATTTTTTTTAGAAAATATATTCAGGATGTGACGTATACTTGTCAATAACATCACGATAAACAAGTAAAATGCGTTTACAAAGTATATCTATTAAATACCTTTAAATTGTGTAATTCTATTTTTGTCTTTTTATATCAAATTTAAATTTAAATTGAAATTGGATTAATTATTTCTTATAAGTATCATTACGATTATTTGCTATAATTTTCATGTAAATAAATGATTTAACTAATTGCTCCTGCCTCCTATTATAACTGAACGATATAACTTATATATTTATAATTATTATTATTATTATTATGAATAATTATTATTGTTAATTATTAATTAATTAATTAAGTATTAATTGTTAATAATTCTTATTATTATTAATTATTATTATTATTATTTATAATTTATATATTCATATATAATAATTATTAATAATTATTATTGTTAATTATTAATTAATTAATTAATTATTAATTGTTAATAATTCTTATTTTTATTATTAATTATTATTATTATTATTTATAATTTATATATTCATATATTTATATATTTATTCACATTATGACAAATAGAGTGTTGGCATTAAAAGCCTAATACCAATAACATCCGTTGTAAACGAAGATCATCTTAAAATACACTAGGATAAATTAAGATGATCTGTCTTTATTTGTAATGTGATCTAAACAATTGATTTTTTCCAATACTCGCTTTTCCGATACAGATTCAATTTTTTTATTGTTTTTTTTAAAGGTTGGGCGAAACTGTTATATATGTTATAATTTATAATCGAAGTCGCGCCCTAATGACTGTTATAGTGATTTCATTCATTCAATATTTCCCACGCTATGTACAGTATGATTCGTCTCCTTCCGACGGAAGCCACGCACAGTGACGCAGATGGTTTCTTTGATTTCACTTGGGAAACACAATGCTCTCAGGTGACGTCAACCGCTTGCGTGATGGCGGAGTCAGGTTCCGTTCCTTTGACTATATAAGAAGGGGATCAGCGCCCTTACAGCAGATCCCTGAAGGATGGTCTCCGGGCTGAAGGGTTTCGGTCCGTTAACGGGAATTGCTTTTGAGAATTGGAAGATTGGGTATCATTTTGAAGTCTGACCGTTTAGAGAGAAAGATCGGTAGTTTGGAATTGATTCATATAAGTATGGGGACTCAAAACGGACGAGAGAGTGTCCAAGAAGGGGTTTCGACTTATTTCATATCTTACAATGAAGATACAGTAACATTTTATCATTATGAAACTTGTATTATTATCATTATTATTACCTCCCTGTCCTATATAAAAGAAACATCTGATTAATGCTAATCCATTCTATTTATCTCGCCTATATTCAAATTAAAGATCATGTAAGCCCTTGTGTTTATTTTCTACTCTTTGGATTTTGATAACTGGAATACAAGAAAAACACGGGCCCACACAGTACTCCTCGATGTGGGAATACGAAGAGTAAACTGTTTCTGCATCCAGGAGTGCTAAAGTAATAACCCTCTCTCTAGTAACATCCTGACCTTGCCCGAACCACGGAGAGAGCAGGTTATTACAAGTGGTGTCAGAAGTGGGATCAAAGTTTTTCTTTATCCCTTCTTCTTAGCCACAGACACCATCGACGGCTGAAACAAGTGCATAAGAACCACCGGCACGGAGAAGACGACGGAATTACGAGATCGAGGACAGCTGCTTAGGCCTGTTTAAAGCCCAGGATCCCCAGGATGTATCATAACGCTACGGTTAGTGTCACTATTTTGCTGTAGTATTACAGCTTTCCGCCCAACCCGAGCGCATAGTGCCAAACTGAGTTACCCATGCCTTTCACACCCCTCACAACTTCTAAGAATCACAAAAGGGACCTTTATTAGCGATACTTTAAAACTTGATGCAGCAAGTTTTAAAGTATTGACAAAAAGATCCCCGATTTTATGATTCTTAGAAACTGTGAGGGGTGTGAAAGGCATGGGTAACTCAGTTCGGCACTATGCGCTCGGGTTGGGCGGAAAGCTGTAATACTACAGCAAAATAGTAACACTAACCGTAGCGTTATGATACATATTGGGATATTGTCGGAGACTTAAATGAATGTATCTCAGGACCGCCACAACAGTCAGAGTTGAGGTCTTCCTGGCTTGGTGGGGAAGGGAGTTGCTCTTGCGAGTTTTCTGATAACTATAATTTTTAACAGTGATTTCAAATCACTGTGTGTGTGTGTGTGTGTGTGTGTGTGTGTGTGTGTGTGCCGTCTTCAGTTTTTGACTCTCTCTGTATATATATATATATATATATATATATATATATATATATATGTGTGTGTGTGTGCGTATTTCATTCAATTCCAATTGTTGAGTACTCCCAATGTGTGTTGGGTGGGTGGGGGGCTTATCAATGTTAATTGAAGCTGAAAACATGAATTGATCAGAAGTTATGTTTGTTTTAGCTTTAAGGCAGATCATGTCTTCCGTTTATGATGATGTTTATAGGGTGAAAAAATAAATATTAATCTCATAGAACATTTATATTGTTTATTGTGATTTTAAATCAAAGAACGAATGTAAGGAGAAGCCGAGTGTGACATCATGGGCAATCCCTTGCTGCTGTATAGGTCAAAGCGACGCATTCCGATGTACCTTCCATATACCTGCATCCTTTCCTTCTCGTCTCACGTAAAGTAACGTGGATGCGAAGACAATTTAATGTAAAAATATATTTACTCTGTTTTCTATACAAATTAACAGTCGCCCTCTGCCACACATGACTGCTTGGTGTAGGATGGAATTGCTCTCTTACATCGCGTTTGACATTCAATTTTGAACCTTAAACAATTGAGACTGAACAGGTGAAAATGAGTGTGTTCTTTTAACTACCGGATGAAAAAGGACTTAGTAGATCTTACATATACGAGGTGTGATCAAAACGTTCGGTAAATAGTCCCGCAACTAATGAACGCGTGTCACTAGGTGATGTCAATGTGTATGGTTATTGGGTTTAGTTTGAGGTTTGGTACCACTCGCCAATTTTTCTCTTTGCGTCTTTGATAATTTCGTTCGTAATATTGCCTTTGGTCGCGCTGTGAGACACTGACTGAAGCGCATTGTGGCGGTATGGCGGGAGGGACCCGCGAATGTAAATAACTCCAAGTCGCGGATAACTACATGCCACGATCACGGATAAGTGCATGATGGTAACAATTAGTAGGTCATGTTAACTCAATTGATGACAGTGAATCACGGTTAACTACATGAATAAAATGTGTGTGTGGGTACCACGATGCGTTTCCGTGTATCGTTCTCTCTTCACACGAAGGTGGAGCTGGTCGGTTAGTACACCCAGCTCATCTAGCGTAATATGCAGTCTGTTTAATTTCTTCATTTCTACCATATCTCAAGAGTTGAAATTTCTCGGTGATAAATGCCCTATTGTTGTCTTCTGACCATTTGTTAGTGTCCCCCTCTGCTCGGTCTCTCTTCACACGGAGGTCACGCTGTTGGTCCCGCCTCTAGACCCTGCTTGGTGGAGGAGCGAGTTGCTCTCTTGCGCTCTCCGCCACACATGACCGCTTGGTGGAGGAGAGAGTTGCTCTCTCGCGCTCTCCACCGCACATACTCATGTACACCCGGCTCATCTGGCCTAATATGCAGTCTAATTTCTTCATTTCTATCATATCTCAAGAGTTGAAAGTTCTCGGTGTTAAATGCCCTATTGTTGGCTTCTGACCATTTGTTAGTGTTCCCCTCTGATCGGCCTCTCTTTACACGGAGGTTAAGCTGGTGGTCCCGCCTCTAGACCTGTCTTGGTGGAGGAAGGAGTTGCTCTCTTGCGCTTTCCGCCACACATGACCGCTTGGTGGGGGAGGGAAATGCTGTCTTGCAACGCATTTGACACTCAATTTTGAACCTTAAACAAATGTGACTGAACAGGTGAAAATGAATGTATTCTTTTAACTACCAGATGAAAAAGGACTTAGTAGATCTTATATATATATATATATATATATATATATACAGTGATGTAGGTCTCGAGATCGGTCTCGGTTTCGAGACCGATCTCGAGACCCAATTTGCAGATCTCGATCTCGATCTCAGTCTCCGCTATTTAGATCTCGGTCTCGACAGACGCGGTCTCGGTTTTTCTCTCCGAGACCTTTCGAGACCTCTCGAGACCGTAATGAAAAATACATGTTATTGGCATACTCATGATGGTGGCTTGGTTGAACAGACACAATTCAGAATGTTTATGAAAGTTTGTAAAAGTAAGGAACTCTAGTTATTCACTAATCAGTCACCCTGTTTTGAGTTGCCACGTTTGTCTTGCGGGGGTGTGTGGGTCTGGATTTTGTTAGGTTAGCGCTACAAAAAATCCCCCCCCCCCCGCCCCCGTCAGATTAATTTTGTTGAAAATGGAAACACTAAATAGAGAATTATAGATATTATATATATATATAAGTATATATTATACGGCCACTTAGTGTTGCCAAACGGCGTGTCAACCTCTGTGGCGTGATAAAAACGATTATACTCCCATCCAATATGTATTTGAAAAAATAAAATGCTTCACACAAAAATAATGCATGAAATACAGCATAAAGAAAACAGTACCGATAAGTTGAATAAAGCATAGAATAACTCGACAACCCTTCACATCACTTATATTTACAACGTACCGATTCGTAGAACAAATCGCAATTGCCAATTGTAAATGTTAAAAAATGCCGTCATCAATGATGTCACGGCGGAACGTTTACCACGCCACACCTCCCCTTAAGCTGAATTTATTTTGTTTCCTAATCAGTTTTTGGCACGTGCTGTTAGTGACAGTGTGTAGTTTAGTTTTGTATTCCATTTTATTAACTGTGTAGTGTATTCAGTTTGACTTATAGATTTGTAAATAATCATACTAAAATATGTCTGATCGGTCAGCCGTTATAATTTTTGGCTATAAAAATCGCAAAGACAATGTTGGAAAAGGTGATGGCCACAAAAAAAAACACATGGCATTTTGCAAATTTTGAGGCATTTCTATAACTGATATTAGTGGAACGACTTCAGCGTTCACTCGCCATCTTCAATGTAAACATCAAAAGAGGTTAGTTTTTGCAATCCTAAAAACTGAAATATAGTTTTACTTGCCTACTGTGTATATGCTGAAAAATATAGATTATAGGTGTAGTAGCATCTACTATGAACACAAAATTGCGTAAAAAATAATAACAATGATTTTTTTTCCTGAGCCATTTAATTTATTTTCATTTAATCAAGATTTAATTTAATTTAATTTAATTTAATTTAATCAAGAAGCAATTTAGCCAAATTCACTCACGCTTCTTTGGAAGTGAATGTAGGGCTATGTATTTGTGCATGTGTAATTAATATGGTATATATATGATAGATTGAAAGGGCATGAGCTTGGTCTCGATCTCGGTCTCGAATTTTAAGGGTCTCGATCTCGGAAGGTAGATCTCGATCTCGAACCTTTGATCTCTGTCTCGATCTTGGTCTCACAGGATCAGGTCTCGGTCTCGGTCTCAGTCTCGGACTTGGTGGTCTCGACTACATCACTGTATATATATATATATATATATATATATATATATACACACACAGGGCGTCCCAAAAAAATGTATACACACTTTAACAGCTGATAGCTCAATTGATGTTTCTTTCTTTCCAAGTTAAACCCATTAGAATTAATAATGGCAGTCAGACTAAGCTTTGAACAAAGGAAATTCATTCTAAAATGCTACTGGAAGTGTGAAAACGCAGTTGAAGTGCAAAGACAGTTTAGGAGGGAGTTTCGAACAGATCCACCAACGCGACTTACCATCACTCAAATTAGAGATAAGTTTGAAGCTGATGGAACTGTTCAGAATGTCCACAAGAAGCGTTCCGGAAGACCACGGACATCGACAAGCCCCACAAAGCAAGAAAGAGTACTGGAAACGTATCACCAAAGTCCAAGAAAATCTGTGCGGCAAGCGAGTCGTGAGGTAGAAATTTCAGAATCGTCTGTCCAACGCATTTTGAAGCGCTGTCAATGGAAAAGTTACATTCCAAGATTAGTCCATGCTATTAATGAAGATGATCCAGACCGAAGAGTGGAGTATTGCGAGTGGTACTTGGCACGATGTGGATGTGGATTGGACGAAGGGGTTTCGTAGAATACCCTCCGCGTTCACCAGACCTCACACCACTAGACTTTTTTATGGGGATACTTAAAAGACAAAGTCTACGCTATAAAACCTGCAACAGTCGCTGAATTGAGAGCAGCCATTGAACGAGAATGCACACAAATACCAAACGAAATGTTTCGTGATGTTTGCGATTCCATTGCTTCGCGTTATCAGCAGTGCCTGGACCAGAACGGACGTCAGTTTGAAAACAGGCGTTGACAAAACAATTAAATAATATCTGTAGATTCTATTACATTTTGAAAATGAAATGTATTTTAATAAACACTGCCTTTATAAGTATTTAAAGTGTGTATACATTTTTTTGGGACGCCCTGTATATATATATATATCGAAGCATTTCATGATTCTTTATTGTTGGATAGATCCGAATCTTGTACGTTTTTAAATGTTTTTGACAATACGCAGAATTAGATAGAGTGTGAATAAAAATGTGTTTAGCTTGTGAAAACGAATGTCTGGTTGGATGGCAGATAAATGGATGCCCTAGATATCCTGGTGCTAAAGATGCTGGGTGTTGATCGTAGGTGGAGGGGACGAATCCGGACGATAACATTGTAATTTCTGCCGCCGCCCCTGTGCTGTTGTGTAGTAATGTCTATTTAAGAATTAAATGTTTGTTTATAAGAATTTAATAATGTTTGTTTAATAAAGATAATAATATTTAATAAAAATGTAATTACGTTAAACAATTGCTTGGCTATACTAGTTGGCAACGCCTGAACATGGTTTAGAGGCTGGGCAGAAATGCCCGTCAGTCATCGGATAGCCTTGGGCTTAAGAAGGTGATTCTGTGTGTTACGATGTTGTTGTAAATTTAGAATAGTATTACGTTTCTCTCCGACTTAAAATGTTAACGTTACTCACCCTTTCGAAAGTTAGTAAAGTGTAATTAGTGAATAATTAATCCCCCTGTTTCCTTTGCATTGTTCGAATCATAATGGTGCCTCAAACTCGGTCACGTGCTACCCGTTTTTATAAAGCACAGCGAAACGAGTGTAAATGAATTATAATAATGAAGGAATGGTCTCTTAAAGAAATTAAACACGACATTTTGGTTGCTACGCGGTGTTCCTTTATATAAATCTAAGGGCTTTCCCACGTCGCCTTATATTTCGGTCAAAATTGTTGCTACCCGTATTATAGCATTAATAAATATTCTGTTTCGATTATTTAAATATTAAGATGCATTGTGTTAACCCATTTGGAAGCAAATTTCGATTCTCATTCCTTAACAAATCATTGTAACTGTTTTTCAAGATGGCGCCCATCATTTTCAACATTTCTTCTCATAGCGAGCATTTTCGTAATTTTCGCAGTCAAAATTAGAGTCGAAATTCGAGAGTTGTTTGTTTCCTTTTCATTCGCGTTGATTCCTTCCTCAGTCCGTTTTCTTTAGATCTGGTTTCGTTCCGTCGGAGAGAGGGAGACGAAATTAAAAAAAAAAAAAATTGGTATTGATCGTCCGATGTCTCGTTTCCTTTTTTTTTCCTTCGACTTTTATTACTCCTGTCAAAAGCCTACCTATTTTGTGTTTAAAGTTTTTTGTGTTTACATTTTCTGAATTAGTAATAATTGTGATGATAATAATAATAATGATGAGTAAATAAATTTTACACTTGTATGAATTAAATTATTTTAGTTGTTTAAATAGATTGTGACATGCATTTTTATATGGTAAGGTTTAAAATGTTTGAGCGCATGGTGACGCATTTTTAGTTAATTAAAAAAAAATATATATATATATATATACTAGAGCCTTCTATTAGATTCAATAAAGAAGTAGTAAAATTTTCTAGAACCTACTCGAGTTTTTAAGATTATTTTTTGACTTGATGTAAATAATAGATTTACAGGCATCGCTTTGTAGTTTTAGTTCGCTTTATAATTTTATGTTAATTTTAAGGTTTAAAGTCGAAAGATAATCGTTAAAGACACTAATTTACACTGGGTCAAATTCGGACTGTTTAAGTTTATTATGTTTGCCGTATATAAATTGTGTGAGACTTCAAAATAAGCAAATTTTTTTATAAAAAGATAAAAATTTGTTTAATTGAAATAGAGAAATTGTTTTCGTAAATTCTTTTGATAAATTAACTTGTTTTTTTTACTTTATATATATATATTCATCAATTTTTATAATTTTATAGGTGGAGTGATTGTTGTTTATTTTGTTCTTTCTTTCATTTTCAGGACAATTCCGAGTGATATTTGGTATGTTTAGGCTGTTTAAAATTATTTTTTTATTCTGAAGTTAGATTTTATTGTATTAAGGAGTGTTTTAACATTTTATTTTAGACGTGGTTCGGATTCAACGTTAAACTGTACGTCTAAGGTGGAGTGACACGCTTGACCTTCGCCGGGGTGAACAATCAGGGGGGATGCTAAACAAAGGTTGCCCATAAAGTAGAACTTTTTTAATGCATGAAGGATGGGCTAGGGGTACTGATGTAGTAAGTTTTAGGAGATTTTGCATGGTTTTATATGACGTTTAACTGATAAAATTCAACTGTTACAGTACGGAAAAGGGGAGGATCTAAAATTCCATGGAATAGAAAAGAAGATCCCCGATGATCCGGGTGTACCTTGAGAGGGAGAGTAAACGAATTCAACTCACTACTTCACCAGGCCAATTAGATCTATTGTAGTAGTATTCCCCGTTAAACTGTAGGTCTAGTGCGGGGTGAAAAGCCTGACCTTCGACGGAATGAACAATTTGGATATGTCCGGGTTTGTATATTATTATTTTTTTATTATTTACACGGTGTCCAAAAAAAAACTAAACACGCAAATTAATAACATGTATGCGTTCTCGTAAGTTTGGAATAGAAAAGAAGATCCCCGATGATCCGGGTGTACCTTTGAGAGGGAGAGTAAACGAAGTCAACTCACTACTTCACCAGGCCAATTAGATCTATTGTAGTAGTATTCCCCGTTAAACTGTAGGTCTAGTGCGGGGTGAAAAGCCTGACCTTCGACGGAATGAACAATTTGGATATGTCCGGGTTTGTATATTATTATTTTTTTATTATATACACGGTGTCCAAAAAAAAACTAAACACGCAAATTAATAACATGTATGCGTTCTCGTAAGTTTGAATATAATAATTAAGATTTCTTATTCCAATAAATTTAATGCAAATTTATATTATTATTTGAAAAATTGTTCAATATGGGAAACATTTTGTTCTATACACTTAACCGAACGCGATCGCCACTCGTCCACGCACTTGTCTACATAATTTTGTGAAACTCTTTCCCAACCATCTATGAGTCTCCTTCTTAAATCATTTAAATCTTCAATATTCTGCCCAGGTATGTAAACCTTAGAAGATAGAGCTTCCCATATGCCATAATCCATTGGTGTAAGGTCAGGGCTATTTGCTGGCTAATTTTCGGGCTCGATAAAACTAACCTCCTGAGCTCTGAGGTACTCTATTGTCTGACGAGCTCTGTGTGCTGGTGCGCCATCTTGCTGAAAGGTGAAATCATTACCACATCTGGCTTGCATATCTTCTAGATAAATCGGCAAAACATGATTAATGTAGTAGTTTGCATTAATCCTGGCTCGAGGTGCAATAAAAACTAAACGAGATTTGCCCATCTTCGATACGCACGCATCCACCATCACACCTTGAGAAACTCTTGCCGTTTCTTTCAACAAACGTTCAGGACTAACATCTTTTTTTCTATCCGCCCTTGAGTAAACACTATCATTTTGATTGTTTATTGGAGGAGTTATATGGTAGATCTTCTCATCTGAAAACCAGATTTTTGATACCGATCTGTCACCTGGAAATCGCTCTAAAAGTTCTCGTACACACATATTACGTCTGTCTTTATTAGCTTGTGTCAATTTATGTACACGCTGCCTTTTATAACAATGAAGATTTAAATCATTTTTAGCAATGTTGAAAACACTTCCACGAGAAATTCCAAGTTCATGGGAAATCTTACGACTGCTGAGATGTGTACCAGGATTATTTTCTTGACTAAGAAGGAGTGCTTCGAGCTGTCGAATATTTTCATCAGTCCTTGCGGAACGAGGACGCCCGCTTCCTTCACGTCTATCTGCCGAACCAGTTTCATCTATTTTTTTTATCAGATAGTTCACGCCAGATTGTGTCCAATCTTTATTAGGAAACTCTTGCATCATTCTTCTTGCACCCCATCTTTTAGATAATCTTAAGTTTTTTATTAAAATTTTGTCTTCTTCATCATATGACGGCATCAGGGGTTACTCAAACCTATGGAAAATAAAAACGTTAATTTGCAAGCTCCATTTATATTATACCAAAATGATAAATTATATGAACATATCTCAATAATTATTAATTATTATTAGAAATATTATTCATTATTATTATAATTATTAACTATTATGTTCACATTTCAAATTATAAAAACAATTATAGCTTATTAAAAAACGGAGTCCAAAAAAATCGGCGTGTTTAGTTTTTTTTTGGACACCGTGTATATACTCCTCGTTCGTAATTCTTATGCTATTATTATTTTTGATTGCATATATTCCTTCGCTTGTATAGGAATGTATATATATTTTCAATATATTTCGTGAAATTGGATCCAATAATTTGTCTAAATAAACAGTGATGTGATGGTGTTTTATTTAATTATTTTGGATGTGTATATATAAACGTTGTTATTATTATTATTTAATTATACCAAATGGCTGGTTAGGCCTTCTAAGTCAACTGGCGGGTTATGCCAACTGGCGTTTTAAGCCAGCTGACGGGGACAAACGCACACAAATGCACGTACACCTCCGACTAGGATTATGCCACTCCAATAATTCGTTTAAATAAACTGAGTGATGTGGTGGTTTTATTTAATTCTTTTGGTTGTATATATAAACGTTATTATTATTATTATTATTATTTAATTTTACCAAATGCCTGGTTAGGCCTTCTAAGTCAACTGGCGGGTTAAGCCAGCTGACGGATTATGCCAATCCAATAATTCGTCTAAATAAACAGAGTGATGGGATGGTGTTTTATTTAATTCTTTTGGTTGTATATATAAACGTTATTATTATTTAATTATACCAAATGGTGGTTAGGCCTTCTAAGTCAACTGGCGGGTTAAGCCAACTGGCGGATTAAGCCCGCTGACGGATTATACCAACTGGCGGAGGCCTGAATATATTTAATTAAATAAATAGCGCAATCTGGCAACTCAATAATGTACATCTGAGCAAGCCATTTACGCCTTCTAAGTCAACTGGCTGGTTAAGCCAGAATATATGCTTTAATTAAATAAATAGCGCAATCTGGGAGCTCAGCAAGATAAGCCAACTGGCTGTTTAAGCCAGCTGGCTGATTAGGAACATATTAAGACAACGGCCGCTCTGCTGAAATCTTAATATGCGCTTGGCTCCTGCCAGGCGAACACCTTTCTTCCTCTTTCTCCTTCTCCTCTCTCTTTCTCTTTGGGGGATAACTCCGGCTCCAAGTTACATAACCCTTGTTGATCTTGCAACATCCCCCTCCCCCTTTGTTGCATAACATCTTGCAACATTCACATCCCCCTTTGTTGCATAACTTCTGCAACATTGATCAACATTTTCAATTGCATTGCACTCTCTCCTTTTGCGCCCATACTACTAAAGTCATTAAAGTTTATCAAAGTTTATTTACAGCAAGTGCTCAAAGTGATTTTCTTGCATCGGAGTATATGCTTGAAAATTTTGCCGCATACGTTCGAAAACACCTACATGGTTGCGTATTGTTTCTGAACAATCTTGAACACGTTACCACAATTCATCTATGTTATTAACTTCTCTTGCATAAAAAAGATTTTTTAAATAACCCCACAAGAAAATGCCAATTCCATTTAGGTCCGGAGACCTGGGTGGCCAAACGACGGGACCATGCTGCACAATCCACAGCTTAGGATTTTGAGCACTTGCTGTAAATAAACTTTGATAAACTTTAATAACGTTCATTTTTATTGGATCGTCCTCGGCAAAAATGCAGTCTCTCGGAAACGAAGCGATTGCGGATTAATTGTGAAATTCATCCCATATATATATATATATATATATATATATATATATATATATATGCCTAAATAGTGAACCACCTTATTTTACTAATTAAGTCGGATTTTGTAAACAAGTCGGATTTTTTTGTATGACCTACTTTTTTGAGGTTAGGTTAGGTTAGGTTAACTCAGGTTACCCTAACCTAACCTAAAACAAATCAATGGGTGTGTAAAGACTGAGGTAGCATAAAGGAAGACTTACTTCATTTCGAGTTTTTTAATTAAAATCCTGACGCGGATGAAATTCGAAAAAATAATCATTGTATATAGTAAAAAAAGCGCTTTCTCTAAACTTTCTCGTAGAAACCATCGACCTAGCACAAGCGAAAGTGATTAAAAATTTGAAAATCTAAAATATATAACTTGTTCGCCCTACTTGGTAAAAAATGGTCACGGACGAAAATTTACACATGTTCGACCTTCTTGGGCATTTATGACTATATATATGTGTAGGTTAAACTATATATTTATTCCTATAAAATAAATAAATATATATATACTGTACAGGGTGTACATAAAGTCAGGATCTATTTTTGTGAAATAATTATTTTTTTCTATTTTTCTTTTCAGAAGCCCTTAGAATGAATACAGAAGAGCGTGTGGCAATAGTAATTTGGCGAATCGAGGGAAAGAAACACAATGACATCAGAGAGAAGTTTAGAAGGAGATTTCATAAGCCGGGGCCAATAGACAAGACAATACGAAAATTGGTGGACAAATTTAAATGAACGGGATCTGTAAATGATGAAGCAAGATCAGGACGACCGTGTTTGTCAGATCTTACCGTGAATGCAGTACGCGGAATTATCACTGAGGAGCCACGTACGTCCGTTCGTGCTGCATCACACCACAGACTCGGCCTCCCGACGTCATCTGTGCACAAAATTCTGAAAGTTAATTTGCAGAAGAAAAGCTATCATTTGCAGGTTTTACATGATTTACATGAGGAAGATTTCCCTCGACGAAGTGCTGTGTGCGCTGATCTCGTAGAACAAATCTGGAGTGATAATTTAATGGACAACATTCTCTTTAGTGATGAAGCCACTTTCCATACGTGTGGGAAAGTAAATCGCCATAACTGTCGAATTTGGGCAGATGAAAGACGGAATGATTTCGCCCAAAATTGAGAAAGAGACTCACCTAAAGTTAATGTCTGGATGGGTTTAACAAAATCTAAGGTTTATGGTCCTTTTTTCTTGGCTGAAGCTACAGTTACGGGGCTTATTTATCTGGACATGTTGCAGCAATTCCTTGAACCTCAGCTGATTGGGGATAGGATTGTTAGTACCGTCGTCTATGAACATGATGGTGCTCCTTGTCACTATGCCAAAATTGTTCAGGATTATCTAAATGGACGTTTTCCAAATCGCTGGATCGGACGCGGAAGCAACAGACCTTGGCCAGCGAGATCACCAGATTTAACCCCTTTTGATTTCTTTGCATGGGGCTTTATCAAATCGCATGTCTATCAGACGAAGATTACGAGTCTTGAAAACTTACGTACACGTATACGAATTGCTGCAGATAACATAACCCCGCAAATGCTCCAGAATGTGTTTAGAAATGCTGCGGAACGATTTGAGCTGTGCAGGGATACTGATGGGCGTCACGTCGAATCCTACTCTTAATTATTTAATAAATGTTACCACTTTATCATTTTATGATTGAATTCCATATAATTTCCAAGTGCTTCACAAAAATAGATCCTGACTTTATGTACACCCTGTATATATATAATTTTGCCTCGCTGACTACGAATCCACCTGTCCCGCGTTCACATTTTACCTACCTTGGGAGTTTAAAAGCGTACATACACTCACACAAGTAAGGAAATGATTCCGATCGTCATCAAACGTTACTGTTAAGTGAAATGCGTCAATTTGCGGGACCCTTAAATATTATCCAATCATGCTAAACCTTGTTCAAAACACGTAAGAGTCTGTAAAGAATCGAAGCAACAAAGTGGATGAAAGTAGTAAGGAGTTTTATATTTCACCATTATTTTGAACAGTCTACTGGGTAGCCTAGTGGTTAAGAAGCTGGGCTGCTGATCGGGAGGTTGTAAGATCGACTCCGGGCGAGGACTTCGTAATTTCTGACTCCCGTCGTGGAGCGTAGTTCGGATTCCTCATTAAACTGTAGGTCTGAAGTGGGGTGACACGCTTCACCTTCGTCAGAATAAACAATTAGGGCGGAAGCAACACCAAGATTAACCAAGGTTATGTATATGTAATGTTTTATTTATTTCCACTAAAATGCTCCTATGAAATTATGGTCAGAGGCGCTAAATAAATAGTTACATCTCGATTCTTAATGCTGCTTCCATTTACAACGAATCTGTAATTAAAATCTAAAAATGATGTGATGTCTTCAAATTTAATATATTCGTTAATTAAGCAAATGAAAGGTGTTTGGAATATTCCTTAATTACTAATAAAATCTATGGCAACGAAACGCCAACTTTACCGACACACAAAAATATTAATATAGTTTTTGATTGGCCAAATCTCATTTTAAAATAGATTCTTAATTAAAAACACCGCCAGAAATGAAGACTTGGTGGGAAAGTGTTTACTGTAAGGACCTGACCTGTCGTGTGTGTGTGTGTGTGTGTGTGTGTGTGTGTGTGTGTGTGTGTAGGGGAAGCACGTAATTCAAAGCCAAAAACAGCACGTTATCGGCCTTTGACAATTTTTCTTTTGAAATTTAACTGACATTAGAACGCCGAGGAAGGACATGTTTCTGTTTGTTTGCGAATGTTCGGATGTTGCTGCATTGTCTTTTCTGCATGTAAAACTAACCCCAGTGTTTTAGGCACGATCTAAATTGCTTGGTATATATTGAAGGGTTTGTTCTTGGGGAACGACAACTTAGTAAAGAATAAGAGGAGGTGGTACATGTTTATTAGTCACACGTTTCGGAAATTCAATTTCTATCATCCTTAACTATTAAAAAAAAACACCTTCATTTTCTTTCATTTTTGAACAAATTTCTTTCAAAATCCTTTCAAAATATAAAAAATATGAAAACAGTATTACACAATCTTCCAAGGTAGTAGTATGACCGCAAAATGTTTGAGTGCATATGCAATTGCAATGTTGATCAATAGTTGCAAGGTACCAGTCCCCTTCCCTCCCATGAAGGGGGGAGAGGGGGTTCTAGCGTTGTAAATACTGGGCCCGTAGGCCCGAACACAGCAATAAAACTATAGAAAAGAGCGCAGCCATAAAAATCTTGAGCTTTACATTGTTCAAGATTTGTGAAGCTTAAGATTTTCATGGCTGCGTTCTTTTCTATAGTTTTATTGAATCAACGAGAGGAGCAACTAGGGTGAGGGGTAATGGGAGAGAGGTGGGGGTAATAGGGGAGGGAGGTTATGCAACAAGGGGGTAGGGGTTAACCCCCAAGTTGCATAAAGGGGGGTGAGGGGGTTTTGGGGGGAGAGGGAGAATGACCTCCTCCAAAGGGGTAACCCTAACGTGCCCTCGCCGTAGGCGAGTTTGCGAAGCACAAGTCCCGCCCGTAGTGCAGGGCAGGGAGTCGAAGGCTCTGCTTGTCAGTGCTAAAAATGAAATGAAAAGTAAAAAAGTGAAGAAATCTAGTGAGTAAAAGATTCTATACAATATATTTATGCAATCCTATGATAATAATTTAAAGTTAAAAAATGTACATGAAATGTAGAGAGGTAAGACTGACTAAAATATACAAATGTGAAAAAGGTGAAACGAATATTGAAAACAAATCTTACCTGACGAGGGGGGGGGGGTAATCTATTTGTATAAAGGTTGGGAATTGTCGACTGTTGAAGTATCCATGTTAGAAGCTGAAGAGTGGTAGGGGATTTCTTTTTCAGTGATGGTTCAGAAGAATTATTTAGCTATGTTTAAGTTGAAGGCAGAACTATAGTCGTTGAGCGTTGGTTTTGTACTAAAGATATATAGGGATTCGAGGATGTGGAGGTCGGTTGATTGGTATGCTGAATTGATAATTTTGAAATTGGTGGGGAGCAGTGTGTGATTGGGGGGGTGGCAATGATCTCTTATTGCTGATTTTGATGGTTTGTTTAAAGGTTGTAATGTTCTGGTAGAGATGCCGCAATGTTCGTCCCGTCCACTCTTGTTTGATACTGGCGAATGGTGCTGCCAATATAACTCGCTTTGCAGTGAGTACAGTTGAAACAGTAAATAGTGGACGAAACAAGTGGCTGGTTTTTTTTTTCTTTATGGATGAGATACGATTTAATGCTGTTATTATTTGTGAATACAAATTGAAGGTTAATTTGAGGGTAAAGAGCGGTGAGTAGGTGGCGAAGTTCTGATTGTATTTTGTAACTAATATAGGCGTAGTAGGGAAAAGAAAAGTATTGTATACCTCTTTTAACGGTGGGGACTTTAAGGGGCGTGGGTAAATGTTGTTGAGAAAATTTCTAGTTAGAGATTGCAGTAAATGTTTTGGGAAAGAGTTATTAATGCTGAAGTTGTGAATGAATTCTATTTCGTTGTGGAAGGATAAGTAGGAGGAACAAAGTTGATAAGCATGGTGGATTAAGATTTTAATGATGTTATGTGGCTTAAGTAGTTAGTAACCAGGCCTGTATATGGAGGTTTCGATATATGGAAGTGCTGAATTTATCATTTTGTTCTGTTATTGTTATATCTAAAAAGGGTAGGGTGTTGTTGGATTCGTCTTCTTTAGTGAACTTGATGGTTTGATGCTGGGAATTGCGATAGTTAAGAAAAAGAGGGGCGTAGTTAGCATTGTGAAAGAGGAGAAAAGTGTCATCGACGTATCTTTTATAGATGTGGTGAGGGGCATGTTAAGGGCAGGGCACTTAGGGCACGTGCCCTGGGTCCCGCGCTTTAATGGACCCCGCACTCTAGACAAGAGACTCTGCTTATTATATAAAATTAGATCAGATTTTGTGTCATTAGATATAGGTTTCTGGAAAGTGGAAACATATCAAGAAAAAACTGAAAATGGTTGGAAAATAACATTATTATCGCACTTTTATTTTTACATATAGTTAATAGCTGATCCTGCTGATGAATTGCTGTTTTTACACTTTACATTGATTTCCTCCATGTTTCTTTTTTATTTTCCTTACTTGATTATCCTTTCAAGTTTCAACACTATTTCTTACGTATAACGTACAGTATTATTGCCTTTTGTATATTTACATCAGCGCAGAATTTTCAACAAGTTAACTACCATTTGGCAACTCCGAGTCTCACCCGTAGCGCCAAATAGAAGTAGACCTAAAGATACCGAATGCTTCCAGCCTTCAGTTTTTGATTTGTCGCTGTGAGGGAAAGGGTGGGTACTTTTAAGATGGCAAGATCGCCGTTCGTCTTTGTTTTGCTATGTTTGTGAAAAAAAAGGTTGATTTTTTTTTACTTAACTGTAAGTGTTACAATTTTCAGGACATTATTATCGTCAAATTGTCAAATGTAAAATTATTTTGCAATAAATCGCTAATTATTTCAATTGTTTGGTACAAGAAACCTTGCATTTATTCATATTACCAACTATTTCTTATATTCTGCCATGTTATTGTAACTAAAATATATATACTATTAGTGTAATTTTTACAATTTTTTCACATATTTTTCATATTGTCGACCTTATTTTTTGTAGGGAGGAGATATTTAAAACAGATAAGCCCACCACACTGTATGCCATGATTAACCTTGTAAATTGTAGTATGCATTTATATTCATATATTGTTATGATTTCCATGTGTGTTCACGGAACCAATGGGTCCCGCAACTCGTGTGGGTCCCTGGGCCCCGCGGTAGCTAAACACGCCCCTGGGTGTGGTTTGTAATGGGTGGGGCAATGGAGTAGCCAGTTATTTTCGTGGTAATAGAGAAAGATCTACAGATCTACAGAAGCTAAGGCTAACAAAGACCCTAAGATCCACTCTAAGGTTAGCCCAAAAGAAAGAAGAGAGTAGGGGGTAAGGGGTTAAGTAAGTAGCAAAACCTATCATTCGTAGGTTAACATTCATTCAGAAAAAGAGAGAGAAAGACTCACCATCATCATCCGCCGGCCACTGCCGACAAGTCGGAAAAATAGTCGAAGAGAATAGGAAAGGGGTGAAAGATGAAAAGAAGTAAAATAAGAACGCTTACAAACCATGCATACACAGTCTTAACTCAAAGAAACACTGTCATACCATGCAAACTATGATACAAACATGCAAGTAAAGAGAGGATGAGAAAAGAACAAAAAAAAGTAAGAAGAATATAACAAAAAGTGGGTTAGTTTACGCTACGAGCTACATCTAAGTTCGTGTTGGTCTATTTTTTTTAATGTAATTTTATTGTTGGCATATCACACGTTGGCATGTCACAAGCTGGCATTAATCGTCAACAGACTCAAATTTCGATCATCATCCGCAGAGCTCATGTTGCTAATTGTTTTATTATTTTAAACGACGTTAATATTTTTAAAATGCCTATCTAAACGGTTTTTAAACATATTAACGCTGGTAGAGTTCACGACGGACGAGTGAAGCTTATTCCATTTATCAATTACTTTAAACGTAAAAATGTTTTTAGCGATGTTAGTAATGAAACGTCTGCCACATAATTTAAATCCGTTATTACGAGTATTGCTATTATCGAAAATGAACAATTTGTCAAAATTTACGTTATCGATTTTATTAACGATTTTGAAAACTTTAATAAGCTCCCCCCTTAATCTCCTGGTCTCGAGTGAATACAAGTCTAACTCCTTAATTCTATCTTTGTAAGACTTGTTGCGTCGTGACGGAATTAGTTTCGTGGCGCGTCGCTGAACCCTTTCCAACCTATGAATATCCTCGTGCAAATACGGGCACCAAAACTGAACGGCATATTCTAAATGAGGCCTGACTAGGGACTTGTAAAGGGGCAATATAATATTCTTCGATTTAAATTCGAAATTACGGGCTATGAAGCCTAACATCCTATTAGCTTTTGCGCAAGACTCTAGGCACTGGTTCCTAACTTTCAAATCCTTAGATACGCGTACGCCTAAATCTACTTCCTCGTCAACGCTCGCTAATTGTTAATTGTCTATCGTCCATCGTGTACGTGTAATTATTGTTACGAGGACCTATATGCAAAACTTAAATTGCATCTGCCACTCATCCGTCCACTCCAAAATCCTATTTATATCTTTTACGAGCCTATTTCTATCGTCCACGTTAAGAACTTTACCCCTATTTTAGTATCGTCCGCGAATTTTGACACGTTACTGGTCAAGCCTACATCTTTGTCTTTAATATAGATCACGAATAGTAATAGGCTTAACATTGAACCCTGAGGGACACCGCTACCTACATCCTGCCACCCCGATTCACTACCATTAACAACGACCCTCTGTTTCCTGGCACGAAGCCATTCCTCTAACCAGTTAGCAACCTGACCGCGTATACCGTGCGCTTTAACCTTCGCAATTAATCTTCTATGCCGAACTGTATCGAATGCTTCTTTAAAGTCTAAATAAATAACGTCGGCCGCTCTATGCCTATCGCATTCGCGCACTATTTCGTTATAAAACTCTAACAAATTAGTTAAACAAGATTTAGGGCGTCGAAACCCAAGCTGACTACTATTAATGAAATCGCGCCTTTCTAAGTGATCGACGATACGATCCCAAACTACGGTTTCCAAAAGTTGAACGACAATTGACGTTAAGCTAATAGGCCTATAATTGCTAGCCACTGTGCGGTCGCCTATTTTTCCAAATGGGTGTAACGTTAGCGAATTTGAAGTCTTCAGGAATAATCTCGGCTTCCAGTGATTTATTAAAACTTTTTTGCTAAGGGGCCTATGATAACGTCTTTCAAATGTGTAGGATAAAGCGCGTCAGGGCCTGGAGCCTTGCTAACTTTTAGCTTACCAATATAATGCGCAGTCTCACCCTCGTAAACAGTTATTTCATTCAAAATAGTCTCGCTAATAAATGGAACGATATCGTCCACGTCGCGGACATTATTTACGTCTTCTACGGTAGAAACTGTCGCAAAAAAAGTTGTTAAAAATACCCGCCATCGCCTGAGCGTCGGAAGCCAAAGCACCGTTAGCGTCCACTAGAGGGCCTACAGTATGTTATCTTTTATTGGTTTACGATTATTGACGTAGTCAAAAAACTTTTTTGGATTACGTTTACTATCCGCAGCTATAAGTATCTCTAAATTACGCTTAGCATTCCTAACGGATCTTTTAACCTGACCTGTAAGCTTGATATATCTATTAAAGTTAGCTACCGTGCCATTGCGCTTATTAAGTCTATACGCTCTGTTACGCTCGTTTTTAAACTCGCCTATTTCCCTAGTCCACCACTTGGGCCTACGCGGAATAAACTCCCTCTCGATATTCAAAAACTTTCTTTAAACTCCTCCCAATGAAAATTTGCGTCATTACCCATAAATAAATTTTCCCAGTCCACTTCTTTCATCCTCTCCGCAAAACTATTAAAATTAGCCCTACGAAAATCAGGGACTTCTATTACGTTACTATCATTACTGTTTTCTATCAATAGCTTAAACCTAATAATTTGGTGATCACTATATCCCAAACTCTCACCTACTTCCAAACCTTCGACTATATTTTCGTCGTTCGTCATCACCACGTCTAAAATATTGTCACCTCGCATTGGTTCGATAACCATCTGTCGTAAAAAATTATCTTCCATGAACTCAGTCTCAAACCCTCATCATTACCAGTAAAAGTCTCGTAATTCACGTAAGGGCAGTTAAAGTCTCCGACAATTATACTATCCCGATTATTAATAAAGTTACCAAGAAATGTGTAAATCTAGTATCGGTATCGAGGGGTTGAACGGGAGGTCTATAAACAACAACGAAATTGATTGATTGATTGATTAAGTTTAATGGTGCACCAACCCAATGGGTTATTAACACCAGAACGGAGACAGTATATGCTGCGAGGTTAAGAGTTAATCACAAGTGTTCAGGGCATAATAAATGGGGAAAAAAGGACGGGAGAGTAAGAGACTCATCACCTCTTCAGCCATAGGGCCGACTCTGTGGCGCTTGAAAAGAGGGCCTCTCGCTACATAAACAGGGAAAGTGAAAAAAAAAAAATAAATAAATAATAAAATAAAATTAAATGAATGCATACAATTGGGACTCCATCAAAAAGCTGAGCACAGGATGAGGAGGAAAGTATGGGCTGAGAATGGAACTTAGTTGAAAGGGTAGAGTGAGATCTCGGCACACGGTCCGAAGACGTAAACGGGCAGCATTATATGCCGGGCACTCAAGGAGTACATGGGAGACGGTAAGTGAAGCATGACAAGGATGACTAAAAGCAGGAGGGCTATTGGTGAAGAAATGCTGGTGCGTAAGGCGACAAGTACCAAGGCAGAGCCTAGCTAGGATCACCTGTTCTCGTCTGGATAAATTAGGTGATGGCCAATGGAGAGGAATTGAAGGGGCTGCTGTAGAATAAGGGGCAGGAAGTGAATTCCAAACCTCCTGCCACCAACTCTGGACATGAGGCTGGAAGAGGGCCTGCGCCTCATGAGAAGACAGTTTGAGTCGTACTCGAGAGCCAAAGATCGCTGCATTCCTGGCAGCAACGTCAGCAGCCTCATTTCCTGGGATACCCACATGGCTCGGTATCCAGAGGAAGATTATAGAGATATGGTTGGGTAGCAAATGTAGCAACCATAAAATTCGGTGGATGAGGAAATGTGGAGAAGAGTTTCTTTCTAGGGCATGCAGAGCAGAGAGGGAATCAGAGCAGGTAACAAAGTTGTGATGATGCAGTGTGTTGTGAGAAATGTACTGAACTGCTCGAAAAATGGCATAAAGTTCTGCCGTAAAAATGCCACAGGTAGAGGGCAGCTGCCAAGATGTGGTGACAGTGTCAATGACAAAGGCAGATGCTGCTTGTGCATCTAGAAGTTTAGAACCATCTGTGTGGATAAATTGGGAGGCTGGTAAGGACTCTATGAGGGCAAAGAAATGACTTTGTATGACAACAGAGGCTACCTGAGACTTTGAATACTTAAGGAGGTCATAATTGAAAGGGAATGGAGTTATCAAATAGAGGGGGTACAGCCCGCTGGAGTGTAGGTCATGAGAAGAAATGTTAAAAGCAGAGAAAATCCTTTGAGCTGCAGCAATGAAGGGCAAAAGATGGGGGCGTTGCAGATAAAATTGGAACAAGTAAAAATCCAGGTAGAACCGACGGAGAGGGTGATGAGCTATGTTGAAGGTGCGGAAAAGATAACGAAGACCCAACAATAAACGGCGAAATTGTAAAGGCATGATAAGAGCCTCTGCTTCCAGGAGGTCCACCCGGGTGCAGCGCAGTGGGCCCACAAGTCGAATGCTTCGATACTGGAGCCTATCTAATTTAAGGAGATGACAAGAAGCAGCAGTGGAATATAAGAAACTTCCAGTCAATTCTTAATCGAACCAGAACTTTGTACAACTGGAGTAGGGTATTCCTGCAGGATCCCAACGTCGTGTTGGAGAGATATCCCAAGATAGAAAAAGGCTTGGTACATCGATTTTTGATGGAATCAGTGTGGGACTTCCAGGTCAGACCTTGATCGAAGACCATCCCTAAAAATCAATATTCAGTTACTCGGCCAATGGGAAAGGAGTCTAAGTGTAGTGGACGATGGTCAAGAATAGAGCGTTTGGTGAAGACCATATACTTCGTTTTTGCAACAAAAAATAAATTCCCAGTCATGAGACCAGTCGGTTAAAGTGTATAGCATGTCCTGAGCGTATTTTAAGGCCTCATGGAGGTCACCTGAAGGTACCCAAAAGGCACAATCATCAGCATACATGGAATATGATACAGAAGGGAGTGTAGCAAAGATGATGTCGTTGATCATAATCAGAAATTGTGTGGGGCTAAGTACACTGCCTTGAGGAACCCCTATCTCAATCTCAAAAGTCTCTGAGAGATGGTTATCAGAAAGTCTGTGCAGCAAGACGTTGGCAATAAAGTTAGCTAAATGGCCACACAGTCCCAGATTGTGTCATTTAAGCAGAAGACCATGATGGCAGATTGAGTCAAATGCCTTGGAAATATCCAGAAACACAGCCACAAGGTATTCACCCCGTAAGGCAGTCTCCCGTACACCACATTCCAGACGGGTAAGTGTACCATAAGGGGAAAAGCCCCCGCGGAAATCACTCTGATGGAGATCTAGAAGAGAGCTATCCTCCAGGTAAAGAAGAAGCCTCCTGTTGACCATCCTTTCAAAGACTTTGCGCAGGCAGCTGGTGAGAGCAATAGGGCGGTATGACTGTACATCAGTTGGAAGCTTTCCAGGTTTGAGAAAGGGAGAATCAGAGCCGACTTCCACTGAGTAGGGAAGGAGTCAGTAAGCCAAAGTGAGTTTTAGAAGCGTAAAAGCTGAAGCTTACCAGAAGAACTCAGGCGTCGCAAAAAGGAATAATGGATACCATCCTGTCCAGGGGAGGAGGAGCCAGAATGATGTAGAGAGTCGAACAACTCAGGCAGAGTGAAGAGAGTGTTATAAACTTCCCCATTATCAGAGCGAAAAGAGATATGCTAGAGCTCAGCTTCAGCCATTCTATAAACAAAGGGTTCAGTGTAGTTTCGAATGCTGTTGACACTAGCAAAATGCGAGATGAGTATGTTGCAGACCACTGCTGGGTCAGAGTATGAAATGATCTTTAACTAAGACTTTACGTGGTCACCGGTCTAGGACAACTCGGCGCGGGTGACTCGGCGCGGGCGGCTTGGCAGGCCGTCTGGGCGCAGATCTAACTCGGCGCATAGCCAACTCGACGCAGACCCAACTCGGCGCCAAGAAAACATAATACCAATACAGGGTGTACATAAAGTCAGGATCTATTTTTGTGAAGCACTTGGAAATTATATGGAATTCAATCATAAAATGATAAAGTGGTAACATTTATTAAATAATTAAGAGTAGGATTCGACGTGACGCCCATCAGTATCCCTGCACAGCTCAAATCGTTCCGCAGCATTTCTAAACACATTCTGGAGCATTTGCGGGGTTATGTTATCTGCAGCAGTTCGTATACGTGTACGTAAGTTTTCAAGACTCGTAATCTTCGTCTGATAGACGTGCGACTCGATAAAGCCCCATGCAAAGAAATCTAAAGGGGTTAAATCTGGTGATCTCGTAACACAAGGTCTGTTGCTTCCGCGTCCGATCCAGCGATTTGGAAAACGTCCATTTAGATAATCCTGAACAATTTTGGCATAGTGACAAGGAGCACCATCATGTTGATTCTAAGGGGATAGGATTCTTGTCATAACATGACGTAATGAGAATCTATAAATAGATCCACAAATTGTTTAAACTTCATTCTCTTCATTGGAATTGCATCGGAGTGACGTGTATTATTTACTTGTCAAGATGTATCGAAGAAGGAAGTTTGTTCCTCGAAAAAGGAAGTATGTTCCTCGAAGGAAAGTTAAATGGCGGTCAAAGGAGAAGATATTTACAGCTTCAATGAACTTTGTTTATTTGTCTAAAATTACTTTTGATGTTAATGCAGATGGATATTATACATTGAGTTTGGATCTTTTAACTAAGGATGCTAAATCAACTATTTTAAAATTTAATTATTATCAAGTAACGGGTGTATCTTTTCATAGTATTCCCGAAATGAATATGTCTGGATATGTTATTAATTATGAAGATTCATTAAGTCGTAAGAAAGATGGTAGGGAAAGGATAGAGGGACCTAATGTAGGGATATCTCCATCTCCATATTTAATTGTTCCCCATTGTGTTTTGTTTGAACCTAATATTGATTCCTCACATAGTGCAGAGCAAGTAATGAATCATCCCAGAACAAAATGGTTCTCACCTTTTAAGGAGTTTAGAATGTATCGTAGACTGAAGCAGGTGTGTGATTTAGGTAAACAAGTAACTGCCCAATTCCCTAATACTTTAATTAAGATATCAACCAATGATTTAGCTAAACCATTAGGTCGTATTTATGTTGGTAAATATACACCTGACGGATCTCAAAAAAATGAGTACGCATTTACATATGTTAATCGAATTGTATTTTATGTTAAGCTGTATGGTATAAAACAATAAAAAAAATTTAAAAAAAAAATTATTTTTGGATTACCCTGTTAACACAGTCTGTCCATAGTATTACCTAGGACAGACTGTGCTGTGGTGTCTTTAAAGGGCAGAGCAATTGACGTCATGAATACGTCATACATTTCTAATCTATCTGTACATCCTGCGTATTTCATAAAGCGTGGATGACGTCATACAACTCTGAGTTGTGTTCTATATCCTGTTTATGAGTGTCGTCATTGTTCAAAGAATTTGTTTTCTATATTTAGACCATGTAGCCAGGGTTCTTTGCCATCTAGCCAGGGTTCTTTACCATGTAGCCATTAATCTTTTGGCAGCCTCGCAGAGTTAGCATGTCGGCAAAACTGTATCGATTACGGGTGCGTAGCAAAGTTGGACATTTAAAATTTGAAAGCAGAGTCAAGTATCCATGCACAGTTCGTATACGTGTACGTAAGTTTTCAAGACTCGTAATCTTCGTCTGATAGACGTGCGACTCGATAAAGCCCCATGCAAAGAAATCTAAAGGGGTTAAATCTGGTCATCTCGCAACACAAGGTCTGTTGCTTCCGCGTCCGATCCAGCGATTTGGAAAACGTCCATTTAGATAATCCTGAACAATTTTGGCATAGTGACAAGGAGCACCATCATGTTGATAGACGACGGGGATAGGATTGTTAGTACCGTCGTCTATCAACATGATGGTGCTCCTTGTCACTATGCCAAAATTGTTCAGGATTATCTAAGTGGACGTTTTCCAAATCGCTGGATCGGACGCGGAAGCAACAGACCTTGGCCAGCGAGATCACCAGATTTAACACCTTTAGATTTCTTTGCATGGGGCTTTATCAAATCGCACGTCTATCAGACGAAGATTACGAGTCTTGAAAACTTACGTACACGTATACGAATTGCTGCAGATAACATAACCCCGCAAATGCTCCAGAATGTGTTTAGAAATGCTGCGGAACGATTTGAGCTGTGCAGGGATACTGATGGGCGTCACGTCAAATCCTACTCTTAATTATTTAATAAATGTTACCACTTTATCATTTTATGATTGAATTCCATATAATTTCCAAGTGCTTCACAAAAATAGATCCTGACTTTATGTACACCCTGTATATCGAAATTGTATTTACAAAAAGTTTGAATGCCTAATAATACCAACATTGTAATATTAATATTTAATATATCGAAATTGTATTTACAAAAAGTTTGAATGCCTAATAATACCAATATATTAATGTTACCCCCCCCCTTTATGGCCCTTTGTCGGTTCGGATTCGAAGGGGGTTCTAGTTAGGAGGCTGCAACGGATGCTTCTTCTTTATACTTTTCTATAATTCTTTTCGGTCGCCTTAGGGGGTCGACACTCTGTTAATTCTTTTCTTTCTGCTTATTAATTCTTCTCTTTTTATAATTATCGACTTTTCTGACTAAGTTCTGAAGCGAGCACGGCTCGAAGGAAAAAGATAAAAAACTTCTTAAAGGGTGGTTTACTTCTTAAAAATTACAGTTGGTACTCTGAATTACAAGGGGTAGAGGTTCGACCTCTTTCGACCATGGCTCAGGCCGGAATCTAAAAATACTTAAGTTAAGGAGGCAAGGGGCTTCTGCCCCCTCCCGACGAAGTGCTAATCTGAAGAAGTCTAATGAGAAGAGCAATCTAGAAGTGCCTTAAATGAAGTTCTATAATGAAGTGAAGTATTTTACAAATATACGTATAATATAACTTAAATGTTTGGGGGGGAGAACAGTTGAAGGTTAAATTTCCCCCCTATTTTTTAAACACATGATCAGATGTTTTTTGAAAGATTTCAACTAAAAACAATAAAAAAATAAAAAATAAAAAAGAACAGTAGTATCGCTGATTCGACATTTATGGAGGCGATATTATTTCGTATTAGCACATCAGCACAATTTTGAGTACATGATTAAGTACGTATTAATTTTGGTTCATTACAATTATGATTACAATTATGGATTACAACTACCAATTAATTCATATTCACTTTTTAATTACAATTCCATTAAAGTACATTGACTACGTCATTTAGTACATTACATCATTAAGTACATTCTTACATTATAAATTAAATCATTACATTTAATTAGTTTCACTGAAGTACATTACAAGTTATTGTTCATTACAGTTTCATTAAAGTACATTACATTATATTAAATTAAAATATTACAGTTAATTATAATTTCATTGAAGTACATTACGTCGTTTACCATGGTTAGATTATATGGTTAGATTATATGGTTATTAGTACAACACAAGTACATGAGACATGACACACATGATATAACATAACGCATGATAATATTATAAATTTGAAATCAAAGCGAGAGGAGGTATTTTAATCTTTGAGCGTTCGAATCTGCAAGTTCGCGAAATTCGATCACTTACCCTCAGCATTTTCGAGTTCATCTCGGGAGGTCAAATAATTAAAAATAAAAATGAAAAAAATAATACGAGAACGTTTTTTCGCGTTCCCGAACGAAGGCAAAGGTTTTGCGTTTCATAGATTGACACGAGTAAAAATAGACTGATAAGTTGATAGGGCATAAGTAGACAATAGGTAGATGAATGAATATGGTTGAATAATAATATTTATACTACATAACATATAAATAATGACTTCTATAGAGTGTACAGTTTTTATTATGATGTTAAAGAATTTTCATACATTGAATACTAGAGATATGATGAAGGGAAATTAATGACAGGAAAATGTGACGTCATAGTTATTGAATTTGTACGTATAGTACGAATCATTGTTAGGAAGATTTACAAGAACGAATTAGAGACACAGAGTGGGAACGTAAAGGGAATAAAGTTATTTTGTGACGTCATAGTGTATAAGTCATTATTAGAAAAGATGAATTAGAGGCAAAGTGTGGGTAGTAATGACTAAGAAGTACAGCTACGGGTTCCAATCCTGTTACATGCAATGTGTATGCATAATCTAGGGTCGAGGGTGAGATGCAAGACAATTCATAATTAATTATAATAACTTTTATAACAAATGGAAAATGGATGATGGATACGACTAAACCATAGAAAGGGTAGATCGTAGGGTTGTGACATGAACAAAAATAGGAAGCTACAAGTAAAATTATTATCCAAACTCGCGTTAAGCGATTTTGGTTCTTATGTAAAAATGGACATTCGAACATAAAACTATTGTTCATTGTTCGCTTTTTACATTACTCTCCCCTTTTAAAATGATATTTATACAATAATTTAATAGGGTACCATTAATACAATACAAATGAGAAAATAACATTCTAACTAATTCAAGTTAGGTGACGAATTTTTCTTTACATTACAAGTTTTATACAGAACAAGTGAGTTATTATATGATATAAAGGAATTCAAAGATTAATACTTTAGTTTAGACACCCAATTAAGTTAGACAAACAATGATATGGTTAAAAAAATTTTTTTACAAAATTTTATTTTTTTCTGCAGGGAAAATTACATTTATAATGAATAGGTAAAGGGAAAAATATAAATCATACAATCTATAAACTAATTTTTATTGACTAGCGTTGGTAAAAATAAAATTACGTAATGGATGATGTATAGACCTGTGGTCTAGTGTGTATTTTTGTGTACTAGGGATAAAGTGTGTAGCTGATAATTTCGAGACAGATTGTTAAATTAACTGTATAAATGCATGAATGCAAAAATGCATGAATGCATGAATGCAAAAATTGATTAAGACTAAATCGCATAGTTGGCATTTACGTAATGAAATAGTTTTATTGTGATATTCAATGATTTGAGTATGAGGTTTGTATATATAGTATATATAGTGTGCATGCATTTTTATTGACTGTTGTAGGTACAAATCGAATTACGTAGTGGATGATGTATAGACCTGTGGTCAATTGTGTAGGGATTTGGAAGGTTTTTTTGAATTAACAAAGTTTAAAAATGATGTATAATAATTTAAGATGGGTTTAGGGTATATATATATATATATATATATATATATATATATATATATATATATACATTTACGTTAAGGAATAGATAAAACAACTTAATAAATGCATGAACGAGAATTTATATATAGTAAGCAAAAATTATTAAGATTAGAACGATGATGTTTGCATACGAGTTTTTAATGGAAAAGTGACTGAATGGAACGTAAATGAATTCGAATATGTGTCAAAAGTAATAAAATTCAATTAGGATTATAGATTTTACATAATTAATCAGTTACACGTATAAGGTAATTAAAAAAACGAACTTAGAGGACTTACAATTAATTGAAAGTACATCTCACGGTTTTAAAATTGAACAAAAGAAAAATAAAAATACAAATTAAAAAATATGAATCAATTATGCATTTCAACGAGCTAAATACAATTTTATAATATTCTAAAAAAAATAAAAGTAAATCGAACCATAGATGAATTTCGATCAGGAATAAAAAAGTTATTGAAATGAAAGGGAAGCATTTCGAACAATCTTTTCTTTTAATAATTTCAATTGAATTTTATATTAAAAATTATTTTTATATAATAAAAAAAAATATTAAAAAGGTTTAATAATTTTTTTTTTGCCTGTTAAGTAGAAAAATTATACTTTTTCGTTGAATGTTGATAGAATTTGAATTATTGATATTTTAGTCTGAAAACTTGTTTGCATATAGACAAATACATCTGTTTTATTGCGTAGAAGTTTTATTAAAAATTAAATGAATGAAATTTAAGATATGTGCGGTCATACGGGTAAATTTCCCGATCGTACAGAGCAGGATAAATTAGGTACATGATCGATTAATTGTTACACAACTATTATTATCACGTATACATTACAATAATTACCAAAATCGTTACAAACAATTGTAAAAACTATTTTGGTTACAAACAACAAAATGTCATTTCACCTATATATTTATATACGCAATAATGACATGAACAAGAAAAAAGGTTAAACTAAAGACGCAAATCGGTCAATTCAGGTTGAATTTTTAATTCTCTTTTACAAAATAAAAAGGTTGAATTAAATTCTTAAATTACATTTTCTTAAATTACAAGGAAAAGTTGAATTCAATTGACTGCATTGAAAACTAACTTGGGACTTGAAATAAAAATGACTTGGAATGAATCACTCTGACTTGGAATAAATCACTCTGACTTGGAATAAACTCTGACTTGAAATAAATCTCTCTGACTTGAAATAAATCTCTCTGGGGCGGTTGTCCCTCTTGATGCAACCTATTGAAACTGAAACTTGATTTGCAACTTATTTGCAAATAAAACTGACTCGAAACTACTTCGAGTATCTTTATAAATCTCTGGGGCGGTTGGCCGTTTTGGCGCAACCTTCTGACTTGACCTCTTATCAAGTATTCTGAACTGAAAATGAAACTGACTTGAACTTTTATCAAGTAGTATCTTGAAACTGAAAATGGGCTGTCTAACTTGAACCTGCTTCAAGTAAAGATTAACTAAAAATGGAAAATGACTGCATTTGATCTTTATCAAGTGGAGACGATTAACCTCTGTTTTGGTTGACCCTCTTGGTGCAACCGACTGACTTCAAAACTGACTTCAAAACTGACTTCAAAAAAATGACTTAAAAAATGACTTAAAAAAAAAATGACTTCAAAATTACTTCAAGTATCTCTCTAAATCTATAAACTCTCTCTCTCTTAATTTGCAAGTCAATTCAATTCAGTAATTGAAAAAAATTTGCAAACAGAAAAATAAAAAAGATGTAACAATATTTCATTCTAATGTACGGGAAGGTACATAAAATAAAATTATTCTATATTGAATGTAACATTGAAAATAACTGAAATTCTCTCTCTGAAATTATCTTTGTTACAATTAACTCTGTTACAATTAACTCTGTGTTACAATTAACTCTGTGTTACAATTAACTCTCTTACAATAACTGTTTCACTAAAAAAAGTGTATCACTGGTGTCTGAAGTGTTCACTGTGTTTTGTGTTAAATTCTGGCTCAATACTAAATATTAATTGTTAATAATAATGACTTTTCAAATGTTTAGAAATTATTTTTTAAAAAAAAGTTTTATACTTAACAAGATTCATATGGCGAAATCCTTTTGAGGTGTGTCCTGAAGACGTCTTGCTGGCTAAAATCTTCTGGTTAAACATCTTCTGGGTAAAAATCTTCTGGGTAAAAATCTTCTGGGTAAAAATCTTCTGGGTAAAAATCTTCTGGGTAAAAATCTTCTGGGTAAAAATCTTCTTGGGTAAACATCTTCTTGGGTAAACATCTTCTTGTTAAAATCTTCTTCTTAGTAGGGTCGCCAATTTTTGTTTATCTTGGTGCAGGGTAATTTCTATCTTGGCCAAAGAGTGGCCTCTTCTTAAAATCTTCTTTTAAAATAATCTTCTTTTAATCCTGGCAGGGATAGCCCAGCTGTTAACCCCCCCTTTATGGCCCTTTGTCGTTCGGATTCGAAGGGGGTTCTAGTTAGGAGGCTGCAACGGATGCTTCTTCTTTATACTTTTCTATAATTCTTTTCGGTCGCCTTAGGGGGTCGACACTCTGTTAATTCTTTTCTTTCTGCTTATTAATTCTTCTCTTTTTATAATTATCGACTTTTCTGACTAAGTTCTGAAGCGAGCACGGCTCGAAGGAAAAAGATAAAAAACTTCTTAAAGGGTGGTTTACTTCTTAAAAATTACAGTTGGTACTCTGAATTACAAGGGGTAGAGGTTCGACCTCTTTCGACCATGGCTCAGGCCGGAATCTAAAAATACTTAAGTTAAGGAGGCAAGGGGCTTCTGCCCCCTCCCGACGAAGTGCTAATCTGAAGAAGTCTAATGAGAAGAGCAATCTAGAAGTGCCTTAAATGAAGTTCTATAATGAAGTGAAGTATTTTACAAATATACGTATAATATAACTTAAATGTTTGGGGGGGAGAACAGTTGAAGGTTAAATTTCCCCCCTATTTTTTAAACACATGATCAGATGTTTTTTGAAAGATTTCAACTAAAAACAATAAAAAAATAAAAAAATAAAAAAGAACAGTAGTATCGCTGATTCGACATTTATGGAGGCGATATTATTTCGTATTAGCACATCAGCACAATTTTGAGTACATGATTAATGTACGTATTAATTTTGGTTCATTACAATTATGATTACAATTATGGATTACAACTACCAATTAATTCATATTCACTTTTTAATTACAATTCCATTAAAGTACATTGACTACGTCATTTAGTACATTACATCATTAAGTACATTCTTACATTATAAATTAAATCATTACATTTAATTAGTTTCACTGAAGTACATTACAAGTTATTGTTCATTACAGTTCATTAAAGTACATTACATTATATTAAATTAAAATATTACAGTTAATTATAATTTCATTGAAGTACATTACGTCATTTACCATGGTTAGATTATATGGTTAGATTATATGGTTATTAGTACAACACAAGTACATCAGACATGACACACATGATATAACATAACGCATGAATATTATAAATTTGAAATCAAAGCGAGAGGAGGTATTTAATCTTTGAGCGTTCGAATCTGCAAGTTCGCGAAATTCGATCACTTACCCTCAGCATTTTCGAGTTCATCTCGGGAGGTCAAATAATTAAAAATAAAAATGAAAAAAATAATACGAGAACGTTTTTTCGCGTTCCCGAACGAAGGCAAAGGTTTTGCGTTTCATAGATTGACACGAGTAAAAATAGACTGATAAGTTGATAGGGCATAAGTAGACAATAGGTAGATGAATGAATATGGTTGAATAATAATATTTATACTACATAACATATAAATAATGACTTCTATAGAGTGTACAGTTTTTATTATGATGTTAAAGAATTTTCATACATTGAATACTAGAGATATGATGAAGGGAAATTAATGACAGGAAAATGTGACGTCATAGTTATTGAATTTGTACGTATAGTACGAATCATTGTTAGGAAGATTTACAAGAACGAATTAGAGACACAGAGTGGGAACGTAAAGGGAATAAAGTTATTTGTGACGTCATAGTGTATAAGTCATTATTAGAAAAGATGAATTAGAGGCAAAGTGTGGGTAGTAATGACTAGAAGTACAGCTACGGGTTCCAATCCTGTTACATGCAATGCGTATGCATAATCTAGGGTCGAGGGTGAGATGCAAGACAATTCATAATTAATTATAATAACTTTTATAACAAATGGAAAATGGATGATGGATACGACTAAACCATAGAAAGGGTAGATCGTAGGGTTGTGACATGAACAAAAATAGGAAGCTACAAGTAAAATTATTATCCAAACTCGCGTTAAGCGATTTTGGTTCTTATGTAAAAATGGACATTCGAACATAGAACTATTGTTCATTGTTCGCTTTTTACATTACTCTCCCCTTTTAAAATGATATTTATACAATAATTTAATAGGGTACCATTAATACAATACAAATGAGAAAATAACATTCTAACTAATTCAAGTTAGGTGACGAATTTTTCTTTACATTACAAGTTTTATACAGAACAGTGAGTTTATTATATAATATAAAGGAATTCAAAGATTAATACTTTAGTTTAGACACCCAATTAAGTTAGACAAACAATGATATGGTTAAAAAAAATTTTTTTACAAAATTTTATTTTTTTCTGCAGGGAAAATTACATTTAATGAATAGGTAAAGGGAAAAATATAAATCATACAATCTATAAACTAATTTTTATTGACTAGCGTTGGTAAAATTAAATTACGTAATGGATGATGTATAGACCTGTGGTCTAGTGTGTATTTTTGTGTACTAGGGATAAAGTGTGTAGCTGATATTTCGAGACAGATTGTTAAATTAACTGTATAAATGCATGAATGCAAAAATGCATGAATGCATGAATGCAAAAATTGATTAAGACTAAATCGCATAGTTGGCATTTACGTAATGAAATAGTTTTATTGTGATATTCAATGATTTGAGTATGAGGTTTGTATATATAGTATATATAGTGTGCATGCATTTTTATTGACTGTTGTAGGTACAAATCGAATTACGTAGTGGATGATGTATAGACCTGTGGTCAATTGTGTAGGGATTTGGAAGGTTTTTTTGAATAACAAAGTTTAAAAATGATGTATAATAATTTAAGATGGGTTTAGGGTTATATATATATATATATATATATATATATATATATTATATTTATTCTATATATATATTCCCGCAAGGGGGTTCTAAGCTCGTGCTCTTGAGTGCTCTTTGTGCTCGTTTGTACGTGCTTGTTCCTGGAGGTTTCACGTGCGCCCTCCCGGCCCTAGCACCCAAGGATGATGGGCTCGACCCTGCAGTCCTTGTCATCCTTGGTCTTTTTCCACTTCGACTGTCCCCTCCACCCTTTCTTTTTCCTCTGTCTTTCCCTCTCACTTTTTCTTTGTTTTTCCGCTGAGATATGCCCTTTAAATAGAGGCGAATCGGTTCTTCCTGAACTAAAAAAAAAAAAAAAATATATATATATACATTTACGTTAAGGATAGATAAAACAACTTAATAAATGCATGAACGAAATTTATATATAGTAAGCAAAATTATTAAGATTAACGATGATGTTTGCATACGAGTTTTTAATGGAAAAGTGACTGAAGGACGGAAACGTAAATGAATTCGAAATGTGTCAAAAGTAATAAAATTCAATTAGGATTATAGATTTACATAATTAATCAGTTACACGTATAAGGTAATTAAAAAAACGAACTTAGAGGACTTACAATTAATTGAAATACATCTCACGGTTTTAAAATTGAACAAAAGAAAAATAAAATCAAATTAAAAAATATGAATCAATTATGCATTCAACGAGCTAAATACAATTTTATAATATTCTAAAAAAATAAAAGTAAATCGAACCATAGATGAATTTCGATCAGGAATAAAAGTTATTGAAATGAAAGGGAAGCATTTCGACAATCTTTTCTTTTAATAATTTCAATTGATTTTATATTAAAAATTATTTTTATATAATAAAAAAAAATATTAAAAAGGTTTAATAATTTTTTTTTTGCCTGTTAAGTAGAAAAATTATACTTTTTCGTTGAATGTTGATAGAATTTGAATTATTTGATATTTTAGTCTGAAACTTGTTTGCATATAGACAAATACATCTGTTTTATTGCGTAGAAGTTTTATTAAAAATTAAATGAATGAAATTTAAGATATGTGCGGTCATACGGGTAAATTTCCCGATCGTACAGAGCAGGATAAATTAGGTACATGATCGATTAATTGTTACACAACTATTATTATCACGTATACATTACAATAATTACCAAAATCGTTACAACAATTGTAAAAACTATTTTGGTTACAAACAACAAAATGTCATTTCACCTATATATTTATACGCAATAATGACATGAACAAGAAAAAGGTTAAACTAAAGACGCAAATCGGTCAATTCAGGTTGAATTTTTAATTCTCTTTTACAAAATAAAAAGGTTGAATTAAATTCTTAAATTACATTTTCTTAAATTACAAGGAAAAGTTGAATTCAATGACTGCATTGAAAACTAACTTGGGACTTGAAATAAAAATGACTTGGAATGAATCACTCTGACTTGGAATAAATCACTCTGACTTGGAATAAACTCTGACTTGAAATAAATCTCTCTGACTTGAAATAAATCTCTCTGGGCGGTTGTCCCTCTTTGATGCAACCTATTGAAACTGAAACTTGATTTGCAACTTATTTGCAAATAAACTGACTCGAAACTACTTCGAGTATCTTTATAAATCTCTGGGGCGGTTGGCCGTTTTGGCGCAACCTTCTGACTTGACCTCTTATCAAGTATTCTGAACTGAAAATGAAACTGACTTGAACTTTTATCAAGTAGTATCTTGAAACTGAAAATGGGCTGTCTAACTTGAACCTGCTTCAAGTAAAGATTAACTAAAAATGGAAAATGACTGCATTTGATCTTTATCAAGTGGAGACGATTAACCTCTGTTTGGTTGACCCTCTTGGTGCAACCGACTGACTTCAAAACTGACTTCAAACTGACTTCAAAAAAATGACTTAAAAATGACTTAAAAAAAAAATGACTTCAAAATTACTTCAAGTATCTCTCTAAATCTATAAACTCTCTCTCTCTTAATTTGCAAGTCAATTCAATTCAGTAATTGAAAAAAATTTGCAACAGAAAAATAAAAAAGATGTAACAATATTTCATTCTAATGTACGGGAAGGTACATAAATATAATTATTCTATATTGAATGTAACATTGAAAATAACTGAAATTCTCTCTCTGAAATTATCTTTTTTACAATTAACTCTGTTACAATTAACTCTGTGTTACAATTAACTCTGTGTTACAATTAACTCTCTTACAATAACTGTTTCACTAAAAAAAGTGTATCACTGGTGTCTGAAGTGTTCACTGTGTTTTGTGTTAATTCTGGCTCAATACTAAATATTAATTGTTAATAATAATGACTTTTCAAATGTTTAGAAATTATTTTTTTAAAAAAAAGTTTTATACTTAACAAGATTCATATGGCGAAATCCTTTTGAGGTGTGTCCTGAAGACGTCTTGCTGGCTAAAATCTTCTGGTTAAACATCTTCTGGGTAAAAATCTTCTGGGTAAAAATCTTCTGGGTAAAAATCTTCTGGGTAAAAATCTTCTGGGTAAAAATCTTCTGGGTAAAAATCTTCTTGGGTAAACATCTTCTTGGTAAACATCTTCTTGTTAAAATCTTCTTTAGTAGGGTCGCCAATTTTTGTTTATCTTGGTGCAGGGTAATTTCTATCTTGGCCAAAGAGTGGCCTCTTCTTAAAATCTTCTTTTAAATAATCTTCTTTTAATCCTGGCAGGGATAGCCCAGCTGTTAACCCCCCTTTATGGCCCTTTGTCGGTTCGGATTCGAAGGGGGTTCTAGTTAGGAGGCTGCAACGGATGCTTCTTCTTTATACTTTTCTATAATTCTTTTCGGTCGCCTTAGGGGGTCGACACTCTGTTAATTCTTTTCTTTCTGCTTATTAATTCTTCTCTTTTTATAATTATCGACTTTTCTGACTAAGTTCTGAAGCGAGCACGGCTCGAAGGAAAAAGATAAAAAACTTCTTAAAGGGTGGTTTACTTCTTAAAAATTACAGTTGGTACTCTGAATTACAAGGGGTAGAGGTTCGACCTCTTTCGACCATGGCTCAGGCCGGAATCTAAAAATACTTAAGTTAAGGAGGCAAGGGGCTTCTGCCCCCTCCCGACGAAGTGCTAATCTGAAGAAGTCTAATGAGAAGAGCAATCTAGAAGTGCCTTAAATGAAGTTCTATAATGAAGTGAAGTATTTTACAAATATACGTATAATATAACTTAAATGTTTGGGGGGGAGAACAGTTGAAGGTTAAATTTCCCCCCTATTTTTTAAACACATGATCAGATGTTTTTTGAAAGATTTCAACTAAAAACAATAAAAAAATAAAAAAATAAAAAAGAACAGTAGTATCGCTGATTCGACATTTATGGAGGCGATATTATTTCGTATTAGCACATCAGCACAATTTTGAGTACATGATTAAGTACGTATTAATTTTGGTTCATTACAATTATGATTACAATTATGGATTACAACTACCAATTAATTCATATTCACTTTTTAATTACAATTCCATTAAAGTACATTGACTACGTCATTTAGTACATTACATCATTAAGTACATTCTTACATTATAAATTAAATCATTACATTTAATTAGTTTCACTGAAGTACATTACAAGTTATTGTTCATTACAGTTTCATTAAAGTACATTACATTATATTAAATTAAAATATTACAGTTAATTATAATTTCATTGAAGTACATTACGTCGTTTACCATGGTTAGATTATATGGTTAGATTATATGGTTATTAGTACAACACAAGTACATGAGACATGACACACATGATATAACATAACGCATGATAATATTATAAATTTGAAATCAAAGCGAGAGGAGGTATTTTAATCTTTGAGCGTTCGAATCTGCAAGTTCGCGAAATTCGATCACTTACCCTCAGCATTTTCGAGTTCATCTCGGGAGGTCAAATAATTAAAAATAAAATGAAAAAAATAATACGAGAACGTTTTTTCGCGTTCCCGAACGAAGGCAAAGGTTTTGCGTTTCATAGATTGACACGAGTAAAAATAGACTGATAAGTTGATAGGGCATAAGTAGACAATAGGTAGATGAATGAATATGGTTGAATAATAATATTTATACTACATAACATATAAATAATGACTTCTATAGAGTGTACAGTTTTTATTATGATGTTAAAGAATTTTCATACATTGAATACTAGAGATATGATGAAGGGAAATTAATGACAGGAAAATGTGACGTCATAGTTATTGAATTTGTACGTATAGTACGAATCATTGTTAGGAAGATTTACAAGAACGAATTAGAGACACAGAGTGGGAACGTAAAGGGAATAAAGTTATTTTGTGACGTCATAGTGTATAAGTCATTATTAGAAAAGATGAATTAGAGGCAAAGTGTGGGTAGTAATGACTAAGAAGTACAGCTACGGGTTCCAATCCTGTTACATGCAATGTGTATGCATAATCTAGGGTCGAGGGTGAGATGCAAGACAATTCATAATTAATTATAATAACTTTTATAACAAATGGAAAATGGATGATGGATACGACTAAACCATAGAAAGGGTAGATCGTAGGGTTGTGACATGAACAAAAATAGGAAGCTACAAGTAAAATTATTATCCAAACTCGCGTTAAGCGATTTTGGTTCTTATGTAAAAATGGACATTCGAACATAAAACTATTGTTCATTGTTCGCTTTTTACATTACTCTCCCCTTTTAAAATGATATTTATACAATAATTTAATAGGGTACCATTAATACAATACAAATGAGAAAATAACATTCTAACTAATTCAAGTTAGGTGACGAATTTTTCTTTACATTACAAGTTTTATACAGAACAAGTGAGTTATTATATATATAAAGGAATTCAAAGATTAATACTTTAGTTTAGACACCCAATTAAGTTAGACAAACAATGATATGGTTAAAAAAATTTTTTACAAAATTTTATTTTTTTCTGCAGGGAAAATTACATTTATAATGAATAGGTAAAGGGAAAAATATAAATCATACAATCTATAAACTAATTTTTATTGACTAGCGTTGGTAAAAATAAAATTACGTAATGGATGATGTATAGACCTGTGGTCTAGTGTGTATTTTTGTGTACTAGGGATAAAGTGTGTAGCTGATAATTTCGAGACAGATTGTTAAATTAACTGTATAAATGCATGAATGCAAAAATGCATGAATGCATGAATGCAAAATTGATTAAGACTAAATCGCATAGTTGGCATTTACGTAATGAAATAGTTTTATTGTGATATTCAATGATTTGAGTATGAGGTTTGTATATATAGTATATATAGTGTGCATGCATTTTTATTGACTGTTGTAGGTACAAATCGAATTACGTAGTGGATGATGTATAGACCTGTGGTCAATTGTGTAGGGATTTGGAAGGTTTTTTTGAATTAACAAAGTTTAAAAATGATGTATAATAATTTAAGATGGGTTTAGGGTTATATATATATATATATATAGTATATATATATATATATATATACATTTACGTTAAGGAATAGATAAAACAACTTAATAAATGCATGAACGAGAATTTATATATAGTAAGCAAAAATTATTAAGATTAGAACGATGATGTTTGCATACGAGTTTTTAATGGAAAAGTGACTGAAGGGATGGAACGTAAATGAATTCGAATATGTGTCAAAAGTAATAAAATTCAATTAGGATTATAGATTTTACATAATTAATCAGTTACACGTATAAGGTAATTAAAAAAACGAACTTAGAGGACTTACAATTAATTGAAAGTACATCTCACGGTTTTAAAATTGAACAAAAGAAAAATAAAAATACAAATTAAAAAATATGAATCAATTATGCATTTCAACGAGCTAAATACAATTTTATAATATTCTAAAAAAAATAAAAGTAAATCGAACCATAGATGAATTTCGATCAGGAATAAAAAAGTTATTGAAATGAAAGGGAAGCATTTCGAACAATCTTTTCTTTTAATAATTTCAATTGAATTTTATATTAAAAATTATTTTTATATAATAAAAAAAAATATTAAAAAGGTTTAATAATTTTTTTTTTTGCCTGTTAAGTAGAAAAATTATACTTTTTCGTTGAATGTTGATAGAATTTGAATTATTCGATATTTTAGTCTGAAAACTTGTTTGCATATAGACAAATACATCTGTTTTATTGCGTAGAAGTTTTATTAAAAATTAAATGAATGAAATTTAAGATATGTGCGGTCATACGGGTAAATTTCCCGATCGTACAGAGCAGGATAAATTAGGTACATGATCGATTAATTGTTACACAACTATTATTATCACGTATACATTACAATAATTACCAAAATCGTTACAAACAATTGTAAAAACTATTTTGGTTACAAACAACAAAATGTCATTTCACCTATATATTTATATACGCAATAATGACATGAACAAGAAAAAAGGTTAAACTAAAGACGCAAATCGGTCAATTCAGGTTGAATTTTTAATTCTCTTTTACAAAATAAAAAGGTTGAATTAAATTCTTAAATTACATTTTCTTAAATTACAAGGAAAAGTTGAATTCAATTGACTGCATTGAAAACTAACTTGGGACTTGAAATAAAAATGACTTGGAATGAATCACTCTGACTTGGAATAAATCACTCTGACTTGGAATAAACTCTGACTTGAAATAAATCTCTCTGACTTGAAATAAATCTCTCTGGGGCGGTTGTCCCTCTTGATGCAACCTATTGAAACTGAAACTTGATTTGCAACTTATTTGCAAATAAAACTGACTCGAAACTACTTCGAGTATCTTTATAAATCTCTGGGGCGGTTGGCCGTTTTGGCGCAACCTTCTGACTTGACCTCTTATCAAGTATTCTGAACTGAAAATGAAACTGACTTGAACTTTTATCAAGTAGTATCTTGAAACTGAAAATGGGCTGTCTAACTTGAACCTGCTTCAAGTAAAGATTAACTAAAAATGGAAAATGACTGCATTTGATCTTTATCAAGTGGAGACGATTAACCTCTGTTTTGGTTGACCCTCTTGGTGCAACCGACTGACTTCAAAACTGACTTCAAAACTGACTTCAAAAAAATGACTTAAAAAATGACTTAAAAAAAAAATGACTTCAAAATTACTTCAAGTATCTCTCTAAATCTATAAACTCTCTCTCTCTTAATTTGCAAGTCAATTCAATTCAGTAATTGAAAAAAATTTGCAAACAGAAAAATAAAAAAGATGTAACAATATTTCATTCTAATGTACGGGAAGGTACATAAAATAAAATTATTCTATATTGAATGTAACATTGAAAATAACTGAAATTCTCTCTCTGAAATTAACTTTGTTACAATTAACTTGTTACAATTAACTCTGTGTTACAATTAACTCTGTGTTACAATTAACTCTCTTACAATAACTGTTTCACTAAAAAAAAGTGTATCACTGGTGTCTGAAGTGTTCACTGTGTTTTTGTGTTAAATTCTGGCTCAATACTAAATATTAATTGTTAATAATAATGACTTTTCAAATGTTTAGAAATTATTTTTTTAAAAAAAAGTTTTATACTTAACAAGATTCATATGGCGAAATCCTTTTGAGGTGTGTCCTGAAGACGTCTTGCTGGCTAAATCTTCTGGTTAAAATCTTCTGGGTAAAAAATCTTCTGGGTAAAAATCTTCTGGGTAAAAATCTTCTGGGTAAAAATCTTCTGGGTAAAAATCTCTGGGTAAAAATCTTCTTGGGTAAACATCTTCTTGGGTAAACATCTTCTTGTTAAAATCTTCTTCTTAGTAGGGTCGCCAATTTTTTTTATCTTGGTGCAGGGTAATTTCTATCTTGGCCAAAGAGTGGCCTCTTCTTAAAATCTTCTTTTAAAATAATCTTCTTTTAATCCTGGCAGGGATAGCCCAGCTGTTAACCCCCCCTTTATGGCCCTTTGTCGGTTCGGATTCGAAGGGGGTTCTAGTTAGGAGGCTGCAACGGATGCTTCTTCTTTATACTTTTCTATAATTCTTTTCGGTCGCCTTAGGGGGTCGACACTCTGTTAATTCTTTTCTTTCTGCTTATTAATTCTTCTCTTTTTATAATTATCGACTTTTCTGACTAAGTTCTGAAGCGAGCACGGCTCGAAGGAAAAAGATAAAAACTTCTTAAAGGGTGGTTTACTTCTTAAAAATTACAGTTGGTACTCTGAATTACAAGGGGTAGAGGTTCGACCTCTTTCGACCATGGCTCAGGCCGGAATCTAAAAATACTTAAGTTAAGGAGGCAAGGGGCTTCTGCCCCCTCCCACGAAGTGCTAATCTGAAGAAGTCTAATGAGAAGAGCAATCTAGAAGTGCCTTAAATGAAGTTCTATAATGAAGTGAAGTATTTTACAAATATACGTATAATATAACTTAAATGTTTGGGGGGGAGAACAGTTGAAGGTTAAATTTCCCCCCTATTTTTTAAACACATGATCAGATGTTTTTTGAAAGATTTCAACTAAAAACAATAAAAAATAAAAAAATAAAAAAGAACAGTAGTATCGCTGATTCGACATTTATGGAGGCGATATTATTTCGTATTAGCACATCAGCACAATTTTGAGTACATGATTAATGTACGTATTAATTTTGGTTCATTACAATTATGATTACAATTATGGATTACAACTACCAATTAATTCATATTCACTTTTTAATTACAATTCCATTAAAGTACATTGACTACGTCATTTAGTACATTACATCATTAAGTACATTCTTACATTATAAATTAAATCATTACATTAATTAGTTTCACTGAAGTACATTACAAGTTATTGTTCATTACAGTTTCATTAAAGTACATTACATTATATTAAATTAAAATATTACAGTTAATTATAATTTCATTGAAGTACATTACGTCATTTACCATGGTTAGATTATATGGTTAGATTATATGGTTATTAGTACAACACAAGTACATCAGACATGACACACATGATATAACATAACGCATGATAATATTATAAATTTGAAATCAAAGCGAGAGGAGGTATTTTAATCTTTGAGCGTTCGAATCTGCAAGTTCGCGAAATTCGATCACTTACCCTCAGCATTTTCGAGTTCATCTCGGGAGGTCAAATAATTAAAAATAAAAATGAAAAAAATACGAGAACGTTTTTTCGCGTTCCCGAACGAAGGCAAAGGTTTTGCGTTTCATAGATTGACACGAGTAAAAATAGACTGATAAGTTGATAGGGCATAAGTAGACAATAGGTAGATGAATGAATATGGTTGAATAATAATATTTATACTACATAACATATAAATAATGACTTCTATAGAGTGTACAGTTTTTTATTATGATGTTAAAGAATTTTCATACATGAATACTAGAGATATGATGAAGGGAAATTAATGACAGGAAAATGTGACGTCATAGTTATTGAATTTGTACGTATAGTACGAATCATTGTTAGGAAGATTTACAAGAACGAATTAGAGACACAGAGTGGGAACGTAAAGGGAATAAAGTTATTTTGTGACGTCATAGTGTATAAGTCATTATTAGAAAAGATGAATTAGAGGCAAAGTGTGGGTAGTAATGACTAAGAAGTACAGCTACGGGTTCCAATCCTGTTACATGCAATGTGTATGCATAATCTAGGGTCGAGGGTGAGATGCAAGACAATTCATAATTAATTATAATAACTTTTATAACAAATGGAAAATGGATGATGGATACGACTAAACCATAGAAAGGGTAGATCGTAGGGTTGTGACATGAACAAAAATAGGAAGCTACAAGTAAAATTATTATCCAAACTCGCGTTAAGCGATTTTGGTTCTTATGTAAAAATGGACATTCGAACATAGAACTATTGTTCATTGTTCGCTTTTACATTACTCTCCCCTTTTAAAATGATATTTACAATAATTTAATAGGGTACCATTAATACATACAAATGAGAAAATAACATTCTAACTAATTCAAGTTAGGTGACGAATTTTTCTTTACATTACAAGTTTTATACAGAACACAGGAGTTATTATATATATAAAGGAATTCAAAGATTAATACTTAGTTTAGACACCCAATTAAGTTAGACAAACAATGATATGGTTAAAAAATTTTTTTTACAAAATTTTATTTTTTTCTGCAGGGAAAATTACATTTATAATGAATAGTAAAGGGAAAATATAAATCATACAATCTAAAACTAATTTTTATTGACTAGCGTTGGTAAAATAAAATTACGTAATGGATGATGTATAGACCTGTGGTCTAGTGTGTATTTTTGTGTACTAGGGATAAATGTGTAGCTGATAATTTCGAGACAGATTGTTAAATTAACTGTATAAATGCATGAATGCAAAAATGCATGAATGCATGAATGCAAAATTGATTAAGACTAAATCGCATAGTTGGGCATTTACGTAATGAAATAGTTTTATTGTGATATTCAATGATTTGAGTAGAGGTTTGTATATATAGTATATATAGTGTGCATGCATTTTTATTGACTGTTGTAGGTACAAATCGAATTACGTAGTGGATGATGTATAGACCTGTGGTCAATTGTGTAGGGATTTGGAAGGTTTTTTTGAATTAACAAAGTTTAAAAATGATGTATAATAATTTAAGATGGGTTAGGGTTATATATATATATAATATATATATATATATAATATATATATATATATATATACATTTACGTTAAGGAATAGATAAAACAAACTTAATAAATGCATGAACGAGAATTTATATATAGTAAGCAAAAATTATTAAGATTAGAACGATGATGTTTGCATACGAGTTTTTAATGGAAAAGTGACTGAAGGGACGGAACGTAAATGAATTCGAATATGTGTCAAAAGTAATAAAATTCAATTAGGATTATAGATTTTACATAATTAATCAGTTACACGTATAAGGTAATTAAAAAAACGAACTTAGAGGACTTACAATTAATTGAAAGTACATCTCACGGTTTTAAAATTGAACAAAAGAAAAATAAAAATACAAATTAAAAAATATGAATCAATTATGCATTTCAACGAGCTAAATACAATTTTATAATATTCTAAAAAAAATAAAAGTAAATCGAACCATAGATGAATTTCGATCAGGAATAAAAAAGTTATTGAAATGAAAGGGAAGCATTTCGAACAATCTTTTCTTTTAATAATTTCAATTGAATTTTATATTAAAAATTATTTTTATATAATAAAAAAAAATATTAAAAAGGTTTAATAATTTTTTTTTTGCCTGTTAAGTAGAAAAATTATACTTTTTCGTTGAATGTTGATAGAATTTGAATTATTTGATATTTTAGTCTGAAAACTTGTTTGCATATAGACAAATACATCTGTTTTATTGCGTAGAAGTTTTATTAAAAATTAAATGAATGAAATTTAAGATATGTGCGGTCATACGGGTAAATTTCCCGATCGTACAGAGCAGGATAAATTAGGTACATGATCGATTAATTGTTACACAACTATTATTATCACGTATACATTACAATAATTACCAAAATCGTTACAAACAATTGTAAAAACTATTTTGGTTACAAACAACAAAATGTCATTTCACCTATATATTTATATACGCAATAATGACATGAACAAGAAAAAAGGTTAAACTAAAGACGCAAATCGGTCAATTCAGGTTGAATTTTTAATTCTCTTTTACAAAATAAAAAGGTTGAATTAAATTCTTAAATTACATTTCTTAAATTACAAGGAAAAGTTGAATTCAATTGACTGCATTGAAAACTAACTTGGGACTTGAAATAAAAATGACTTGGAATGAATCACTCTGACTTGGAATAAATCACTCTGACTTGGAATAAACTCTGACTTGAAATAAATCTCTCTGACTTGAAATAAATCTCTCTGGGGCGGTTGTCCCTCTTTGATGCAACCTATTGAAACTGAAACTTGATTTGCAACTTATTTGCAAATAAAACTGACTCGAAACTACTTCGAGTATCTTTATAAATCTCTGGGGCGGTTGGCCGTTTTGGCGCAACCTTCTGACTTGACCTCTTATCAAGTATTCTGAACTGAAAATGAAACTGACTTGAACTTTTATCAAGTAGTATCTTGAAACTGAAAATGGGCTGTCTAACTTGAACCTGCTTCAAGTAAAGATTAACTAAAAATGGAAAATGACTGCATTTGATCTTTATCAAGTGGAGACGATTAACCTCTGTTTTGGTTGACCCTCTTGGTGCAACCGACTGACTTCAAAACTGACTTCAAAACTGACTTCAAAAAAATGACTTAAAAAATGACTTAAAAAAAAAATGACTTCAAAATTACTTCAAGTATCTCTCTAAATCTATAAACTCTCTCTCTCTTAATTTGCAAGTCAATTCAATTCAGTAATTGAAAAAAATTTGCAAACAGAAAAATAAAAAAGATGTAACAATATTTCATTCTAATGTACGGGAAGGTACATAAAATATAATTATTCTATATTGAATGTAACATTGAAAATAACTGAAATTCTCTCTCTGAAATTATCTTTGTTACAATTAACTCTGTTACAATTAACTCTGTGTTACAATTAACTCTGTGTTACAATTAACTCTCTTACAATAACTGTTTCACTAAAAAAAAGTGTATCACTGGTGTCTGAAGTGTTCACTGTGTTTTGTGTTAAATTCTGGCTCAATACTAAATATTAATTGTTAATAATAATGACTTTTCAAATGTTTAGAAATTATTTTTTTAAAAAAAAGTTTTATACTTAACAAGATTCATATGGCGAAATCCTTTTGAGGTGTGTCCTGAAGACGTCTTGCTGGCTAAAATCTTCTGGTTAAACATCTTCTGGGTAAAAATCTTCTGGGTAAAAATCTTCTGGGTAAAAATCTTCTGGGTAAAAATCTTCTGGGTAAAAATCTTCTGGGTAAAAATCTTCTTGGGTAAACATCTTCTTGGGTAAACATCTTCTTGTTAAAATCTTCTTCTTAGTAGGGTCGCCAATTTTTGTTTATCTTGGTGCAGGGTAATTTCTATCTTGGCCAAAGAGTGGCCTCTTCTTAAAATCTTCTTTTAAAATAATCTTCTTTTAATCCTGGCAGGGATAGCCCAGCTGTTAACCCCCCTTTATGGCCCTTTGTCCGTTCGGATTCGAAGGGGGTTCTAGTTAGGAGGCTGCAACGGATGCTTCTTCTTTATACTTTTCTATAATTCTTTTCGGTCGCCTTAGGGGGTCGACACTCTGTTAATTCTTTTCTTTCTGCTTATTAATTCTTCTCTTTTTATAATTATCGACTTTTCTGACTAAGTTCTGAAGCGAGCACGGCTCGAAGGAAAAAGATAAAAAACTTCTTAAAGGGTGGTTTACTTCTTAAAAATTACAGTTGGTACTCTGAATTACAAGGGGTAGAGGTTCGACCTCTTTCGACCATGGCTCAGGCCGGAATCTAAAAATACTTAAGTTAAGGAGGCAAGGGGCTTCTGCCCCCTCCCGACGAAGTGCTAATCTGAAGAAGTCTAATGAGAAGAGCAATCTAGAAGTGCCTTAAATGAAGTTCTATAATGAAGTGAAGTATTTTACAAATATACGTATAATATAACTTAAATGTTTGGGGGGGAGAACAGTTGAAGGTTAAATTTCCCCCCTATTTTTTAAACACATGATCAGATGTTTTTTGAAAGATTTCAACTAAAAACAATAAAAAAATAAAAAAATAAAAAAGAACAGTAGTATCGCTGATTCGACATTTATGGAGGCGATATTATTTCGTATTAGCACATCAGCACAATTTTGAGTACATGATTAATGTACGTATTAATTTTGGTTCATTACAATTATGATTACAATTATGGATTACAACTACCAATTAATTCATATTCACTTTTTAATTACAATTCCATTAAAGTACATTGACTACGTCATTTAGTACATTACATCATTAAGTACATTCTTACATTATAAATTAAATCATTACATTTAATTAGTTTCACTGAAGTACATTACAAGTTATTGTTCATTACAGTTTCATTAAAGTACATTACATTATATTAAATTAAAATATTACAGTTAATTATAATTTCATTGAAGTACATTACGTCATTTACCATGGTTAGATTATATGGTTAGATTATATGGTTATTAGTACAACACAAGTACATGAGACATGACACACATGATATAACATAACGCATGATAATATTATAAATTTGAAATCAAAGCGAGAGGAGGTATTTTAATCTTTGAGCGTTCGAATCTGCAAGTTCGCGAAATTCGATCACTTACCCTCAGCATTTTCGAGTTCATCTCGGGAGGTCAAATAATTAAAAATAAAAATGAAAAAAATAATACGAGAACGTTTTTTCGCGTTCCCGAACGAAGGCAAAGGTTTTGCGTTTCATAGATTGACACGAGTAAAAATAGACTGATAAGTTGATAGGGCATAAGTAGACAATAAGTAGATGAATGAATATGGTTGAATAATAATATTTATACTACATAACATATAAATAATGACTTCTATAGAGTGTACAGTTTTTATTATGATGTTAAAGAATTTTCATACATTGAATACTAGAGATATGATGAAGGGAAATTAATGACAGGAAAATGTGACGTCATAGTTATTGAATTTGTACGTATAGTACGAATCATTGTTAGGAAGATTTACAAGAACGAATTAGAGACACAGAGTGGGAACGTAAAGGGAATAAAGTTATTTTGTGACGTCATAGTGTATAAGTCATTATTAGAAAAGATGAATTAGAGGCAAAGTGTGGGTAGTAATGACTAAGAAGTACAGCTACGGGTTCCAATCCTGTTACATGCAATGTGTATGCATAATCTAGGGTCGAGGGTGAGATGCAAGACAATTCATAATTAATTATAATAACTTTTATAACAAATGGAAAATGGATGATGGATACGACTAAACCATAGAAAGGGTAGATCGTAGGGTTGTGACATGAACAAAAATAGGAAGCTACAAGTAAAATTATTATCCAAACTCGCGTTAAGCGATTTTGGTTCTTATGTAAAAATGGACATTCGAACATAAAACTATTGTTCATTGTTCGCTTTTTACATTAATATTAAAATTTTAATTAAATTAAATTATACCATATTAAATATATTTAAATTCATATATCGCTAAAAAATCATAAAAATGAATAGAGTTGTCCGAAAGAGTAGGCGGTGCTTAAAAATAGTGAATTTAGTTTTAAAGGTAGGCATAAACATGGAAAGTAGTTAGTGACAGCCTTCAGTCTGCTTAAGTTAAATTACGGTGAGATTGTGAAAATATTAGTATTTGAACATCCCCATTTACACATGGAATCAGTGTTACTGTCTCAACGTGGAAAAGAAAAGTTAGCCAATGATGGATATTTGTATGTGTTCGATAAAGTTGCAGCAGATAAAATAACCAACTTTTGGAGATGTGAAAGAAAGGATATTTGTAAAGCACGGATTCATGTTAGAAATGGTGAAATAGTTAAGTACATAAATACGCATTCACACGGCGCCTCAGCATCGAAAGTAGAAAGAGAGCGCACTATTACAAAAATCAAACTGCGGGCTGTGGAAACTGTAGAAGGAACATCGCAGGTTATTAATTCAAGTTTAGGTAATCTATCGGAAGCTTGTCATGGAGCCATACCCAATCACAGTGCATTGAGAAAAATGGTGAGAAGGAAAAGGAAAGAACTAGCGGCATATCCTGCTAATCCATCTGACTTGGAATCGTTAGTGATTCCTAATAGTTTCCAAACCTATTCCTGTAATGAAGTTGAAACAGAAAACTTTTTGCTTGGTGACAGTGGCTGAGAGTCATGCAGAATTCTTGTGTTTGGAAGACAAAGAAATTGAGCTTTTCTAAGAGAATCGAGAAAATGGTATGTTGATGGCACTTTCAAAATTGCACCTCCTTTGTTTTCACAAGTCTATGTAGTTTTGGCAGATATGCATGGAGGTGTACATCTAGTGATGTATGCTCTTCTTCCGAATAAATTGCGATCTACACATATGACAAATTATTTATCATTATTTGATATGATTCTCCAGATTCAACCCAAGTGCCACCCAGAAATAATTAATTGCGACTTTGAGCTAGCTGCATTCAAAAGTATAAAGGAGCATTTTCCATTTGCTGAAATTCATGGTTGTTTTTTCCACCTTGCACACAACATGAAAAAACATCTCGCTTCTCTGGGGCTTTCACGTCAATTCAACAATAATGCACAATTTGCTCTGCAAGCTAAAATGATTAGCGCCCTCGCATTTGTACCAATTGAATACATCGATGAAGCAATTGTACACCTTGCTGATATTCTCACCGATGAACTGCAGCCACTCCTGGATTGGTTTGAGGAAAACTACGTAGGTAGAAGACAGAGACGCGGTCATGGTAGACGTCCTTCCCTATTTCCACACGAAATACAATTTCGATATATTAAATATTAATATTAATATATTGTTATTATTAGGCATTCAAACTTTGTGTAAATACAATTTCGATATATTAAATATTAATATTAATATATTGGTATTATTAGGCATTCAAACTTTTTGTAAATACAATTTCGATATATTGGTATTATGTTTTCTTGGCGCCGAGTTGGGTCTGCGTCGAGTTGGCTATGCGCCGAGTTAGATCTGCTCCCAGACGGCCATGCCGAGCCGCCCGCGCCGAGTCACCCGCGCCGAGTTGTCCTAGACCGGTGACAAAACAGCAGCTTCACATTCAGCAGTCCACCATGCTGATCATACATAGGATTAACGGTAGTTGACTTCATTGGAATAGAGGCAGAGGCGGCTGTGAGTATGGAGGAAGAAATGGTTGTACAATCCAGATCGGGAGGGATTTAGAGAAGTTAAGGGAGGAGCTAGGCCGCGTACGTTAGGTGATAGGAATCCCCCCCCCCCTCGAGGTTTCGAACCCTTTCGCCCATTTGGAAAGGGACGTGAATGAGGGAAAACTATTTTAACTGGGGACTCTTTAGTGCGCCATATGGACACAGAGTTCGTTGAACGGCATCCAAACAAGAGGAGGGTCTGTCTCCCAGGGGCCAGGGTTGACAGAGTTAGAGACGAAGTGGATAGGATTGACGTTGCCTCCCGTCACTCGATGTTGGTGACGATGGTAGGGGGCAACGACTCGTATAGGCCCGATACGAGAGCGCCTGACCTTTTGGAGAGATATAGGGGGTTAATTAGGTCCCTAAAGGCGAGGTAGGTCAGATAGGTCTTTAGTTCTAGGTATTACCCCTAGGCACGGTTTGGGTCTTAGGATTACGTCTAAAACGATATTTTTTAATACTAAATTAGAAGAGATTTGTGCTGAGGAAAATGTACCCTTCGTAAAGCTGTGGTCAGAATCCAGTGATCCAAGCCTTTTTATAAAAGATGGGGGTGCATTTTAATGAAATAGGTAATGCTAGGCTAGGTAGGTTAATTGTCGGAAACGTACGAAAGCTGTATAGGTCGAAGCCTTCTTTAAAAGTTGTGAGTCCGGGAAACGCCGGCCCGACGTGAAAAATAGTTTAAAACGCGGCCCTTGGTAAAAAATAACTTAAACGTCTTTTATTGTAACGCGCGTAGTATTAGAAATAAATTAAACGAATTTAAGGCGATAATTTATTCCGGGAACTACGATATAGTTGCTATCACTGAAACGTGGTTAAATACCGTGACTCGGGACTTGTTGGGGGAATTTGATATACCGGGTTTTAAACTCTTTACAAATGATAGGTTACATAGGATTGGTGGCAGCGTTTTGCTGTACATTCGTAATTCCCTTAGGGCTATCGAGGTTAAAATAGATTTTCTGGCAGCAGTTATTGCGATATGCGTTGAAGTTAGGGCGCGTAGTATTAGTTTTAATTTTGTTGTTGTTTATAGACCTCCCGTTCAACCCCTCGATACCGATACTAGATTTTACTCACTTCTTGCTAACTTTATTAACAATCGGAATAGTATAATTGTCGGAGAATTTAACTGCCCTGATGTTAATTACGAGATTTTTACTGGTAATGAGGAGGGTTTGAGATTGATTGAGTTCATGGAAGATAATTTTTTATGACAGATGGTTACCGAACCAACGCGCGGTGACACTATTTTAGATTTGGTGATGACGAACGGCGAAAATATAGTCGAAGGTTTAGAAGTAGGCTAGAGTTTAGGATGTAGTGATCATCAAATTCTTAGGTTTAAGTTAGTGATAGAAAACACTAAGGATAGTAACGTAATAGAAGTCCCTGATTTTCGTAGGGCCAATTTTGATAGTTTTGCGGATAGAATGAGAGTAGTGGACTGGGATAACTTATTTATGGGTAATGACACAAATTTGCATTAGGAGGTGTTTAAAGAAAGTTTTATGAATATTGAAAGGGAGTTTATTCCTCGTAGGCTCAAGCGCGCTAGAACTCATGGTAGGCCCAAGTGGTGGACTAGGGAAATAGGCGATTTCATAAACGAGCGTGACAAAGCTTATAGACTTAATAAGTGCAATGGCACGGCAGCTAACTTTAATAGATATATCGAGCTTAGACGTCAGGTTAAAAGATCAGTTAGGAATGCTAAGCGTAATTTAGAGATACTTATTGCTGCGGATAGTAAACATAATCCAAAAAAGTTTTTTGAATACATCAATAATCGTAAGCCAATAAAAGACAACGTAGGCCCTATAGTGGATGCTAACGGCGCTTTGGCTTCTGACGCTCAGGCGATGGCGGGTATTTTCAACAACTTTTCTGCGACAGTTTTTACCGTAGAAGACAAATAATGTACCCGACGTGGACGATATCGTTCCATTTAGTAGCGAGACTATTTTGGACGAAATAACAGTTTACGAGGGTGAGATTGCGCATTATATCGATAGGCTAAAAGTTAGCAAGGCTCCAGGCCCTGACGCTTTTTTATCCCAGACATTTGAAAGATTTGAAAGACTTTATCGTAGGCCCATTAACGAAGATTTTTAATCAGTCACTCGAAACGGGGATTATTCCTGAAGACTTCAAATTAGCTAACGTCACGCCTATTTTTAAAAAAGGGACCGCACAGTAGCTAGCAATTATAGGCCCATTAGCTTAACGTCAATTGTCAGTAAACTTTTGGAATCCGTAGTTAGGGATCGTATCATCGAGCACTTAGAAAGTAGAGATTTGACTAATAGTAGTCAGCATGGGTTTCGACGCCATAGATCTTGTTTAACTAATTTGTTAGAATTTTATAACGGAATAGTGCGCGATACAGTTCAATACAGTTCCGCATAGAAGATTAATTGCGAAGGTTAAAGCGCACGGTATACGCGGTCAGGTAGCTAACTGGTTAGAGGAATGGCTTCGTGCTAAGAGACAGAGGGTCGTTGTTAATGGTAGTGAATCGGGGTGGTTGGATGTAGGTAGCTGTGTCCCACAGGGTTCAATGTTAGGCCCATTGCTATTCATAATTTACATTAACGACATAGATGTAGGATTGACTAGTAACGTGTCAAAATTCGCGGACGATACTAAAATAGGCGGTAAGGTTGTTAACGAGGACGATAGAAATAGGCTCCAAGACGATGTAAATAGGATTATGGAGTGGACAGATAACTGGCAGATGCAATTTAACGTAGACAAATGTAAAGTTTTGCATGTAGGTTCTCGTAACAATAATTACACGTACACGATGGATGATAGAGAGTTAGCGAGCGTTGACGAGGAAGTAGATTTAGGCGTACGCGTATCTAAGGATTTAAAGGTTAGGAACCAGTGCCTGGAGTCTTGCGTAAAAGCTAATAGGATGTTAGGCTTCATAGCGCGTAATTTCGAATTTAAATCGAAGGAGATTATATTGCCCCTTTACAAGTCCCTAGTGAGGCCTCATTTAGAATATGCCTTTCAGTTTTGGTGCCCGTATTTGCGTGAGGATATTGATAGGTTGGAAAGGGTTCAAAATCGTTAATAACATCGATAACGTAAGTTTTGACAAACTGTTCACTTTCGATAATAGCAATACTCGTAATAACGGATTTAAGTTGTGTTTCAGACGTTTCATTACTAATATCGCGAAAAACTTCTTTACGTTTAAAGTAATTGATTAATGGAATAATCTTCCAACGCCAGTCGTGAACTCTACCGGCGTTAATGTGTTTAAAAACTGTCTAGATAGACATTTGAAAAATATTAACCTTGTTTAAAATTTAAAAAAAAACAATTAGCAACAGGAGCTCTAGGGGTGGTGGTCGAGGATAAGTCTGTTGACGATTAATGCCAGCTTGTGACATGCCAGCGTGTGATGCCAGCAATAAAATTATTATTAAAAAAAAAATTAGACTAACACGAACGTAGATGTAGCTCGTAGGGTAAACTAACCCACTTTTTGTTTAACTTTACCTACTTTTTTTTTCTTATCCTCTCCTTACTTGCATGACTGTAACTCTCTTTACTTGCATGTCTGTAGTTTGCATGGTATGACAGTGAGTTAAGACTGTGTTTGCATGGTTTGTAAGCGTTCTTATTTTACTTCTTTTCATCTTTCTCCCCTTTCCTATTCTCTTCGGCTATTTTTCCGACTTGTCGGCAGTGGCCGGCGGATGATGATGATGTCTTTTTTCTCTTTTTCTGAATGAATGTTAACCCACGAGTGATAGGTGTTGCTACTTACTTAACCCCTTATTCTCTTTTCTTAACCCCCTACTCTTTTCTTTCTCTCGGGCTAACCTTAGAGTGGATCTTAGGGTCTTTGTTAGCCTTAGTTTCTGTAGATCTGTAGATCTTTAATTACGGCTAGAATACAAAGAAGTCGTCGTTAGCCACAACATCATCATTAAATACAAGTTTATAAACACTCCTTTCCAGTCGAGGGTTTTTTCTTACCGTCCAGAGCTTTTCAATCGTGAACTCTTGTTCACACTGCATAGCGGCCATTGAAATAATCTTCCAATTCTTAACGACAGCTACTGTCCTCATTATATAGAGATACAGCTCTTCAGGGTGAACAGTGTAGGCGAGCTCTGCCATGTACCTCTCAAGTGCTTTGTATCAAAGTTCGGGATATTTCAAAGAGTCTAAACCTTTTGAATAAGCATCCCGCTCGAGACCATTCTCGCCTTGTTCATTCCTACATTCGATAAATCCGTCGAGCAGAGAGATGTATGCGTATTCAAGAACCATCTCAAAATAAATCATATCTGTAACACGCTCGTCTAATATAGGCTTCAGCTTTCGGAATCCGACGATTTCAAACATTCTGTCGAGGATGAAACTGTTTCGCGTAGGGACAAGAACGTTATTATCAGATGCATTCTTCCACATCAGTCGTATATCAAAGCATGGCTGATCGTTATTTATACACAACGTACAAACAACGGCATGTGAGGGGGCATCACTAATCTGTTCTCTTCTTGTACCTACACCTGCAGTTATTTTATAACGGTCCTCATCCCACTTCTCAACTATCACGAAGACTATTCATCTCCTCAACACTTAAATAAATAACATTACGTTTACCAGAGTTTGCTTGCCTACAAGTCGTTTCAAGTACATAGTTAATGGCACCGGTTTCGCGCCTGAACACGCGCAATGACTTCGTCACGGACACATCGTACACGTCGTTGAGAATGCTCCTCAAAGGAAGTTACATCGTATTCGTACGTCCAGTCGGTTCCAGCTCTGAGATGACTATGAGCCACAGGTGGGACGGATCGGCTCGACGGACGGAGTGAGTCACGCCATAAGCTGATGAAATGTGTGCGGGTTTGTTTGAACTCGTGGGTTTCGGATGGGTGAGGTACATGGGTGGGCGGCTCGACAGGGGTAGCGAGTCACACCATAAACTGCTGAAGCGTGTACGGGTTTGTTCCAACATGAAAGAGGATACTTGTGCCCCATTATACTGGGCAATCAGAATTTTTCCGCTACATGAAGCAATAACGGTTTTAATGTCTTATCGGAATGCGCACCAGAAGTTCATTTCCACAAACTAAACACATCTTATTCACAATCCCGTGCGCTATTTGAGAGAAACATATGCCCATATTTTCCCTTTTTGTTTAACAATCGATACTCGTCTTTAAAGTCTGTTAAAAACTCGCACAGGCCATTAGGCACAACCTCACTACAAACCTCGTCATGATATATACTAATATAGTGGTAAAAATACTTAAGATTTTCCATGATGACAAGATTTACATTCTCAACCGGAGGGTACTAGTACTTGGTATGATGTAACATGATATAATATCTCTTGTCACACCATTTATCAACAAGACTCACGAACCCTAACCGTTGCTTATCTTCTGAACGTGTTGTTTCTTCTACTTCGCGGTATATGTGAGCTTTTATAAAGGTTAGGTCTACAACATACTTCAATACATCGATTGTACTACGAAATTCTACAATGCCCTCGCCAGAAGACCCGTAGAGTATTTGAACATCTTGGTCCTTCCCGCGGCTCAATGTAGCCTTAAAAGTATCAAAGGAGGGGGGAATAGGGAGTTTTTCAATATCCACCACATCTTCGCACTTTGCTGAATACCACTTCATAAACGTTGAACACGCAATATTAAAGGTAGCCATTACTATTTTTCGTCTACGCGAGAAATTACACATCTGAGCTCAAGGGTTTGCAGAGGTTAACTGAGCACGCATTGGTAGAGATATGCTCAGGTAGTGACAAGAGTCACGTGACCGATCTTACAGTGGGCGGAGCTTAGGAATGTACACACGCACACACGCTAAAGAGAAAATGAAACCATAATTGAAGCGAATATACGTAATAAATAAACATATCGTTAACAATACACATATGACTAAAGACAATCAAGGATTAAGGTATCCAAAGGGTACGGTATCATAGGTACAAGGCAACTGGTAACGCTTCCTATATGTGTTACGGCATCCCTTCCTGCCCCTACCGTAAGTTCCTTCAACCCCTCCCAGTTTCTGCGCCCGAAAATTGTGGGTCCCCACAGTCAGTTGGGGTGGATGGTTGCCCTCATCTTCCAAGCACACAAGATCCTTCAACGAGTCGAAAGTTAACGACTCGTCGGTTCGCATGGTTAAGCGTGATACCCTTAACCTTCACGATATATTTCATATCATCCCCCACCCTCACCAGTACCCCATAGGTTTTTGGCCCTGTTGATACAAATGAGTCTGCGAGTGCACCATCACCACACTCATCCTTGATCTCGTCAGTTAGCTCTCCGAGGAATTCCCCAATAGGAGGCATGTATTCGCCCTCCCTCGCTGTGAATATCACGCAATCTGTGTCAGCGTACAACACCCTCCGCCCAAGAGAATGCAGTAGTCCCCAAAGCTTGATGCGGGCGTAAGCCGTTGTGAAGCTGGCTACAGGTATGTTTGTAACCCGTGAGCTATCTGTGGCCAGTTCGGTGATATACTTTATTATGTAAGTATTACCTACATTCACGATCTCCATAACCTCTTTATCGGGAGCGTTGGCATAATCCCAGATTCACTATAACTTTGTGCCAAATGAACGTTCCCTTTGCCAATATTCTGTGCAAATTTACCCCAAAAGACTGTATAGACACAAATTTGCACTAAAGCGCTTGCCAGGATTCTTAACAATTTGGGAACGGTCAAGCTGTATACCTTCATGGGCACGGCAACGCTGAATATAAGCCGTCTTTTCATCTTCTGTATCAACACCTCGCGCATATCCCGATGCTTCTACCTTATCCTTCAAAAAAGCGTTTATATATGGCGTGAAAAGGTTGGGTAGCTTCTGAAACCTCCAAACCTCATGTATCTTCAATATTCTGCACCTTTGGCGAACGGCTAGGTCCAGCTCAGGGCTTGTATATACACCTCTGATCTTACGCTGGTTGGTTGTATGGTTACAATCCCCGTTGTTCTCCTCTGAGCACTTCACGCACAGGGGAAACATGAGCTTGTGATCTATAACGACGGGTAAGATCGGCATCCATAAATCGCGAGGGAGGAGCACGTCTACGGAAGAGAGTCCAAAGTAGCGCTCATTCAAGTTAGCTGAAAATTCCTCGATGGTTGGTATGGTGGGACCCACCAGTTTTTCAGGCGCACATACGGGGTACGGATTGTTCTTCATCATGTAGGGATATAAAGAACAGAAGTCGTATTAGTGGGGTTTCACGCCCTCCGTAGGCGGAAAGTATAGGTTGAATCGGTTTTTACATCCTCCAAACAAGCTGTCACCGCATTTGAGTTGGTCCAAAACCATTGAACGTTTGATGGCCCTTATTTCTTCACGGTACTGGCCATCTGTTTCCATCCTGCATCATACTCATGCTCCCACACGATCTTGTGAGTGAACTGGGAGCCTATAAGTTGATCGCGGTTAAGGGTCCATGCGAGGCTGTCGGCGGGGGATTTTCCATGGAGGTCCCCTGTGAAGGTACACTCAGCGCGTGGGCATCCATGCCACCAGCAGCCGTTAAAGGAATACACTGTCTTCTCACCACTGGTTGGATCATCACTAAGACCATCAACCCGAAAAACATGACCATTGACCTTAACGGGTACTTCACCCGTGTTGCTGGCATGTTTTATGTATATCCCGGTCTGTTGCTGTAGGTGTATGAGCCAGTAAATAGCCTTGTGCCCATAACTGCGGGGGTTGTTTCTGTGAATGACTGCTAAGGTGTCTTTAGGCATGAAGTTATTCTTGAACACTGTAAAACATGAGGCGATCGTGGTCGCGACTTGCAGCGGATCACATTTGAAACGGGCTATGTACATCCTTCTAAAGGACTGGAAACATACTCTAAGCCAGAGCTTTCCAAACTTTTCACGTTGGCGACACACTAATTAATGTTTGTTATCAAATATCAAATATCATAATTTTTCAGTAGGTGGTTTATCTTGTAGCCGATTTTTTTGATACAAAAATCAAAATTTTCAAAATACAAAAAAGTTGAAAATAATTAACTAAATTTGGCGACACACCTGGGAGGTATTGGCGACACACTAATGTGTCGCGACACACAGTTTGGAAAGCTCTGCTCTAAGCACAAGCACATCATTCACGCAATAACGTTCACATTCATCAGCTATATTCTATGGACTAGCTTCATTAAAACTGTTGTATCATAGTAGCGGTCAAAACCTTCATGCTCACTATGACTCATGTTGGTGTAGTTAAAGTAATGTTTGGGTGCGGGTAGTCATACGTAATTAAAAGTTTTACTAGTGAGGAATGTTTAAGGGAAATACCCTTTTGAAACTTCAGCGGCTACGCCTATGACCTTGGTTATCTTTGCTAATTTAGAAGGTGTAAACAGCTGGGTGTCTTTAAACTGTACATTACCTCTTATCTGCATCTGTATTAGTTTGTTGCCTCTTTTCAAGGGATCACCTGTAAATATCGCAGACGACACGTGTTCAAGCAACTCCTTATAAAGGAACTGTGTGTCAAATTTTGTCCCTTTGTGGGCAAGAATATACACGGTCATTTTTTTTAACTTGTCCGCTACTTTGATAATATAGGATACAAAGAGTTTCACAGGGCTCCAAAGAGATACCTTTCACGAGGCACAACATGACTTGTCCAGCTTAATGTATCAGTTGAAGATGGGGAAATTGGGTGAAAGCTGCCCATCCCCAGACATGTGCTATATTTACAGCAATATCTTAGCGCATCAATTTGTTGGGGACACCCAGGCGCGCCTGCTGCGCATTGCACACTTCCCCAAACAGAGAGGAAAAAGTTTGAGCATTAAATATGAGAAGCCCCGTTATGTGAATGTTGCGACTAATCTATTAACTAATATCTCGGCATATATAAGAACGATTGTGGGAAAAAATTTCCCATTCGGTGATGGGAGCTTAACAGTGAAGCTACACTTTCGTCGCATTCAGTTATAATGAACCGAAGGCCTTTCACAGTCTATCGAGGGGTGAGATATGAGCGTGGGAGTGGGCTTGGATCCATTTTTTTCAACCATACTACGCACCGCTGTCCCACTGTTGAAGAGGAGTGCTAGATACCTTCGGAGGAAGGCGTTACAATCAGTTTTGAACGTGGGAGAACCATAATGGGTGGAACTAAACCTATAAAAGCTCTAAAAAAACATTTAAAACGTACACGGGACGAAATCATCAAAGATGCAAAGAGAAAAATGCGTGGTGGCGGAAAGAAGAGGGTTGTCAGGAAGAAGGGATTACCAGCACGTGGCGCTAAACGTAAAAGGACATAAAAAAAGAAGTGCTCTAAGCGTATGAAGCCTAGGGCTGATAATTTTTTTTAACTGATATAAGTTGAGGACACTGCTCTCACGAATCATAGGCTGATTACTAGTTGTCGAGAGAGGTGGTACTATTTCTGACTCGTCATGGCGCGTTTTATCCATCCGTGTAGTTCACAATGCTGTTCCTCTTTGATATGCCCCCTCCTCAGGACTCTATTGAGCATAGCGAATTTATTACAATTAACCCATTAAACACAATTAGTTCGCCGATTGCCCCTATAGAATTCGTGATACCCAGCTCAGGCCCTTACTTTTTTGACCCGAGCTGCATGCACTTGTAAGCTAAACTGCGTATAGCCCATTCAGATGGAACGGACTGCGATGATAGTTACTCTGCATACCCTGAAACCAACTTTCTACGCTCCAAATTCAGCCAGTGGGAGGTGTATTGAAATCCGGTTAACATCTTGGCAGGAACGGGTTATTATCACCTACGAGCCTATCTGGAAAATGTCCTGAACTTTTCAAAAGGAGCGAAGGACACTTTTTTAACCGCCGAGGGCTATTATCAGACTAAAGATGGAAGTAGTATGAAGGATAAATTTAAAAATTCTAAAAAAAAGATATACGAGTGTTTTGGTCTTCTTCGTACAGACTTCACGTTCCAGGAGAAACTGCTTATGAACGGCGTCGATCTGAAACTAAAGCTCAACCGCACGAGTCCTCAGATCTGCATAAATCTGGGTCCTGATCAAGAAGAGGGCGCAAAACCCTTTGTGATTCACATCATGGAGACATATTTACATGTACGGTGAGTGAAATTAAGTTCCCCGAAATATGTAGAAATTGAAAAAATTTAATACACGCAACAGTAAAATACCCAATTAACAGGGTACATATCAAACTATACACGGTGCCCGCCGGGTTCTCCTCGAAGCAGCTAGAAAACGTGGCCCTGGGAGTTCTACCTTAAAGGTTATCAATTGGAATGCAGGACCACACCTCCACGAATGGAAAATATAAAAGGAGCGCCTTTAAATTGGAGAATTTCGGCCTTAAAAATAACTCTATACGTAAATGGCGTCGCATTGGGTGGGCCTATGGTCACGGACTACTCATCAGACGCTGTGTTCCCGCTCTGCAGTAGAGCTTATAGTAGTCTGGCTCATAATGCTGGGGCCTGTGACGAGTTTGGGTTTGGCGTAACGCAGAAAGAATTTGAGGAAGAATTTAACATTTATTCATTTGATATTACCCCTGACTTGTCTGCTAGTATAAATACGCACTTAAGTCCAAAACAATGTGGGAACATCTCAGTCAGGTTGGAATTTGCCAAGCCTATAGACGCGACTATTAATGTACTAGTGTGCCTCGAATCACAGGCTCTAATAGAAGTTGATCTTTTCAGGAACGTGGTCGCAGTCTTTTAAAATGGACGCGAATACACTCCAGAGAGTAATGAAAAGTGACCGAATCACACGCTCCAAATTTATCGGCGTGCTTGCGAAGAATGAAGTATTGAAATTGCCAACTACGAGAGACTGGTATGGGATTATCGTGAACACCGACATTGTGGGGGATGAGGGGATTCTTTGGTTTGCAATCTATTTTAAAAATAGGGAAAGAATGTACTATTTTGATTCACTCGGCACTCGGCCCCTGGAATGACCCTCTTATAGTAAAATTTATCGAACAGTTACATATCCGTGAAATTGTATGGAATCCTTACCGCCTCCAAGTATATTTTAGTAATATTTGTGGGATGTATTGTCTTTAATTTCTCCTGCACATGTCGCTTGGGAAAGGATTTATAATTTTTAAAAAATTATTCGTTTGTGCGAGAGTGAGAAGAATGATAAAACGGTATGCAGAAAAATAAAAAAACGTTCCCATATGTTCGCACTCATTGTGTTGTGTAAAAGTGTATATATAATTGTATCTATATTGTGTAAAGGTGTATTTGTAGAATGTCTCCATTAAGGCTTATTTAATGGACGCTAGTTCTGTAAGCTGCTTTGTACAAATTTTCTACCATTTAATAAATTAAATGAAAATACAATGTGCTTTGTTCTTAACCCCAAAAAATAAATACATTAGTTCCTCGATGACCTGGCATTCGCTGGACCGGATGTGAGCCAATACCTCGACCTCAGTAGTCAGGTCACTGGGTTGGCTGTGCGGTAAAGCCTCCAAATCATTTATTTCCCTTTCATCAAAACGAAAAGTAGCTATAACACGTTCAAGTTTCGCTTCGGACCTTTAAGGAGAAATTAACATGATTAGTTCATACTGAATCATTTAAAGTTAAGTTAAATTAAAGTTTAATTAAAGAGTTACAACAAGGACGCCTGGCAAATTATAATCACAAACCAGTAATCCTCTAAGGCGGAATGAAAAGCTTGAATTTCGGAATAATGAACAATTCGGGCGGAAGCTAACCAAGGTACCAAAGGTATATATATATATATATATTTAGGCCGTCGAAAAGGGGTCAAGGTCAAGATTTTGCCTAGGTACATATTGTGAGGTTGATCATTTTGTGATAGTAGTATCCACACCAAAAATCAAGGCTGTGGGACATTCGCTACACCCCCCTACCGATACTCACTTTTTTCCATATGAATTTGTGTGGGAAATAAGCCAAAAATCGAAAATCGTAAAAATCGACCCTAAATATTAATTTTTTGCTTTCGGATGGCTAAAATCGGGTTTCCAGGCACGAATTACATTAGAATAGACCATTCACCAACTTTTTTTGAGATCGGGGGGTAGGGGGTAGGATCTTAAATCCGGTGCTGACTCATAGCACCGGATATAAGACCTAATATTACATTAGTTTTGTTTTTTTCTTTCCAGATTCCTATTTAGGTACCTAGAATGTTAAAAATTTTGTATTAAAATACGTTATTTAATTTTAAAATATCAGTAATAAATAAAATATAGTTAAAATCTTATTAAATTAAATTATGGCTACTAGAAAAAGAAGCCACAATGCAGCCTTTTGCTGCAGAAATTTTGAGCTACCAAGATCTATAAATTTTCTAGCAAATTATTATATTGATTTGATTAATTGGAATGAGCAGATAATCACTTCTCCACCTTTGCTAAGTAATTTTACCAATGAGCAATTGCTTCAGATTAGAACTAAACCTCTAGAAATACTAGATTTTCCATGTCACAGCCAAAGCGTTGAACGGGGTGTGAACTTAGTAGCTAAATCCAGCCAGGAAAGAATTGGTTATATTAATCGGCATAAATTTATTTTAAATACTTTAGAGTTTAGAAAAGAACTGCCTATTTTTGAATGGAAAGGTCAATGGAAGGAATAAAAAAAAACATGTTTTAGGTCAAAAATGTTATTGAATTTGTCTCGTAATTTCTAAATTTCTACCAATAATAGCTAAAAATTTATGAATTAAATTTTATTTTTCATGCATTTTTCTATTTTTTTAATTTTTTCCATTGAAAAGTAAATATAACAGTGTTTTATAAGCGAACTTTTGTAATAATAAAAAATTTCGAAGTAAATCGCAAATTATCTCGAATTTTACGAATTTTATGAAAAAACTGAAACCGGTAGGGGGGTAGGGGTCCTCAGAATTCAAAAATATTTTACCAGGGTTTTACTATGATTGATTGAACCACCTCACACTATGTACGTAAGAAATAAAAAATTTCGACCCGGCTTAATATACAGGGTGGACCGAAAGTCTGGATCCATAGGAAAATATTTATTTTAATACATAAATTACAACAAATGGTAAATACTTAAAATGAATATCAACTTTAACTCGTAAATGCGTATCCGTGATACTGTACAGTGGTTCGAACTCCAGTATAAACAACAAATTATAACAAATGCTCAAATTGGCGGCCTCTGACATCGAGACACTTAGGGATGGAATTTATGATTTTTAATAATTCTTCGAATTGACGTTCTCGAGATGCGTGTTTCATTTGATAATCTTCTTGTTGACTTTACTGGACTATTCGTTAAAGTTTCACATACCATTGTAGAGGTATTTTCATCAGTTGCAGTTTTTGGACGACCAGAACGCCGTCGATCATGTACACTTCCTGTTTCTTTGAAACGTTTAAACAACTTGCCAACAGTCGCATGTGTTACTGGATGCTTATCAGGATGATTTCTATTGAATTCGGTAGCAACTTCTCTGTGTGTAGCGCCCTGTCTTGCGTACATGAGCACAAGTTCAACCCGGTCTTCTGTTGTTAGATTCGAAGCCATTTCTGGGCTGAAATAAAAAAAGTATTTGAGTATTTATACTGGAGTACGAACTACTGTGCAGTATCACGGATACGCATTTACGAGTTAAAGTTGATATTCATTTTAAGTATTTACCATCCATTTGTTGTAATTTATGTATTAAAATAAATATTTTCCTATGGATCCAGACTTTCGGCCCACCCTGTATATATATATATATATATATATATATATATATATATATATATATATATATATGTGTGTGTGTGTGTGTGTGTGTGTGTGTGTATATATATATATATATATATATATATATATTACTGGTACCAAAGATCCTAATTTTCCGTTGCGTAGTTATTAAAAGTAGTTTGAAAGTATGAAGTGAATCCTATTTTATAATTTGTATTAAAAGGACTCCTTTTCAAAATACTTTTATTTTTAACAAAGTTTCCCTTCGACAAATGTTTTCTTTTTTGAAAACGTTAAGGTCTTAAATTTCAAACGCTCGTTTATCTTATAAGTTGCATTAACTATTAAAAGTGCACATTTGGAACTTTGCGGAACACAATCTCAAAGCGTATGTGGAAAGTATGTACGAAGTTTGTGTATTATATATATATATATATATATAGGGTGGGCCAAAAGTCAGGAAACGTAGGAACTACGGTTTTTAATATAATAACCCCGAATATAATAACCACGAAGGAAACAGAGAATGGGCAATAAATAAAAAACCTATTGTTTTTCACCAAAATATACACAGAGGAACACATATATATATACAGGGTGTCTCAAAAAAACTATATACTCTTGAGAGCATCATATATTTTATAATTTAAAAAAAACCCAAACAATATATTGTTATAGCAATTGCCAATGAAAGGTAAATTAGTAATCTAAGTGATCAAAATGTTATAGCGAGTTGTTTGCATATAAAATTTAATTAACTACGCCAAGTGCTCAAAATGTTCTCCGGCGGCATGAATGCACTTTTGAATGCGTCGACTAACTGATTCGCAGACATGGACTAATGTGGATGCTGTGATGGTCCTGCACTTTTCCCTAATTGCATCCTTAAGGTGTTCGAGTGTTGCAGGTCTTGTACCATAAACTGCATCCTTCAGGTAGCCCCACAAGTAAAAATCAAGTGGAGTCAAGTCCGGTGAACGTGGAGGATACTCAACGCTTCCTGTTCGCCCTATCCAACGGTTAGGCAACGTTTCATCGAGGTACCTTCTGACATCACAATGATAATGATGGGTGGGCTCCATCTTGTTGAAAGTAAAAGTCGTCGTTTCCAAACAACTTCCGAACTGCAGGTATAATTTCTGTCCGCAGCATGTCGAGATATGCGGCACCGGTAACTGTCCCATTAAACAAAAATGGTCCAACCAAACCCCTGGACGATAAACCACACCATGCTGTTAATCCTGGTAAATTAACATGTTTATCCACATAAACGTGTGGATTATCAAGTGACCAGTACCTGCAGTTGTGTCGATTTACTGTGCCATTCAGCTTGAAGGTAGCTTCATCAGACCACACGATTTTGTTGGCAAACTGTACTCTTCGGCTTCCATTGACTGAAACCATTCACGAAATTCGAGTCTGCGATCAGGGTCATCTTCAGTCATGGCGTGTAACAGACTTGGAATGTAGCTTTTCCATTTTGCCGACTTTAAAATCCGGTGAACACCTGATTTGCTGATTCCGGTCTCACGGGCGCATTGCCTAACTGATTTCTGTGGTGATTGATTAAATTTTTGCAACACTAAAACGGAGTTTTCATCACTCGCACTTGATTTGCGTCGTCCAGATCTTCGCTTGTGCATATCTTGAGCAGATCCCTCTGCCTCAAACTTGCCACGGATGCTTGTAATGGCGAGGCGTGTCGGTGGCTTTGTACCAAATTCCCGGATCCATTGCCACTGGACTTCGTACACATTCTCAAATTTCCAATACCGTTTCAGAACACTTTTTCGTTGCTCCAGTGTCAAACGTTTACGCAACATGGGTTCTTTTGCTGAACTGAATAAAGTTGAATGCTGTAGAGTTTGTATCGTGGAATGAGTGCGTAGGCTAAGTCCGATGCAAGCTAGTGAGTGACTAGACTACGTTTGGTCCATAGGCTTCGCCATTACAAGGCCTTTGATGAAACAAGGCCAGGCTTAGTCGACGCATTCAAAAGTGCATTCATGCCGCCGGAGAACATTTTGAGCACTTGGCGTAGTTAATTAAATTTTATATGCAAACAACTCGCTATAACATTTTTATCACTTAGATTACTAATTTACCTTTCATTGGCAATTGCTATAACAATATATTGTTTGGTTTTTTTTAAATTATAAAATATATGATGCTATAAAGAGGGTGCTACTGTAGTATGCGGTCTACCGTTAAGTTTCTACTGTAGTATGCGGTCTACCGTTAAGTTTCTACTGTAGTATGCGGTCTACCGTTAAGTTTCTACTGTAGTATGCGGTCTACCGTTCAAAATATTTAAAAGGAATTGAAAATGAATTGAAAGGAATTATAATTTAATTTACACAATTAAGGAATTATTAAAGAAGTTAAACATACTACTACCGCATACTACGGTACGCCCTTCATGATTGGTTAGGTTAAGTCGTGATATTTTCGTTAGTTTTAACGAAAATATCACGACTTAACCTAACCAATCGTCAAGGGCGTACAATTAACCTAATAATAAAATAATAAGAAGATAAGAAGCTATAATTAAAAGGTAGACCGCCGAATCGTAGGTAGACCGCATACTACAGTAGCACCAATTTAGGCCGTTTCGAAAAATCGAAATTTATGATGGCTCAACGCACACACACTAAAAAAGTAATATGTCATGAATAAAGACTTCATGCAAAATATTAAGACAAAAGCTTATTGGTATCCCACCCCTCAATGCATATCTATTTTACCCTTCATGAGAAAATTTTCATTTTTCTGGCAAATATATGTATTTATTTTGTGATGTCCTCTTAAATTTGGTACATAAAATTCATAAATAAAATTGGAAGATAAGTAGGTCATTTTTAGGAATGGTCCAGTAACCCCCCTATATTCTTTAGAGAGAATTCTAGAAAATTCTTCCTTCAGGATAACTATTCTAGAATTTCCATTTTTTCCCTTTATGGATTATATGATGTTTTATTTGCTTTTTCATCTATAATTACTGATATTTTCACAAGTTTACTGTTCTAGAAAGGTTACTTCATGTTACTTTACAACTTTCTTACAGTAATCAAGTCATAATATAATTCAGGTGAGTGATTAATGATTATATTATATTATTATTAAGACTAACAGGTGGTAAAACTTTTTCCCTCAGAATTATGGCAAAAACCAGAAACAAGTGTGAAGTCTGGTTGGTCGGACAAGTGCTGGAAGAGGGTTTTTCTGAGAAGCAGCTTCCAACTAACAGTGATGTCCTTAAACGTCTTTTTTATCACATTAAGGTGGGAAAGCAAAATGTCTCTGGTGCTTGCGCAACTGTAGCCAACGAAGTTATTGCTATGTGGGAAAAAGCCTCCTTAATTACATCCCACAAGCCTTATATTGTCTCAAAGCTTAAAAGGCTTTACAATAAGCATGAAGGGCTGGTCAAGAACCGAACTCGACGAACTCCTACCCAAGAGAAGAATGAAGCAGAATTTGTCACCAGCTTAAAGAAGCTTTTCGATGTAGCTCATTCAGAAGTGGAAACAGAAATAAAATTGCAGGAGGATAAAGATTTTCTTAAGGATCAAAGGAACGATCGGAAAATGATTATGGGTCCAGAAGACAAGGAGTTTTCAAGAAAGGCAAAAGCACGACAGATAAGCATGGAAAGAATGGAAAAACTTCGCAGGAAATCAAAGGAAGAAATGAGGCAATTGACAAAGGTTGTGGATCTCAACCAATGTGAAAATTCCGGTTCAGGAGGAAGTGAAGAATCATCTGGTGATGAATTGTTCTACAGAGCACTCTCATCATCATCATCATCAAAAAAGGAGAAGCTTGAACCAGGTGTAATTGTTAGGGATAAAAAGTTCTTGGCTGCTCTGGACCGCACTGGAACATCTGCAAGAGCTGCTATGCACATTGTGGCACCTGCCCTTTCAGCTGCTGGAGTGGAAATTGAAGAGATCACACTTTCATCATCCTCTATCTACAGGTCTCGGCGATCAACACGGATGCAGATGGGAGAAGACATTAAAGCCAGTTTCCAACCAAATACCCCTTTAATAATTCATTTTGATGGAAAGCTTCTTCCATCCATGCATGGAGTAAGATTGATGTAATGCCCATTGTTGTGACTGGTGCAGGCGAATTAGAAAAATTACTGTCTATTCCAAAGCTTATTTCTGGAACGGGAGAAGAAATGGGGAGAGCAGTTTTAGATGTCTTGAAGCAATGGCCACAAGTAAATGAGTGGGAAGCAGGCCTTTGTTTTGATACTACTGCAAGCAATACAGGTATCCATGCTGGGGCTTGTACCATCATCCAAAAGGCCCTTCAGAGATCACTCCTTTTTCTGGCATGCCGCCACCATATCCACGAGCTTCTTATCACTGCAGTTTTTGACATGTTTTTCTCTTCTTCGGGTCCACAAATTCCCTTATTCAATCGATTCAGAGATTGTTGGGATAACATTGATCAGCAGAATTACAAGCCCTATGAACCCAATGATCTCACCTCAGAATCTTTAGATCATTGGATCTTGAAGCACAGAGACAAGCTTATTTCTTTCATCAACTCCAAACTTCAAGAGGGCCACACTCGAGGTGACTACAGGGAATACTTAGAACTTGCACTTATCTTCCTTGGTTGTCCAATGCCTAAAACAAATAAAGGCTCTGATAGCAGATTCCACTACCCAGGAGCTTACAGCAGAGCTAGATGGATGGGAAAGGGCATCTATTCCTTAAAAATTTACTTATTTAGGAACCAATTCCTTCTCACCCCTCATGAAAAACAAGCTCTGATACGAATAAACGCCTTTTCAGTGACAGTTTATCTTCAAGCTTGGTATACATCTCCAGTTGGAATTGATGCTCCAGCAAATGATTTGGCCCTCCTCAAGATGCTACATATCTACAAGATCCAGGTTGATAAGGAAGTGGGTGCTACAGCCCTCAAAAAACTTCAGAACCATGGTTGGTACTTGAGTGAGGATCTTGTAGGATTTGGCTTTTTCTCAAACCTCGTGACTGAAGATGATAAGGTTCTAATGCTCCACAACCTTCACCACGCGCCTCCTCGAAAAGTGAGGGCAAAAAAGGTGGACCCCCGAATGTTGCAAAACCCCAATGACTTAAAGATTACCAGTTTTGTCACAACTCAAACACAAGACTTCTTCAAGTGTTTGAAAATAGAAATTCCCAAGAAACTTGAAGACATTGAGGAGCACCGTAATCGGGTCATGGCAGTCAAAGTAATCAACGACTGTGCTGAACGAGGAGTCAAACTGGCTACAGAGTTTAATGAGAAGCTCGCAAAGAGTGAGGAAGAGAGACAACTGGCCTTTCAAATCATTGAAAATCAGAGAAAGGAGGTCCCTCAGCCACTGAAATCCCTATATTCTTAATCAATATATGCCTTAAATAGAATTTAAGTCGCTTTGTTTTAAAACATATTTTTCGTTCAGTCTTATATTTGCTCTAATTATCCATTAATGTAAAAGAAGTGCCATCTGAGGGGTGCCTTTTTATCATTCAAATAAAATGATATTTTGTCTATTTGTTTTTCTTCCTTTATATAAAAAAATAAAAGTGTGTGCGTTTATCAAAATTCAATTTGAAAAATTACCATATAATCGTGAAACGGTCTAAGTCTGCACCATAAAGAGTATGTAGTTTTTTTTGGGACACCCTATATATATATATGAATAGAGACCGGGTCCTCGACCTCTGGGCAGATATCCTTTCACGATTTCCTGACAGGTTTCAAACGGAAGCATTGGGTAATCTTTGGTTTTGGTAATTCTAAAGGCCTACCTGTAGAACTTTCTATAAATTTTTAAATTATCTAGAAATGTATTATTAAAATCACACCATATATATATATATATATATATATATATATATATATATATATATATATCTATATACCGAAATAACCACGAAGGAAACACAAAATGGGGAATAAATAAAAACCTATTGTTTTTCACCAAAATACACACACAGGAACATATATATATATATATATATATATATATATATATATGAATAGAGACCGGCCTCGATCTCTGGGCAGCTATCCTTTCATTTCGTTTTATTATGGCTTTTTATAAATTAACTAACACTGATTGAAACGTTATATATACGTAGCTCGGCCTTCCGGTTAAATCACAAATTATTTTTCAAAACGTATTTATTACGAATTTTAAAAATTATAATATATGCAGTGAATGACACGACGTATATAATCACAAATTAATTACTTACATCTCTGTAAAGTCGTTAGCGGGAAAATCGTTCTCGCCGTCGCAAATTTCTGCAACAGTCTGCGGTGAAACAAGTTCATTCTGGTCAGTCGCATCGAAAAGATAAATTGCAGGCAGCAATGAGTCATCCTCGTCTTCAAACAAATCTGGAGAGTTGTAGAGCAGTGCTTGGCTCATGGCGAGGTATTTCAAAAGCACAGTTCGAAAAAAATGACTGAATTGTTGCCCTGTGATGAAAGTGCCCCCTTTTATAAAACGGGGATCGTAATTTTGAACATCTCACAATACCTGATTCGCGAGCTTCCTATTGGCTATCAGTAAAATTTGGGCTGAGCTTAAAGGCCCGGATAGCCTCCAACTAGAGTTCCTGGGCTTCGCCTACAGGGTTGTGATTGGCTGCCCCGTGAAATCTGGGGCATGTAAAATATATCTTGCCCGTTCCAGACCCATGGAGAGAAACGCGTTGCTTTTGGTCTTGCTTTCTGTCGCCGATGAGTTGGTGGGGGAAGGGGGATTTGAACGTATAATAAGCATCCAATTATATGAGGTGCTTAACGAGGTTGGAGGATGAATTTGTGATTCGGTTTATGGTACCCCATCTAAAATAGGTTCGGAGAATTTAATATTTCCTCTGAAAAATAAATCGTCAGAACTGGAAGATATTTTTAAAATCAATTACACATGAAGGAAAAACGAAAAATCAGTGCGCGAAGGTCTATAGCCCTATATATTGGGGTTCTAATGATATTCGAAAATATATTCGGAATTCAAAACAATTCTCGTAGTTGTAAAAGTTTCTGGTTTCCAGAGTTCACTTAAGATAAAATCAAGTAAAATAAATTGTAAAAAATAACAGATGTGTTGTGGATGCGGTTCATTAAACCCCAATGTTTATTTCGAGATCATAAACTTCTGCGTCAAACTCGACAATTTTCCGAACGATGTTTAATATAATTGTGTATATATATATATATATATATATATATATATATATATATGCACTAAAATCACAGAACAACACGTGATCTTATTAATAAGCAAACAACCACAGGGAAAAGGAAAAAGAAACACGAAATCCAAGCGCTTTCGTGATATATTCACATCTTCAGGGAAAAACAAGAAATAGGCAGATTTTACAAAGTAAATGAGTTAAATACACTAGCGAAAAATTCCCAATCGGCAACTCAATTTAATAACCATAAAACACTAAAGATTTTTTCGATAGATAACTTAATCTGAAGGCTGCTAAATTGCTGAATATGAAAGAACTATATAGATGAAATTAGACAATTAACATGTACAGAGAAAAAAAATTATTATAACAGTTATTAGAAATAGTATTTAATTAAAGCAGACAATTAAGTGGCAAGAATTTAATGAAAACAAAAGGAATGGTGCCATCGTCTTACAGAATATTCCAAACTTCTACAAACAATCTGAAAAAACTCTCCCAATAGCCAACCTGTTCAAAAGTCCAATAAACCACAAAGCACACAAAGATTATATACGAAAGGTATATTACAATTAAAATGCACACATAAGAATGTTAACAGTTCTTAAAATAATATTTAACCAAGGCAAACCGTTAAGGGGCAAGAATGCGGTCAAGAAAACAATAGCCTTACACCAACTTTCTAACTATGTATGAGTCTAATTTATACAGCCCAGGGCTAATATTAAGGACCAAATCCGCATTATTCTTGATCACACTTGATTCAAGTATATTTCTGCTAACAATAGATTTACTAAACCTTAATTTGGAGGCATTTTTCCAGTCAATGGGATGATTAGTATCTCTTACGTGAATGAAAATGGCGTTAGATTCCTGGCCGATTCTTATACTGTATTGATGCTGCTGAATACGTAACTCAAGGGTCTTACCAGTTTGGCCAATGTAAAATTTATTACATATTGTGCATGGAATTTTATATACACAACCCTGTTCACTTAAAGGGGAGTTCTTAATCAATGAATTCTTAATTACATCTAAATTTCTGAACGCAATATTTACGTTAAAAGTCCTCAGCAGATTTGGCAGATCAAGGAAATTTTCTCTGAATGGTAACACTAAAAAATTTTTGTGTTATAAGGAATCTTGTCCTTTACTTCGTAGAAGGTTTTCTTTGCCATTTCTAAAGATTTATCTATGCAGTTCTTTGAATATTTTAAATCAAACGCAATTTTGTATATTTTACTAATTTCGTCATCAATTGATGACAAAATTAGTAAAATATACAAAATGGTACCCATTTTCTCGGTTAGGTTAATTGAATGCCTATCAGGTAAAATAGCTACCGTATATATATATATATATATATATATATATATATATATATATATATATATATATATATATATATACACAGGGTGTCCAATAAAAACTATATACTCTTTATAGCATCATATATATAAGAGTATATAGTTTTTTTTGGACACCCTGTATATATATATGTGTGTGTGTATATACAGGGCGTCCCAAAAAAATGTATACACACTTTAACAGCTGATAGCTCAATTGATGTTTCTTTCTTTCCAAGTTAAACCCATTAGAATTAATAATGGCAGTCAGACTAAGCTTTGAACAAAGGAAATTCATTCTAAAATGCTACTGGAAGTGTGAAAACGCAGTTGAAGTACAAAGACAGTTTAGGAGGGAGTTTCAAACAGATCCACCAACGCGACTTACCATCACTCGAATTAGAGATAAGTTTGAAGCCGATGGAACTGTTCAGAATGTCCACAAGAAGCGTTCCGGAAGACCACGGACATCGACAAGCCCCACAAAGCAAGAAAGAGTACTGGAAACGTATCACCAAAGTCCAAGAAAATCTGTGCGGCAAGCGAGTCGTGAGGTAGGAATTTCAGAATCGTCTGTCCAACGCATTTTGAAGCGCTGTCAATGGAAAAGTTACATTCCAAGATTAGTCCATGCTATTAATGAAGATGATCCGGACCGAAGAGTGGAGTATTGCGAGTGGTACTTGGCACGATGTGGATGTGGATTGGACGAAGGGGTTTCGTAGAATACCCTCCGCGTTCACCAGACCTCACACCACTAGACTTTTTTTATGGGGATACTTAAAAGACAAAGTCTACGCTATAAAACCTGCAACAGTCGCTGAATTGAGAGCAGCCATTGAACGAGAATGCACACAAATACCAAACGAAATGTTTCGTGATGTTTGCGATTCCATTGCTTCGCGTTATCAGCAGTGCCTGGACCAGAACGGACGTCAGTTTGAAAACAGGCGTTGACAAAACAATTAAATAATGTCTGTAGATTCTATTACATTTTTAAAATGAAATGTATTTTAATAAACACTGCCTTTATAAGTATTTAAAGTGTGTATACATTTTTTTGGGACGCCCTGTATATATATAGTGGACCTAGTATTAGCCGAGTGGTGATGCTGATTAATTTAGTGCTAATGTTAATTGATGAAATTATTGATTGTTAATGACAGGCTGGGTCAACAATTTATGATGTCCTACGGTATCACCGGTTTGAAGGTGGTTAATGGAGTAGGCCTACTATAATTACTTCTGAGTGATACGAATTGATTCGAGGTCACCAGCTTGGATTACACCCAAGCAAATAATATTGGTAAGGTTAGAAAAATTACCTTGCAGTTTTGTTTAATTAAGAAAATAAATAATTTATTTGTTCACAGTGATTAACATGGCAATGAAGGTATTTACGGTGATTAACAATTATATAACGGCATTTATAGTATGCTAAATATGACTGAGGATTAGCAAATAAGGAAATGGTTATACAGATTGATTGTTAAGTAATACACTAATTTATGATAGGCTAATGGTATGAAAAGATGGAACACAGCATGAAATATGAAGTCTATTGATAACAGAAATTATGCACGTAATTTAGTGCACTGAAGGGATTACGTAATACACTGATTTAGGTAGGCTAGAGTTACGCATAAATGGAACATGGAATAAATGATGCAGCCTAATGATGATAGAAATTATGCACGTACGTTTTGGTACACTGAATGGATTAGGCCGTCTAGAATGAAATGCCTCAATAAATCACATAAATAAACGGATGCAAGTATTTATGGATTACACGAAAGAACACCATAACAGTGTGATGCAAAATTACGGGATTTGATACAACACTAGGAATAGGAAGAGGCCTACTGCATGCTTTAACGAGAAAGTTAGTTTGAACGTTATTGAAACACTTTTGGTATGGCCTAGTCGCTCCGTAGGCTTCACGAGAGTTGCTCAAGTAAGAGGCACAAAGGTCTTACCGACACTGCTGAAAATACCTCTTTAGATGAAGAGATGCTTGAAGGTTGATTTTGTAAAACATAGGCCCGAGGTGAACTTGACCGTCCTATTGAAACTTGTTGAGCGGGCACCGGTCGACTGGGGTGAAGGATGAGTTAAACCAGAGTTAGGAGGATGTCACCTCTAGTGTTGATTCGCGTTGTGTATTGTTGAGAGGTTGAAATCGAACGGCGCTGTGTTTTGAAGGAGTGCTTCTGCAGGCTGACGCGGAAGGTCTTACTTGATGATAAATCGGAGCCTTGAAGGAATAGCAGGCCGCTCTCCTGCCTTCGCCGGAGAGCGGGTGGCTTGACGAGGGTTGCTGCTGACGAAGGCCAAGAGTGAGACGTGACGAACAGGACGAGAAGTGATGACTGCTGAGAGACGAAGTGAATGAGGGTGAGGAAGTGTATCAGTGGACCCTCGCTTATATAACCTCTGAGACGCGGAATTTAGCGGCATTTCTGAGACGCCTCCTACGCGTCCTTTGTTGCTAATAGGCGAGCGTTATTGTTTCCTTGAAACCACGTGTGTCTTTCGTTTCCATGTGATTCTAAGATGTTTGAGAATGGCGGGGAAAAGAATTCCTATGGCTGTTCTTTGTCTGTTTTTCTGTCTGTAGTTGTCTGTTTCTCTACATATATATATATAATTAACTCATAAATAATAACTTTAGTAATTCTAAAAACAGATACTTTAATTTGCAGGGACCGTCTGTCGACGCAGCTATACCATTCTGATTATTAATCGAGTAAATGGAAATAATTCATTTATTCGAAATATATATGTAAAAGTAGAAATTTGAATCTCCTTTAAGAGAAATTATCGAATAAGGTACCCGGACAAACAATAAACAGTAAGCAATTAGCCTAACCGGTTCATTCGCATATACTCCCATAAACATACAGTATAAATAGACCTTATATATATATATATATATATATATATATATATATATATATATATATATATATAGAGAGAGAGAGAGAGAGAGAGAGAGAGAGAGAGAGAGAGAGAGAGAGTTACAAGGAGTTACACAATCTAATGAAGAATACACACAGAGGACCATATATACATATACTCATAAATAATTTTAGTAATTCTAAAAACAGATACTTTAATTTGCAGGGACCGTCTGTCGACGCAGCTATACCATTCTGATTATTAATCGAGTAAATGGAAATAATTCATTTATTCGAAATATATATGTAAAAGTAGAAATTTGAATCCCCTTTAAGAGAAAATGACGAATAGGGAACCAGGGCAAATAATAAACAGTAAGCAATTAGCCTAACCGGTTCATTCGCATATACTTCCATAAACATATATATATACAGTATGTATACAGGGTGGGCCGTAAGTTTCCATACATAGGAAAAATTAAACGTTTGTTTTTATGTTTCAGATACCCTAAGAATATGCGTTTGACGTAAGATCTTGTTTACTGATGAAGCAAATTTTTACGTCAATGGAGAGGTTAATCGGCAAAACATACGTTATTGGAGTAATGCTAACCCTAACTGGCTGAGTCCGACGAAGATGCAAGGTGCCGGTAAAGTGATGGTGTGGGCCGGGATATGGGGTGACAGAATTATTGGACCAATTTTTGTCAGTGGAAATCTTAATGCCGAAAGGTCTTAACATGTTGCAAGAAGAGATTTTCCCATCCCTTCTAAACGAGGAAGGTAACTTCCCAGTTTACTTCCAGCAAGATGGAGCTCCACCTCATTATGGTCTTCACGTGCGTCGGTATTTGGATCAGCAGTTTCCGGATGCTTGGATTGGTCGGCGTGGTCCTGTGGAGTGTCCTCCCAGATCCCCAGATCTCACCCCCCTTGATTTCTATCTTTGGGGGCACTTGAAGGCCATGGTGTATCAGGAAAAGATACGAGACATAAATCATCTAAAGGAACGTATCACCAACGCCATTACAAGCATAACGTCAACTGTGCTAATGCGTGTTCATCAACAGTGGGGAACACGTATTGAAATGTGTTTTCAAAACAATGGCAACCATGTAGAGCATATTATATAAATAAAAATGGTTGTCCATAAAAAAAAATTTATTTTTCCTATGTATGGAAACTTACGGCCCACCCTGTATATATATATATATATATATATATATATATATATATATATATATATGTTATACATGTTATAATTTATAATCGAAGAAAAGTCGCGCCCTGATGACTATAATATTTAGGTGATTTCATTCATTCAATATTTCCCAAGCTATGTATGACTCTTTTCCTTCCGACGGAAGTCACGCGCAGTGACGCAGACGGTTTCTTTGATTTCACTTGGGGAAAACAATGCTCTCAGGCAAGGCCGGATCTAGAAGTTGCGAGGCCCTAGGCAGATCTAGAAATTGCGAGGCCCTAGGCAGATCTAGAAATTGCGAGGCCCAAGGCCTATATATATGAAAATATGGACTTAATTATCGGTACTATACCAGCAATATTAGAATCCCGCACAGACAGAACTATGCCAGTAATTAAAAATTAAACCAAACCAAAATAATCACGCATGAAAATTGTATAAGAAATATAAATAAACCATACAAATAAGTATAAATTATAATATGAATCAAGATTTGTATCGAAAATATAAGACATTGATTTCTAAGATTTATATAATATTATAGGTAATGACTTTCCATAGTATACAAACGTTTTTCATATGTGATGTATAAGAGATGTTGACATTTCATTTTTTATAATAGTGAGCGATCGACTTATCAGGCTAAATATTAATGCTTTAATATTTGGTTCAGATGCTCCTTGAATATTACAGCAATGCTTTTCTACTTTTCTTCGAGATAAACTCTTCAATTAATTGAGAATAATCTAATGAATTTGTTATATCGTTTTCTATTGATAACATAGCTAATGATTGCAATCTCGCTTGAGACATGGTGGAACGCAAATATGTTTTAATAAGTTTGAGACGCGAGAAACTTCTTTCAGCCGAAGCAACAGTAACTGGGATGGTTAATACTATTCGAAGTGCAACATAAACATTAGGATAAATCTCACTTAGTTGTTTTTGCACTATATAAACAAGGGCATTTCCGAGATCTGTTTTCTCAGGTATAAACCTGCAAAGTACTTTAAGTTCTTCATAGAGTTCTAAATCATTAATATCACTTGAACAGAACGCGCAAAACGGCTTGAGCGAGGCCCCCTTTGGCGCGAGGCCCTAGGCGATCGCCTAGTTCGCCTATAGCTAAATCCGGGCCTGCTCTCAGGTGACATCAACCGCTTGCGTGATGGCGTAGCCAGGTTCCGTTCTTTTGACTATATAAGAAGGGGATCAGCGCTCTTAAGGCAGATCCCTGGAGAGAGTCTCCGGGCCGAAGGGTTTCGGTCCGTTAACAGGAATTGCTGTTGAGAATTGGAAGATTGGGTTTCAATTTGAAGTCTGACCATTTAGAGAGAAAGATCGGTAGCTTGCAATTCATTCATAAAAACTTGAAGACTCAGAACGGACGAGAGGGCGTCTTAGAGGGGTCTCTGACTTATTTCGTATCTTACAATGAAGATAAAGTAACATATTATCATTACGAAACTTTTATTATATTTTTATTATTATTATTATTAAATACCTGGTCTGTACAAAAGAAACATTTGATTCATGCTAATCCATTATATTTATCTCGCCTATATTCAAATTAAAAATCAGGTAAGCCGTTGTGTTTATTTTCTACTCTTTAGACTTTGATAACTGGGATAAAAGAAAAACACGAGCACACACAGAACTCCTCGATTGTGGGAATACGAAGAGTAAACTATTTCTGCATCCAGGAGTACTAAAGTAATAACCTTCTCTCTAGTAACATCCTGACCTTGCCCGAACTCGGAGAGAGCAGGTTATGACATATATATATATATATATATATATATATATATATATATATATATATATTATACACATATATATATATATATATATATGAAGAGAGAGAGAGAGAGAGAGCGTTACAAGGAGTTACAAGGACAACGTGAAGCCATCATCATCAAGATAAATGGGGTCACAAACCCCAATCATTCTCTCTGTACTAAAAAAGGCGTTATTTTGGGTCTCTTTTTGAGAGCTTTCAGGGTTTGTGACCCCACTTATCAGGGCTATATACTGTATATGACCTGGAACAGAGACAAAGATACGAGACATTTTATATTAAAGGAGAAAACACCATTTCAAATATTAAGCTGTCCTATTACACTGTGTAACAAAATTTGAAAAATTTTGTTTATTGTGATTTTTCTGTCGTTTCTTAATGATTTCGGGGCGCTGATTCCAAAAATGATATTGGTTTTGCTCTATCATCAACCGTTTCAAAAATATAGGTTATCACACTTTTCATATGGCAAAGTATATAAAGAAGGCTAACATAAATATTTTCTGAAAATAAAAACACTATTGGAAATTAATGTTTATTAAGCCAAAATTGTTTGACAAACCGAAAATGGTGCAAAGGATATAATATATATATATATATCATGAGGAGAACCGATAAGAGAATAACAAGCCTCGTTATGCAGCGTGCGTTCCTTAAAAATGCACTGAAGAACGCGACTTCCGCGTATGAACATTCTTATCCTTTCTGATCAGCGACCATACGTAGTCTCCCATCATGGAAGCATCCCAATGGCCCTGGTACCTTTTCTCCATCGTTTGAATATCTTGATGGAATCTTTCGCCATGTTCTTCACTCACATCGCCCAGGTTATCACGAAAAAAGTCTAGATGTGAATGCAGATAGTGTAATTTTAAAGACATACGGCACCCCATTTTGCCATAGCACTTAATCAAGTTTGACACTAACTCCTTATAGTTTGGTGCTTTATGGTTGCCTAAAAACCCACGAACCACATCACGGAAAGCACACCAAGCCTCTTTCTCGATCGGAGTCATCTTGGCTTCAAGGTTCTTTGAATTCAACAGCGCCTTGACTTGTGGTCCTACAAAGATGCCAGCCTTGACTTTGGCCACAGAGAGTTTGGGGAACATGACCCGAATCTGTTGGAAAACTTCCCCTCCAAAATCTAATGCAGCTACAAACTGCTTAATTAGACCCAACTTAAATGGAGAGGTGGTAGCAGAACTATGTCAGGCTTCACAAGAGGTTCCCTGAGTACATTATACTTTCCTGGTTGCAGTCTTTCACGTAGAGGCCACTGAACTGTTTTATAGTGCTCAGTTGAAGCCATGCTATCCCACAGGCAAAGAAAACATGAATATTTAGTAAACCCTCCTTGTAAACCTAACAGGAAACCAATCATTTTGAAATCACCACACACGTCCCAGTTATATTGTTCATACCTGATTTGAGTGAGCAGTTGTTTGACATTTTCATAGTCCTCTTTCATTTGAACAGAATGTGCAACTGGTATAGATGGATATTTGTTCCCATTGTGGGGCAGAACAGCTTTTAAACTCCGAGTTGAACTGTCAATAAACAGGCGCCACTCTAAGGGTATATGTGTTAACCCAATAGCTGTGAATAGACCATTAACCTCGCTGCAATAACAGAGAGAGCCATTGACATCGTAGAACCTTGCAAACTCTTCATGCCGCTTTCGGTATACAGTGCTCTTGCACTCTTCTCCAAACAAATTCCACTCTTTGAGTTTGGAGGTCAGAAGTTCAGACCCTGATTTCGTCAGACCCAAATCTCTAATTAAGTCGTCCAATTCCCTCTGATTTCGAAAGTGAGGGTTTGTACTGATAGTTACTGTATATTCTTCATCATGACTGTCCTCACTAGCCGACATCTCAGATGAGCTAGCTGCATCCTCATTTTCAACCTGCAAAGCAAAGAAACAAAATATAGGCATAGCTATATATGTAGAAGAGCATTAGCACTAAGAAAAATCGACACATAATGACCCACAGTCTGTAAATACAGAAGGTAAAGTAATGGATAGATACCTGTTCTGTTGGACGTGGTATTGGAAGACCTTCGCCATGTGGTACAGGAGCTATGGACGACGCTATGCTTGGATACTGAAGAGTATGCCTTCCTATAACTTTCCTGTACTTAGAAACATCTACCATGCAGTAGTAGCAATCGTCGTGGTGGCTCTTTGGTTCTCTCCATATTCTGGGTACCGCAAAGGGTATTGCCTTGCGTACTCCCGGCAGCCACCCTTCAAGTGTGGAGTGACAGCTTCCACAGATCACATGGGGTGCCCAGGGCTTATCTTGTATCTTGGTCACACATAGGCATACCAAAATAGAGCTGATACGCGATCCAGAACTTGGTGCCTTTCACAATCTTTTGCGATACTTGCTTGGGGCCTATGTAATACCCACAAACGTAGCAGAATATATCCGGCGAGTGTTTACAAGCTGTAGTTGCCATTCTTTACCAAACTGTACTACATTAATCATAACCTGCAGATATAGAGAGAAGAGTTATTAAATCTGCAACAGATTACAGATTCCAGAAAAAAGATGTATTCACAACACTGAAATAATGTTCGCAATAAAAAAGGATCGATAACACTCAAATCGTCAGCACAGAGAAAGCACAGAAACACAGTACCTCAGTGCTGGTAACCATCAGACAAACAACCTGCTTTCTTTGTGTGCTCACACTTACTGACTTCTCAGACTCTGCGCTCTTCTTTATATGCACAGTGGAAATTTCGGGCAATTTCTAGAGCAAGAAACTGTCAACGAACATCCGGATTGTTCTCAACAATTCCTGATTATTCTGATATTGATGCGCCCATAATATCATTATACTGGTAAAACATGAAAAATGGATTATCTCTGAAACCATTGATGATACACACAAACCAAGGCCAGATTTGGACTCAGCGCCCACAAATGCATATAAAAACATAAAAAATTCTATATAAACAGAATCAGTGTTACACAGTGTTATAGTATGGATAGCTTTATTTTTAACATTTTAAAATATTTTTGGGCAATTTCGGGTCGTGACCGGCTGCCAGATGTAGAGGACTGATTTTTACTTAAAGATTTCTCACCTTGAATGTTTGAAATCTGGAATAAAATTTTTGCCTTCGCCAACTGCCAGACGTATGACAGCCACCATCTCTTTGTCCGTGATTATGCCTTAACACAGTCATTTATATTTCAGCTCTTCCGCACGACGGAAGTTTTTAACCTTGTTGGGTAATTTAACTAGTTTATGGCTTTGAAAAGGGCTTGGTTGTGACCGGCCGAAATTAATTAGCCTTTTTAAACACTGTTTTAGTTCGTTTCCTTGCGGGTTTGGGTAACTGCAATCAAAGTTTATATATATATATATATACATATATATATATATATATATATATATATATATATATATATATATATAACGTAAAGAACGACTCTTGTATAGGAGATATTCCGCGCAAGACGAGAGAGAGAGAACGAAACAAATGAAAAAATGAGGTAACCACCCGGGAATCGAACCCGGGATCTTCCGATTGCCGGTCAGATGCGATACCATTACACCATGGGCCTCACTCTTCCAAAATGCCGTAATTCTTCTACATACTCGCAGAAACCAATGCCCCAAGGGGGTACCTCCCGCATGCCGTAACATTATATACATTCAACTGCAAAGAACACGCAGTATAAATAATGTAAAGAACGACGCTTGTATAGGAGATATTCCGCGCAAGACGAGAGAGAGAGAACGAAACAAATGAAAAAATGAGGTAACCACCCGGGAATCGAACCCGGGATCTTCCGATTGCCGGTCAGATGCGATACCATTACACCATGGGCCTCACTCTTCCAAAATGCCGTAATTCTTCTACATACTCGCAGAAACCAATGCCCCAAAGGGGCACCTCCCGCATGCCGTAACATTATATACATTCAACTGCAAAGAACACGCAGTATAAATAACGTAAAGAACGACGCTTGTATAGGAGATATTCCGCGCAAGACGAGAGAGAGAGAACGAAACAAATGAAAAAATGAGGTAACCACCGGGAATCGAACCCGGGATCTTCCGATTGCCGGTCAGATGCGATACCATTACACCATGGGCCTCACTCTTCCAAAATGCCCCCTTGGGACATTGGTTTTCTGCGAGTATGTAGAAGAATTACGGCATTTTGGAAGAGTGAGGCCCATGGTGTAATGGTATCGCATCTGACCGGCAATCGGAAGATCCCGGGTTCGATTCCCGGGTGGTTATCTCATTTTTTCATTTGTTTCGTTCTCTCTCTCTCGTCTTGCGCGGAATATCTCCTATACAAGCGTCGTTCTTTACGTTATTTATACTGCGTGTTCTTTGCAGTTGAATGTGTATATATATATATATATATATATATACACACACACACAAGTATATTTACACAAATCCCTTCGCGAATGTAGCTTACCCGTGCTCTACAACTTCATATAAGTCTCGAAAACGATAGGACGCTGTTTGGCTGTCTGTATTCATGACGACTATTAATGCGTGGTTATTCGCTGATAAAAATAACTGCTATGGATTTCCGCTGAAAATGCACCCTTTTTTATATACAGTACGCCGTCCAATTGTAGCCGCCCTCAGAAGTCAAATCGGCGACTTGATGGCTTCCTGATTGGTGGGCAGTGCATCCAGGGCGCGGCTGTATCGCGTGTATGCGGTCCTTGAGTCAATCAGAAATTCTCGACCCGACGAATGGGGCGTGAGAGCGAGTCTACGACATTTTGATTCACCGCAGCTACGATTCTGAAGGCGTATCTCTATCAGAATTGGCTTAAACAGTCTTCAGATTTTTTCACTGTTTTCAAAGATGTCATAAGCGAGTAAATTTATTTTATTGCTGGAATTTCAACATAAAAATTGAACATTACTTAGCACGTGTTTAAAAAAAATTTAAACGTAAATTCAAAGTTTTTAAAATCTTCATTGCATAAATTAGCAAATTTTCGGAAATGTAGCAGCGTTAACGGAAATAAATTCAGTTATTCGAAATATATACGTAAAAGTAGAAATTTGAACCCCACTTTAAGAGAAAATGACGAATAGGGAACCGGGCAAATAATAAACAATAAGCAATTACCCTAACCGGCTCATTCGCATATATTTTCATAAACATACATACATATATACATATATGGGAATGAACTCAGAATGGTCCCCTGAGGTTTTTTATGATACACACAGACCGTGCATGGAACAAGGAATTCTTCTGGGATAAATAAATCCACTATAGTCCGAATAAGTAATGGTAAATGACAAATACCATAGTTTTTCTTTTTCATGATGCTAGCCCGACGTGGGCAACGGGTCACTCGCAAAGAGGTCCCATAAATATAGCTTCTCTCACCAGCTATCTGCAGAGCAGACAGGATCCAGCTTTGGGACATGGATCTAGGGTTTAAAGCAGCCTAGCCCTGCTACATTTAGAACCTCAATATAAGCAAAAGACTCGCTGCCTGCCTTCACGTCAGATTGAATACATTAAAGAAAAAGGGTAACTATTATATTTTTAGTCAAAAACCAAAACTTAAACCTCAACTGGCAGAATTGAGCGTCCACTTTTCAAGGCACATATCATGTCCGTTTCAAGATGGGAATGAACTCAGAATGGTCCCCTGAGGTTTTTTATGATACACACAGACCGTGCATGGAACAAGGAACTCTTCTGGGATAATTAAATCCACTATAGTCCGAATAAGTAATGGTAAATGACAGATACCATAGTTTTTCTTTTTCATGATGCTAGCCCGACGTGGGCAACGGGTCACTCGCAAAGAGGTCCCATAAATATAGCTTCTCTCACCAACTATCTGCAGAGCAGACAGGATCCAGCTTTGGGACATGGATCTAGGGTTTAAAGCAGCCTAGCCCTGCTACATTTAGAACCTCAATATAAGCAAAAGACTCGCTGCCTTCACGTCAGATGGAATACATCAAAGAAAGAAAGGTAACTATTATATTTTTGGTTTGTGTGTATCATAAAAAACCTCAGGGGACCATTCTGAGTTCATTCCCATCTTGTAACGGACATGATATGTGCCTTGAAAAGTGGACGCTCAATTCTGCCAGTTGAGGTTTAAGTTTTGGTTTTTGACTAAAAATAAAATAGTTACCCCTTTTTTTTTGATGTATTCAATCTGACGTGAAGGCAGCGAGTGTTTTGCTGATATTGAGGTTCTAAATGTAACAGGGCTAGGCTGCTTTAAACCCTAGATCCATGTCCCAAAGCTGGATCCTGTCTGCTCTGCAGATAGCTGGTGAGGGAAGCTATATTTATGGGACCTCTTTGCGAGTGACCCGTTGCCCACGTCGGGCTAGCATCATGAAAAAGAAAAACTATGGTATTTGTCATTTACCATTACTTATTCGGACTCTAGTGGATTTATTTTTCCCAGAAGAGTTCCTTGTTCCATGCACGGTCTGTGTGTATCATATATATATACATAAATACACACATATATATATATATATATATTATATATATATATATATAAAGGAAGAGAGAGAGACAGAGTTACAAGGAAAATAAGTAGGCCCCTACATCTAAATGCCTTGCGGCCCATACCGAGTAGGTACCAATGGCAACGTGTGCCAAGGAAAAATTCCTATAGCTACCCTCAATTAGTGTGCAAGATTCGGTCTAACCTTTTCTTGAACTGATCTACAGAGGAACTGTTCAGAACTTCTGAAGGTAGCCCGTTCCATGTGCCACAGATATTATAGGTAAAGTAATTCTCACACACACTAATGCTAAACCGTTTCAAATCCAACTTCCAACCATTGTTGCGAGTGAGTTATCATTTAAACTAAACATGCTTCTAAAATCGACATCGTTGAGCCCGTGAAAGAGCTTGGAAACCTCGATGAGTTGACCGTGAGGTACCTTATCAAAGGCTTTCTGAAAGTCGAGATAAAGTATATCAATCGCCTACACTTATCATACTCACTCCACATGACGTGGAAAAACTCGAGCAAGTTGGTGAGACACGACCTATGCCGCCTAAAACCATGTTGGGAGTACCCAGGCAATTTGTAGGAATCCAAGTGGTCAACGATCCTATCCGCTATTATCCCCTCTAATAATTTACCTAAAACCGAATTGAAACTAATGGGACGATAGTTCCCTGGACTTTCGTGATCCCGTTTCTTACCAGGCACCTGGCCCGTCTCCAACGATTTGTTGAAGACTGTAGCCAGGTGGGAGCCTCCTGGTCGCGCACTTCCCTCAAGACTCTGGGGAGGAACTGGTCTGGCCCAGGAGCCTTAAACACATTCAGTTTGTCTATTCTATCGGCAACGACTGTCGCGGTACACCGAACACTATCCAGGCCGGCACCTTCGTGCCTGATGCCTGGCTCAGGGATGACGCGGGTGGGCTTTCTACTATTAACATAACTGAAGAACTCCTTAGGGTTCCCCTTGCAGAGGTTTGCCACCTGGTGTTCTTCGAGAAGGAGGGGGGGGGAGAGGGAGAGGCGTTTTGGGTATATTTTTAGGTTACTCTTTGGAAAGTAAATTGACCAGTGATGGATCCCAAAGCGCACAGTAGGGTGGCCCACTTTTCAATTTTTTTTTAAAAGTATAGGTTATCGTAGTTTTTCCCATTATTTGGCACTATACTAGCACATTGGTACCATTTTTACAAAAAAATGATCAATATTTAGGGGTCTCGCATCGACCTTGAAATTACGAGTTTTTTTTTAAATGCGTACTTTTTAACTTTTTACTCATTAAGTAGGGATGTTTTTTGAATCCTCTTGATGAGAGAAGTCGTTTGGTGTGCCTTCCAATGTCATACGACTAACGGTTTAAAAGTTGTGCCTGTATACAGGTAATACCAATGTGCTAGTATAGTGCCAAATAATGGGAAAAACCACGATCACCTATACTTTTCAAAAAAATCAGAAAATAGCAGACAAATAAGGAAGAAAGAAACAATAACTTAAACAATCACTTTGGCATTGTATTGACCACTATCACACGTCACTGGCTGCAACGTTGTCCCTCTGTACTATGTCATCGTGGCGAGTGATGACTTCTTGAAGTCGCCGAGCTCTTTCCGGTTCTTTTCCACCACTTGCAGAAGATCCTGCAGCTGTGCCTCGTCCTTTGTGACCGTGTTCGCTTAGTCTTGTATCAGTTGGACTCCTCTTTCAGCGACGTCATTGGTGACCTGGAGATTAGAGATCACATCCTTCAGACGACAAAAGTCCTCGTTCTCGTCCCACTTATCAGTTGGCAGGGTGAGCCACGAAGACCCATACATCTTCAGACCTGCAAATAAGAACCAGGAGGACTCGTCGATCAGGTCGGGGAGTAGCGTCATCTCGTCGACTGAGACGTTCTCGTATGTGAAGTCTTTGGGTACAGGGGGGTGGGACAGCTTCTCTGCCATCTGTTGCTTCACAGTGCCATCCACCTTGCTGCTGCATAGAGCGAAGGTGACGGTCTGAGGCCTCAGATACCAGAAGTGCCGCCTCATCACTGCCAGTGACGCTTCTGCCACCTCGCGGTCCACTGCCCTATACCTCAGAAAACGCTGGTATAGTACCAGGTCATTCAACGGCGCATCAGCTGCTACAGGGGCCGCCAACCAAGCTGATACGTACAGAAGAGCGATGAACACCACGATCCTGTGCAGTTTGTCGACCAGCTCGGCGTCGAGCTCCAGCTGCCTACTGAACATCAGCAGTTTTGTGTAGTAGATGACCTGAAACAGAATAGGCACCATGCCATATATTTCAATTTCATGGTTGTAAAGTAACCTATTTTTGTTTACATTCAGTTCTCTTTTTAATTGACATTATGCTTCATGAATCTCATTACTAAATTGATAGCTATGAAAACTTAATCAACTGACCTTGACCATTTTGCCATCCCAGTGGACAACAGTGTGCCTCGGTGGCGTGAAGGAGTCCTTCACAGCCGTCGCCACTTCACGGCGATGTGACACTCTTCCCCGGCGAGCCGTTTCTTTCGAGATGCTGAACTGATTGAGGTCTGCTGGTGGATCCGCCGAACGTGTGATAGCAGCCACAATGCTTACTATGTAGAGAATGGAAAGTGGAAAGGAAGCTGTCAAGAATACATGTGGGTTACGGGACACTTTAAAACTGACGCTATCGATGAATACTCTACACAGGGCCGGATTTACTTGCTTGTGGGCCCTAGGCCAAACCTTATCAGTGCCCCCCCCCCCAAAATATTATATATATATATATCGTAATGTAATGTAAAAAAAAAAAGAATTACAACATAATGTAACACATCAATAATTTTATTCAAATTAGTTTTATATCATGTACAACTTATTCTTACACAAAGGAATAATGGAAAAAAATACAGTCAAATTGAAGCATAATAAATTTTGCAATAAGAATTACAACATAATGTAATACATTACACATTAATAATTTTTAATCAAATTAGTTCCATATCAAGTACATCAAAGTAAATCAAGTTCCATATCATGTACATCTTACACATAGGAATAATGGAAAAATACAATGAAACTGAAGCATAATAAATTTTGCAAGCACAACTATGTGAAGTTCAAAATGACTTTTTCCTGCTTTTTTCTATGGCAAATTTGTCAATGATACTGTTTGTGTCAAGGGATTGTAGGAGGTCCCCAGTTGGCCCCCAGTTACTGGTGGGCCCTAGGCCAATGGCCTATGTTGCCTATTGGAAAATCCGGCCCTGACTATACACAATACGCACCTGATTATTGGACATGCTGAAACGATCAGCCACTTCCATGACAGCAGGTGCATTAAGGATGCGGCGAGGAAGATTGACAGACACACTTGCCTCTTTCGGCAGGGGGAACTAGTTCTGTCTCCGACTCTCCTGACATGCCAGTATCATCATTCTCCATGGCCTCATCTCCGGTTTCGTATGCACACTTTGAGGTTTGCGGCTCCTGGCGAGGACGTTTTCTTCCTTCCTGTAGCTTTCTTTTTACAGCGAAAACTTTATCGTTCCCGCTCATCGTTGCCACCCGAGGACCACGTTGATCGAGGTAGAAGTCAATGTCTTCTTTCTTGTCCTTGTCGGAGAGCAGTCGATTCTTCTTTATATCTTCGACAGCGTCAGATGCTCCGATATCCCACAGCTTGTCCACACTGTCCGAAAACTTCTGCCGTTTTCCTCCGGCGTCAGTTTCTCGTTTTCTGCTCTTTTGGAGTAAGTGCCACTCTTTCCACAATGCCTCTACTTCCGTTCGCAGTTGAGCTTTGTGATTGTTTTAATGCGGGCCATGTTCCAAAACTTTAAGACGTTGTTTACGGTTTCTTTGAATGCGTCTTTCCTGTTATCAGTGTACTGGATAACATTGAAGAAGTATTGCAAAACCTGCCGTGTTGTTGGCAATTTGCTACCACTGATGGAGGACGACGGTTGGCCAACTAAAAAAATTTCCGAGGCCGATCTTAGAGAAGGTAGCCATGTTATTTTCGCCTTTCCTTTTGATGACTCTCTATTTGTAGCTTCAAGAGTTCTTCCAGTTATGGTTGCCATCGATTTGTCCATGACAAAGGATGAGGAACTCAGACAGAATTTCAAAATGTTATGATCTGCAAAAAAAGAAATAGGTTAGGTACCTGGCACAGGCATAGTGCATTTTCTAATTACCTATATACATTATACATTCCGCCCGGGTATGGTGACTCATTTTTTTGAAAAGTATAGGTGATCGTGGTTTTTCCCATTATTTGGCACTATACTAGCACATTGGTATTACCTGTATACAGGCACAACCTTTAAACTGTTAGTCGTATGACATTGGCAGGCACACCAAACGACTTCTCTCATTAAGAGTATTCAGAAAACATCCCTACTTAATGATTTATCTTGATTCAGTAAAAAGTTAAAAAGTACGCATTTTTAAAAAAAAACTAGTAATTTCAAGGTCAATGCGAGACCCCTAAATATTGATAAATTTTTGTAAAAATGGTACCAATGTGCTAGTATAGTGCCAAATAATGGGAAAAACCACGATCACCTATACTTTTAAAAAAAAATTGAAAAGTGGGCCACCCTAGCCGCACAGCTGCATCATGAATTAATTTTCAGGTGTTCGGAGCGCCGCCAGCGGGCTTATAGATGTGTGTTTCTAAGATTTTCCATAATTCTTAATAGTGGCAAGACTGAATTTCGGTCAGTGTTGAAGAATTTATTTTATTTTAAATAAAATAATAATTCTTAATAAGGTACGAGGGACAGTCAGGGACACTCAATATATTTTGCCCCACCTTTTTTCTTAGCTAAATAATAGGCCATGGGACTGAAATGTCTTTTGGGCTGCAAGTTTGAACTTTCTGCGCTTCAGATAACCGGATATTTCCAGTTTCAACCTCCCCTCCTTGTATAAAACCGCTTTTAAACGCCCTTGTATAAAACCGATGGTTAACGCAGTTTCAAAAGTGGCGTCTGACAGTGATGTGCATCGTAAACAGAGAACTGTTATCAAGTTCTTAACCGTAGAGAAGGAAACAGTTGGAAATATTCACAAACGTCTAAAAAAACGTTTAAAGAGATGTTGTTGTTGATCAAAGCACAGTTGGACGCTGGTCTAAACGTGTGAGATCATCGGAAAGAGGGAGAGCCAGCCTCGATGATGAGCCACGCAGCGGTCGCCCGGCACTACTGTGATATCTCACACTGTGCAACGTGCTAACAGCATCATTCGATCAAATCAGCGCGTTACATACAAGGAGCTATCACTGGAGCAAGGAATTAGTGAAGGAAGTGTGAATACGATAATTCAGCAATTGGGATACTCAAAAGTGTGTTCACGGTTTGTTCCTCGCCAACTGACTGAAGATCACAAAGCCCAAAGAAAAGAAATTGCTTCTGAATCGTTGGTTCGATTCGAGACAGAAGGGGATGACTTCCTTTCACTAATTGTGACTGGGGATGAGACAGGGTACACCATTTTGAACCTGAAACAAAACGCCAATCCATGGAGTGGCATCACGCAGACTCCTCACGCACGAAAAAGTTCAAAATGGCTCCCTCTGCACAAAAGGTTATGGCCACCATCTTCTGGGACATGAAAGGGGTGATTGTCGTGGACATTATGAAGAAAGGACAAACACTCAACTCAGAGGCATATATTGCTACCTTACAGAGACTCCAGAGACGTATAAAGCGAGTTCGACAGGAGAGAAAACTGGAAGACATCCTCCTTTTGCACGATAACGCAAGACCACACAACAGTTTGCAAACAAGAGAGGCCATCACAAAAATGCGCTTGACTGTGTTACCCCACCCTCCATACAGCCCGGATCTGGCACCTTCAGAATTCCATTTGTTTGGGCCAATGAAGGATGCTATTCGTGGAAGAAAGTTTGAGAGTGACGATAAGGTTGTTGAGGAGGTTAAGAGGTGGCTCGAGCGGAACCCAGCGGACTTTTACCAGCAAGGAATAAAGGCCCTTGTTTCGAGGTGGAGAAAAGCCGTAGAAAAGGATGGAGACTATGTGGAAAAATAAAAACTTGTAAAAAAGGTATGTAACTACCTGTGTACAAAATTTCTGGAACTTACAAGGAAACTTGGAAAGAAAAAAAAAAGGTGCGGCAAAATATATTTAATGGCCCTCGTACATACAAAAGATAGAGCTAATATATACGATCCTTCGGCAGTTTATTTAAGAAAATATATATACAGGGTGTCCCAGAAGTCTTGGAGGGTTTTTTATTTGGCTATAACTTTTTTATTTTTTGATTAATTTATTTATTTATATTTTTCAATTAAAGTATCCTTCCTGCGATTAATGAAAATGGAATCCTGGACAGTGCAACAAAGAGTGGCTATTGTGGAACAAACAACTCTTCCATCGTTGCCGCTCAAAGAGCTTTTCGATTAAAATTCAACAGTTCTGCTCCTTCTGATCGAGCTATTCAACGGTACGTCGCTAAATTTCGTGTGGGAAAAGGTCAGGGAGACGAACAACGGACTGGACGTCCTCGGACAAGCCGAAGTCCAACACGGGTTGAGATGGTTCGTGAAAGCGTTGAGGAAAATCCACACTAGTCCGACGACGCAGCCAGGAATTAAACATTTCAAGAAGTTCCTTCCACCGAATTTTAAGAGAGGATATCAATCTTTACCCGTACAAAATTCAAATTGCTCAAGAAATTAAACCACAAGATCATCAGAGTCGAATTACGTACACTAATACGATTTTAGATTTACGCAATGAAAATGAAGATTTTCACCAGATATTAAATTTGTAATTAAATTCGCAATAAATATATTTTCAAGTGTTACAAACCTTTTTTATTTGATCCCCAAACAAAAAAGTTATAGCCAAATAAAACCCTCCAAGACTTGTGGGACACCCTTTATATATATATATATATATATATATATATATATATATACTCGTAAGAATCAGTTTAAAATTTTAGGTCCTTTAAAGGAAAATCTTTAATAAGTGTACGTACGTTATTAGTTCACGCATGATGAAAATAAAATACAGCTTTCCATTCCGTGCTTTTCACAACGTATTTCGCTGCGTATTTAAGGCAAAAATAACAGGTGACAGATGTTTGCGCAGAGAAATGATTTCAGCACATGGCCGGATTAGCGACTCGAAATTTACATGCCACCCCGTCCAGTGCAGGTGAGCGTTGGTCCATTAACCAGTGATGGAGCTGAAGCGCCCAGAGCATCATGAATTAATTTTCAGGTGTTCGCTCGTCAGCCTGGCGCCAACACATTCTAAAATTCCGTCGCTAAAACAGCTGTTTCAAATAGGTTATTCCGAAAAAAAATTTAGAAATATATTTTGAAAAACGTGAATAGTGAATAAATTATAGCTATGCGCCTTAACCCTTTACGGACGAGTCCGCAGAATATGCGGTCACTCTTGTTACCAGAACGTATAGGTTTTATTGTTATTGAAAACTAAATATTTTAGTAACTAGTCACTGAAATGATACGCATTTTGGGTTCCTTTCCCGACAACTAAATGACATCTATATATAAACACGTAGAAATATTTGTAGAAACGAGGCATTGTAGTACAATTTATATTATTATTTCTGGTGGACCTTAAGGTACCATCCGTCGTTAAAGGGTTAAGGGATTTTATATATATATATATATATATATATGTTAACCCCTCCGTCTATGGCCCTGGGGTGGTTCGGATCGACGGGGGTTCTAGTTAGGAGGCAAGCAACGGATATTTCTTCTATAACATTCTAATTCTTTTCGGTCGCCACTCTGTTAAACTCTTGGCTACAGACTCGCCAGACTGTTATGCCAATATCTTCTATGGTGCTTGGGTTGTCTCTTAATTTGGGCAAAGGGTCGCCAATTTTTAATTCTTCTCTTTCTATAATACTCTGATACTTTCTCTGATACTTTCTCTGATACTAAAATTATCGACTTTTCTTTTATAACTTGTCGACTTAACTGACTGAGTTCCTGAAGAGAACAAGGCTCGAAGGAAAAAGATAAAAACTTCTTTTACTGAAATTTACTTCTTAAAAATATACAGGTACTGCTCTGAATTTACAGGGGTAGAGGTTCGACCTCTTTCGACCATGGCTCAGGCCGGAATCTAAAAATATTAAGAAGGCAAGGGGCCTCTGCCCCCTCCCCGCAGCAAGGCTGCTAACAAGGGAGTCCTAATGAAGTGCTATGATGAAGTGACTTAATCAAGAAGTCTAATGAAGAAGTCCAATGAAGAAGTGCTGTAATTTTACAAGTACATGTATAATATAAACTTAAATGTTTTGGGGGAGGACAGTTGAAGGTTAAATTTCCCCCCTTTTTAAAAACATGATCAGATGGTTTGAAAGATTTCAACTAAAAAAAATAAAAATAAAAACTAATTTGTATTTTTCGCCGTCTACATTTATGAAGGCGATATCATTTCGTAATAGTACACATAAGTACAAATTAAGTACACGACTGAGTACGTATTAATTTTGGTTCATTACAATTACGATTACAATTATGGATTACTTCACATTCGCTTATGATTGTTCATTACAGTTCTATTAAAGTACATTCTTACATTATAAATTAAATCATTACATTTAATTACAGTTTCATGGAAGTACATTACAAGTTATTATTAATTACAGTTTCATTAAAGTACATTACGTTATATTAAATTAAAGTATTACAGTTAATTACAATTAAACAGTTACTATAACTTTGTTTTGTTTTTTTACAGTGTTTCATATTAATAGACAATTTAGATGTTAGAAATATAATACAAAGTACATGGCACATACGAGATAATTTATTTACGAAATAATATGCTATAATATGTCATGAATTTGAAATCAGAGCGAACGGAGATATTTTATCTTTGAGGCGCTCGATTCTGTCGTAGTGAGTGGAATTTTATAACTTAACTCAGCATTTTTTAGTTCAATGCGGGAGGTGATATAGTTAAAAATAAAAATGAAAAAAATAATACGAGAACGTATTTATGCGTTTTCGAACGAAGGCCCAAAGTTTCGCGCTTCACAAATTGACACGAGTAAAAAATGAATATTTAATAAAATATATATAGGATAATGATCAAGGGGAATTAATGACGGGAAAACGCGACGCTTGGATGAATATGGTTGAATAATAATGTTTATACTACATAACACCACAACCTTATTACTAAAGAATTTACCATACATTGAATACGGAAGATGTCCAAATACTAAGAACGTGATTCAGTGTACAAAGTATGGGAAACGTAAAGAGAATAAAGTTATTTTATGACGTCATAGTGTATAAGTCATTATTAGAAAAGATGAATTAGAGAAATACAGTAATGAATAAAGAAGTATAAATCGAAATTCTATCCAAAATTCGCTTAGGCGATTTTGGTTTCTTATATAAAAATGAACATTCAAACATAAAACTATAAGAACATAAGTACTGCATGAAGACAATGAATCCATATAATGATGGTGTAGGAATTGTTCATTGTTCACTTTTTACATATATATATATATACAGGGTGGGCGAGAAGTCACCGTACATCAACCAATGTGCAATCATAATCAATCATAATTAATCTGAATCACTTACGTACTTCGTGGTTACATGTCCAGTGGATCCGTATTTGCACGTTGATGCTGGACACACAAGCGGATGCGCCTCCATGTCCTTTGTGACATGCGTGGAAGCATTTGTGGAGTAATGGTGCGAAAGACGTCTTCCACATCTCTGCGCAACTCTTCGTTGGTGTTGTAGCGACGCGCAGCCACTACTCCCTTGATAATACCCCACAACGAATTGTCCGGGGTGGTAAGGTCAGGACTACGTGGTGGCCATGGTAATGGTGCCGGAGATGTCGGTGAACCACGGCCAATCGAGCGGCCTGCAAAATGTTCGTTCAAAACGTCGCGCACAGAAAGAGCAAAGTGTGCGGGTGCCCCATCGTGCTGCAGCCACAAGTCATCCATGAGTCCCCTATCTCTGAGCTGAGGTATGAGCCACGTCTCCAACATTGCCGAATAAGATGCCGCGTTCACGGATCCATCGAAAAAGTAAGGTCCAATCAAATGGCCTGATGTCATACCCGCCCATATCATCACATGCGGTGGATTATGTTCCAGCTCCTGCGTGAAATGGGGATTCTCTTTTGACCAGAACACCACATTTTTGTCGCGCGAACTGCGATAGATGGCACATTCATCACTGAAAAGAACCTTTGAGCGGGATACGGCACTTGGGAATGTGTCCAACAGAGCACGGGATGATTCATAACGCCGATCGATGTCGGCATCTGACAGTTCATTCACGAAAGTTGGGCGATACGGCCTCACTTTCAGGTCTTTCTTCATGTGGTCTCGCATCGTTGACCGTGGCACACCAAGCTCTGATGATCTTTTCAGCATCGACTTAATTGGGGAACGTTCAATGGAAGCGGCAATCGCTGCACATGTTTCCAAGCGCGTTGTCTTTCTCCCACTCCGCGGCCTGTCTTTAACGCTTCCAAAAGCGAACGCACGTTTTTCCCAATCCAGCAGTGTCGCTCTTCGTCGTGGAGCCTTATTAAACCGTTCCCGAAACACAGCCAACACCTGCGTCATTGTTTGTCCCGTGTGCGGTCTCTCATGCACCCACACACTTGCCACCAACCGCTCCTCAACAGAGTAACTGCTTGTGTCAACCATACCGACAACACCACAACTAAATTCCATGGGTACGGCTGTCACGTACGCACTATCTTCGACACTGTTGCCAGATTGCCATTCGACACTGTTGCCAGACTGCCATTGTACATAGTAGTGTCTGCTGTGCTGTGCTGTGTAAACTCAAATTGATTTCGGGTGCGTATCGTGCGGGTGTACGGTGACTGTCATTGTGACAAGTTTCACAATTATTCAAGTCATTGCAAAGCGAGTGTATTTATTATTAGTAAATAAGCACACCGGACAAAAAATTAGTCACCCCTCTCAGAATGTACCTAATAACGTGTGACGGCGCCTCTGGCCTTGATAACCGCACGAATCCGGCGAGGCAGAGACTCTACGAGGTTGTGCATGTACTGAACATCGATTTGCTGCCACTCGTTCATCAGCCGGTCCCGAAGTTCCGCCAGAGTCCGTGGGTGTCTATTCCTGCGCTTCACTTTCTGTTTCCAGCCTGAACAACACCTTCGACGCATTCAGGATTAAAGGCTTCATTGGACCTGCGATGTACTCGTCGCCTCCCATCATTGAAGAACAAACAAAAACGGGACCCATCGGACCAAATTACACGTTTCCAATCTGCCGCAGTCCAGTTTTTGTGCCTCTGAGCCCATTTATAACGTGCCAATTTGTGACTTGCTGTTAACAGCGGCCTCTTCCGTGGTACCCTGCTCCAGATGTCCATCGCATGCAGTTCTCGTCGCAATGTCCGTTCGGAAATTGGTCGCTGGAGAACCTCATTGGTTTCTTGGAGCAATTGTTCCCTGGTTTGAAAACGATTTGCAGTTACTAGACGAGAAACATGGCGGCGGCTCCTATTGTCGAGAATTGTTTTCCGGCCACAGTTACGCCGTCGATTGTCAGTTGATTGCGAACTACACCACTCTTTGTAAACTCGCTGTACAGTACGCGTTGACACACCAACAAATTGGGCTACTTCAGACATTTTGTGTCCGTGGGCTCTGCCAAACACGATGGCTCCTTTTTGCCACTGAGTAACGTCTGCCTCACGACCCATTTTGCAGACTATATCCAACACACACTTTGTTCTTCACCACCTCACGAAACAGATCTGATCCTGTGTGCTACGTCACCGCTACTTGTCACTTACCAATGCTACATCAGCGCCCTCTGTGTGACCTTGAACTTCCTACTATCGGTGCTATTAGGGGTGACTAATTTTTTGTCCGGTGTGCTTATTATTCAGTTCAATGTTTCAGTTTGTGGAGGAAATTTTTTTGTGGTCTCATTAATATATATACACACACACACACACACACACACACACAACACACATATATATATTATATATATATAAACAAACCAATTTTTTTTGTGTGTGTGTGTGTGTACTTTTAATTCGGCTTAACGATGCATGTGTGCAAATATATATATATATATATGTATACACTATGCCAAATGGCCGTTTATGCCAAATGGCTCCTTAAGCCATTCGGCAGTGCCATCTATGCCAACTAGCTGGTTATGCCAGTTGGCTGATTTACACTTTCTAAGCCATATGATGCTACCCTGAACTCTCATTATGCGTCTGGGGCTCCCAGGAGAAGGATGCTCTTTTCTCTCTCCTCTCTCTTGGATTAGGTTTGGGTGGGATTCCCCCTAGCTTGTGGCAGCTTGGGGGATTCTCCCCTGCCCCCCTGTTTTCCTTTTTGGCACCCTGGGGGGAAAGGGGGTTGGCACTGGCATTCAACTGAGCAACATTGCATGCAACTTGCACTCTACCATTTTGCACATACTACTCACATCTCTATCCAACTGGGCGAAAGGGTTCGAAACCTTGACAGGGGAGGATTCCTATTACCTAACGTACGTGGCCTTGCTCTACTCTACACCCTTAACTACTCTAAATCCCTACCTCTCTACTAATCTCGAACCTACCTTAATCCCTTCTTCAACTCTATCTAATCTTCCCGATAAGCTCCCTATACTAGAAACTAGGTTCCTAACATCACCCTTCAACTTACTAACGTCTTCAACGTTAGTTGGTTAGTGTGGCACTTAGGGGGGATCCCATGGCTAGTGAATCGGTTTGTTGGTAAAGTTGTTTATTGAAAAGAAGTAGGTGTCTGAAGCGGCAAGAGTTAGCAGTTTGGTGAATTCTTGTTTCGTTAGGTTGAGGACTGTGTTCTGATTGTTAGAAAATAAATTGTTGATGCAGATGTCGATGGCTTCTTTAATTGGTACGTTGGTGTAGAGGGATACTATGTCAAAGCTGTGCATATGGAGGCTGTTTGAATTATTGAACGTCAGTATTTCTTTGGCAAATTAGTAGGAATTGGAGAAGGAATATTCATTCTGCGTTTGGGGGTGGTTAGGGTGGAAATTAGGAATTTTGCTAGGTGGTAATTATGGATGGTGTAGGCAGAAAGGATAGATCTAATGGGTAAGTTTGGTTTGTGTATTTTAGGGAGGCCGTAAAGAGTGCCTGGGGACGAGCCGGAAGAGCGTATTTGGTTGTGAACATCCTCCGAAATTTTATTTTCACCGTATAATGTTTTGAGGAAACGGTTGATTTTATCTTCAAGTTTTAGGGAAAGTGTTAGAGGATTGTCATTAATCTTTTTAAATTTGGTGGAGTCGTTGAGGAGGTTATTAACCTTATTAATATAATCTGATTTGTTAAGAAGAACGGGACCTTTGCCTTTGTCAGGACTTGAAATTATGATGGAGTCATCCTTTGATAATTCTTTTAGGCAAGCGATGTCTTTACTATTCATTACGGTAGAAATTTTTTTTATGAGGTTTAAAGTTATAAAAGTGTTTATTAGCGATATGGGTAATTGAATACTTTAGAAATGGAAGTTTTGTCTCGTCAGTCATTGGGAATCGTTTTAAACTATGAAAATTTTTTCAAATGAGAGTGTTTAAAATAATTTATATTAAAATTTGGTAACTTGAAATCTAAGCCCAAAGAGAGAAGTCGTCTTTCGTTGTTGCTCAAAGTTCTCTTAGAAAAATTAAAAATTGTTTGATCAGGATTTGGAGTTTGTAGGTGGAGTTCAGGCCCAATTAGGGTTGCCAGACGTCCCGCAAAAAATATTTTTTAAGCAAATTTTTTCGGGATGAATTGATTTAGAATTTTCTAGAATTATGTAGAATCCTGTAGAATTCTGTAATGTTGAATGTTCTAGAACATCCTAGAAATTACATAACACGTATAAAATGTGTTTGGCCACGAGTTGGCAGTTTTTTGGCTGTAGTTATATTGTAAGCTTTTAATTAGTGTGAATCCTGCGATTGCTTGACTATACAACTTGAGATTGTGTAATTCTAATAAAATCTGTGTCTACTTTTTATAAGAAATCGTTTAGGTGTAAATTGCTACATTTGCGTGAAAGTTTATGCGTGAAAGATGAACACACACACACACTTGATTTTATTGATAAGATTTAGAATATTTTTTTTAATTAATTATTTACAATCATGACTTGCAAGGAATTTCAGTTATACTTGAAGTCAGAAGATGGAGCTAAAATTTTGAAGAAGATTAAAAGTTCAGAAAAATATTGACATATGTCATAATATAATTAGTAAAGCGATGTATATTACAATATTTAATATGCTATGATAATTTCAATATTATTTACGGTATTTCAATATTATGTATAATAATTTGGATCGCCTGAAGATCAGGGCCCCCAGCCTTCTTTAGTTAGTTTTATAAGGCTAAGTAACGAAAATATCACGACCTAACCTAACCAATCGTCAAGGACGTACAGTTGACCTAACGATTGGTTAGGTTAGGTCAGGTCGTGATATTTTCGTTAGTTAGCCTTATAAGGCTAACTAAAGAAGGCTGGGGGCCCTGATTTTCATGTGATCCAATAATTTCAATATTATTCCCGATCTTTAATTGCTAAGCATTATTTTTATAAATTTTTCTAATTTTGTTTGTTGTAACCGTTGAAGAAATCTAGTTTCAATTTGAAAAAAATTTGGTCTTAAAAAAAAACCTCAGAAATTCTTTTGTCCCGCATGGGCATTTGAAAAATCTGGCAACCTCAGGCCCAACTGATTTAATTTTCTGGCGTCTTTAACAATTTGATTTCTCAACATTAAATAGTCTATAAAACTTAGGGATTCTTTTAGGTGAGTTAAAAGGAGATTATACTCGTATTTAGTGATGAGGTTTTTACTATTGTTATGCTTAAACGTAATTTATTTATTTAATAGTTTATATTGGATTGATTTGTACATGTTAGAATTATAAAGTCGTTTGTTGTAGAGTTTAAATTTGATGAATTTACGAATGAAATTATAACTCTTACAAACATTCAGAAATTGAAGGTCTTTTATTGATTTTATTTTTTATTGATTTTTTCTTTTACTTATTTTTTATCTTTTTATGATGGTGTTAGCTTAGGTCTTACCATTTATATCTAATTTTACTGTGACTTTATATCTTTAATTGTATTTTCTCACCCCTTTATTTTGTTCTTAGGGTATACTTTTTCTTTTTAAAACTTTTAATTTTTGGCTAGCTTAGGTTTTACCAATTTTCATTTGCTTATATTTGTGTTATTTATTATTTTAGTTTATTCTTCTTGATAAGCCTGATAATGGGTGAGGTAACCCGAAACGTTGTCGATTGGACTTAAATTAAACATGCTTTCTGTATTCTACGTCTTTACCTTCATCTTGAATATTAAACATACGTCTCCTTAGGAGGAACCATATATATATATATATATATATATACACACACACAGGGTGTTTCATAACATGTGGGACGCACTTTCAGGATCGATTCAGGATCTGAAAACAATGAAAAAAGTTTATATAAACATATGCCTGAAATTGCTTTGTTTCCGAGTTACAGCCCGTTATGTGTTCCAGCAAGTGTCCGCCTTACCTTTAAAGGAAGTGCTCAAAATGACCGCCTCCAACTCCAACTCAACAGTTCTGGCGCTGATTAGTCTACTACCATCTGAAACTCGCTTGTTGAATAATCCTGTATCACCAAGTCGCTCGTCTATTCTCTGAAATGTCTTCTTATCTAGCAGACGGAGATTCGGAAACCTTTCCGCATACAGACGTCTTGCTGCGGCCGTATTACACTCAGCAAGTCCATACATGAGATGCATGTCAGCCATTTCTCTGTTTGAATAAGCCTCCATTCTCACTTCACATGCATACTATCACTGAATAGCACAAAAACTTTTAAGGTTTTTTTTTTCCGCTGGACTGCACTTATTCACGGTAAGAAGTTACGAATACGAACAGTGAAAAACCGCGATGCACTTCTGACTGACTGATGGCTCTACACTCAACGATATTGAAACATGTCATAGAGTGTACAAAACATTACAATCGGCAAGGCTATACATGAAATAAGTCTCGTACACACTCACAAACATTGTTGGCAAGCGGTGTTTGTAAACAGTTTGCAGAAAGAATTGCTGGAACACAAAACGGGCTGTAACTCGGAAAGAAAGCGATTTCGGGCATATGTTTATATAGACTTTTTTCATAGTTTTCAGGTCTTGAATCCATCCTGAAAGTGCGTCCCACATGTTATGAAACACCCTGTATATAATTTAGGGTGGTCCGAAAAAAAAGAATTTTTAAATTCTTCATTCCCACCCTCTCATTCTGTTTCTATGTGGTAGATATCATCCCATGCAAAAAATTATCAATTGAAAAATGATAACTGGTTCTGAAATTAACTGAAATATTATACAGCTACTCTATATATTTTTTCATATTCTTTCAGTAGTAGTCATGTTCAGTCATTAACTGTTGGCTAAGCATACACAAACAGTTTTTCTCTGGGGTAAATAGTGTGATGATTTTATGATGGCGGCGGCCAGTTGTAATTGGTTGGTTGACGTCTGGGGTGACCGTATTTAGCTAGAATATAGCTAAGTACTGTGGGTGCCCAGTTTTATTTAAACTTTTCAATATCTCTGTAAAAATAAAATAAAATAAAAATAAAAGTGGACTAGGATGGCTGTGAGGGGTGTTCGAAGGCCATCTTTGACAAAAAATATCTTTATTTTGATTATATTTTCAAAATTTTATTTAACTTTTTCCTAATTTTTCAGATGCAAAAATCCTATCTTCCTACTTTTTGAAAGGTGCTAGGTGCATGACGCGCTGCATATGTTGAAATATTCTGTTTCATTTCGCGACCTCTAAATAAAAAGCAATAGTCTTCAATTTTGGAATAAATTATTCTTTTAGACATTGAAACATAATGGGAGGGTGGGAAAAGGACAAAAAAAGAAAAACATTTGAGTAACTTTTGGTGGACCATCCTAATATATATATATATATATATATATAATATAAACACACGGTATATATACATATATATATTTATATTTTATATATATATATTATATATATATATATATATATATATATATATATATATATATATATTATATTATATATATTATTTATAGTGGACCTAGTTTTAGCCGTTTAAGGTGATAATGATTTAATTGTATGCAATGATTAATTGATTATTAATGAAAGGCTGGGTTGATACTTTATGATGTCATACAATATCACCGATTGGAATAAATGGTTATTTGATTAGGCCACCATACTATTGGAAGTGACAGGAATGGCAGCGAGGTCACCAGCTTGGATTACACCCAAGCAAATTAATATTAAGGTTATAAAAGACACCTTATGGGTTTTGTATTTTATTGTGAAAATAAAGCCGTTATTTATTCACTGTGATATAACAAAGAATTGACAGTAATTAATTCGTAGTTATACGTTATGCTTATGACACAGACTTAGCTAATAAGATGAAATGTTAATAGCTTAATTGACACGTAATAAGTAATGTAAACGTTGATGGTATGTAAATGGCATGCAACATGGAACATGGAATGGGCCTAGTAAATGATATAAAGAATGCACGTGCGTTTGGTACATTGAATAGAAACGTGACACTGATTAAGTAGGCTAAATGATTGCATGGATGCACATAGAATAATTGATGCGGCCTAATAATAATGGATTGAAATGCTTGACACTGATTACACAAATATCATTTATTTATAAGACCATTGTGTGATGTTAAGTGATTACGCCAAGAGAATATTTAGTTAACACACAAATATATGAATTGAACATAATAACGAATGATACGCGGAATTACGGTATGGAAATGACACTTGAATTGTAGAACAGGCCTACTGCGTTCTTTCACGAGAGTCAGTTGGAACGCTTGATTACACACTTTGGGAGTATAGCCTACCGTTCGGCGGTAGGCTAATGTAGGCTTCACAAGAGTACTTAGAATAGGAGGTACTCATCTTAGGACGATGTAAACTCTTGAAGGCGGGTTGAAGAAAGATCATCTATTACCGAAAACTCGAGTTGTCGTTGTCCGTTAAGCCTCTTGAGATGATGGATGTAGGCTTCGAACGGAAGCCTGAGGTGATGTTACTTCTCGAGGTGCAGGACGGTTTTCAATAATCTTGCAGGCGCAGGCCCGTGGTGCTGAATATATCTCGAGGAATGTGGAGAAACTTGAAGGCCGACCCGGCAAACCGCAGGCCCGAAGCGATTCCGGTTGGGCCTCGAAGGATTGCTTCTGCAGGCGGTCTGTAGATCTTACTTGATGATAAATTGTAGGCCTTGAAGAAAGTAGCAGGCCGCGCCCCCGGCAAGGGGGCCGGAAGGCGGTTGGTGGACGTGTTGCTCACGTTCGATAATGTGAGTACGAGTGAGTGAGAGAGAGTGTGAGTGGAAGCTCGCTTTTATACGTAGTTCCTGTGACGTAAGACTTCGCGCCAAATCTTAAGACGCCTTTTCCGCGCGTCCTTTCGTTGATAAGGGCTTACGTTCGCCCCTTTTGGGAAGAAACAGACGTTCCCATTGTTTGACTCTTGCCCACGTGTGTTTTCCAAGAACCTTTGATGAAAGCGTGGAAGCAAAAGATTTCTGTCTATTTGCTGGTCTATTTCTTGTCGATCCGCTACATATATATATACATATATACACACATATGTATATACAATATATATATATATATATATATATATGTATATGTATAAATACATATATGTATATACATATATATATGTATATATATATATATAATATATATATATATATGTGTGTGTGTGTGTGTATATATATATGTGTGTGTGGGTATATATATATTAGGGTGATTCAAATATGGGGGTAAAAAATTTTTTTTAATATTTTAATGTGTTCAACCCTTTAAATGGTTCATTTCAGCATAAAAACAACTATCCTAAAATATTTTAGCAAATTTGTAATTTTTAGGGGTTGCTACCAGCAATTAAAAATTGACAGAACGACTCAAATTGTCAAATTTTTCCACACCACCCAGGGGGTACAGTACAAGGCGCATTGCTTTTTTTAATGTGGAAAGCTCCCCCGTAGGTCCTACCATAACCACAAGCATGCATAATTAAACTAGCATGATATTTGAGACATTAGCTGTCCTTACTTCATCAATGTTTCTTTCTTTCTATCAGGGTAAACAGCCCTGTAGTTTTTCACTACTTGTAGCAAGAATTGTTTTTTGATCTTCGTCATGTGTTAGTATTTTATTATATTCATCCATTAATTTTACTCCTCTTTCCGCTATATCATTCACGACTTTCCACTGTTTGATAGATTTCTTAGCGGAGTTATACTCTTCATCATTATGCCATTCTTTAGCATCTTTGAGTAAAAATTTTGAACTAAATCCTGTTATTGTAAAGAATCTTTGAGTATTTGATGTGACAAAATCTTCTAATTTCTTCGTTGGAATAAGTGCAGGATCTAGAAAAGCTCGCTTTGCAGGAAGAGTTTCTGTTGTATTTTGCAAGGCCTTTACAATTTTGTTTTTCGTTTCAGTAGGCACTTCATCATCATAAAAGGCCAAGGCTACCAGTTCTTCTGATAGGTACCAGAGGTGACCTAACAGTTTTTTAATAGCAACAAATGCAATTGTGTCATTTATTTGTTTGTAGACTACAAGATTCTGTAATAATTCCAGAGCAAGACGAGGAGCGCAAGATGGCACAGGAGCTGTAAACCATGCCTTTACATATAACCGAGTAGCAAATAGACAGATGTCTTTTAGGCCTTTTTTGTCTTTTACTGAAATTTTGAACTGAGATTTGAACATAAAATTTTTTAATGAATATGTAATTTTGGCCATCCACCTAG
>JAJOZX010000508.1:590000-602500 GCA_023014485.1 Bathynomus jamesi
AATTAACTCAATAAGAGTGTTGTGTTGAACAGGGAAAGAATATTCAGAGATCTTATCTTTTAAAAAATCAAGTAGGTCATCAACAGGCACTTTTGTGAATAACGAGCATACATCAAAGCTTACCAATTTGAAATTAGGGTCATTAGGAAACTTCAGTTTGTCAATAAGATCAATGCTATTTACAATATTTTGGGTTAGGATTTTTAGTCCCAAAAGAGCCCAGCAGTTTACTGATTGCTAAGTCTTATATTAATTTTGAAAAACATAGTAATATATCCGAAAGTGAGGTGATTTTAGCCAAATGTTGTGTGTATAGTGCTTTTAATACGAGGTATGAATCGAATTATCCTTTGAGGTTTGAAAAAGCTCTAAAAACACTTAAAAATAACAATGATTCATTACATATTACTAAAGCGGACAAATCTAACTCGATCGTCATCATGGACAAAAACAGTTATGTTGAAAAGATGAATACGTTATTGAGTGATCGCGACACGTACAAATCTCTAAATAGAGACCCACTGGGGAATGTTAATAGAGTGTTTAACAGAAAATTAAGAGAAATATTAAAAAATAACTATAATGGGTTTTCGCAGCAGTTTCTTAGTATCAATCCGTCACTACCATATCTGTACGGCTTAGTAAAAACACACAAAGTTAATAATCCCATGAGGCCTATTGTTAGCTCAGTGGGGTCCGTAACCTATAAGCTATCTGAATGGTTTGTTAGTTTATTAACGCCGTTAGTTGGCTCTGTTTCTGAGTCACATATTGTAAATAACATGGATTTTATTGACAAACTGAAGTTTCCTAATGACCCTAATTTCAAATTCGTAAGCTTTGATGTATGCTCGTTATTCACAAAAGTGCCTGTTGATGACCTACTTGATTTTTTAAAAGATAAGATATGTGAATATTCTTTCCCTGTTCAACACAACACTCTTATTGAGTTAATTCAGCTTTGTGTGAAAGATTGTAAATTTCAGTTTGAAAATAAGTTTTATGCTATGTCGTTTGGATTGGCGATGGGAAATCCCCTTTCACCTGTACTAGCTAATTTATATATGGAATTTTTTTAAAGTAGAATTTTGCCTACGATTCTTAATTTTAACCTGGTTTGGTACAGATATATAGATGATATTTTATGCCTTTCGCCTAATAATTTGGATGTTGACTTATTTCTTGGTAGGCTCAACAATTTAGTCCCATCTATTAAGTTCACAGTTGAAAAAGAAAATGATAGAAGCCTATCTTTTCCGGATCTAAAAATTTGGAGATGCTCTAATCAGTTCAAATTTGAAGTCTATCGCAAGCCTACTAATAATAACGCTTATGTGCATTTTTATTCTGACCATCATCCCTCGATTAAATCTTCTATTTTCTCTGCCATGTTTCTTAGAGCATTGAGAGTTGTCAGTCCTGAATTTTTAGATTCCGAATTATGCAATATCATGAATATTGGTACTAAATTAGGTTATCCTATTTCATTTTTAGATAACTGTCTTAAGGAAAGCCAAGAATAGGTATTATAATAATGTAATTGTAAAGGGATTTGAGCGCAAAAATATCCTTAGCCTACCTTACCATGTTAATTTTCAATATCTTCGAACTTTACTCAAAGCAATTGGCATCAATGTAGTCTTAAATATAATAATACTGTTAAATCACGACTAATAAAGAATAACCCCGATAATGTTGTTGGTTGTGTGTATTCGATCGGATGTACACAATGTAAGTCAGTATATATAGGCCAAAAGGGTAAAACGTTAGGTATTAGGGTAAAACAGCACAAATATGCGTGTAGAGTAGCTAATAATTCGAATGCTTTGTTAAAAACAGAGATATAATAGAAAGAAATATTTTAAAAACAATTTCAATAACAGTGCGGGATTGTATAAAATTGACAATATCTTGTTAAAATTCCTTTTGCCTCTCATTAACTCTTGTTAAGGATTTGCTAATTGTTTTGGTTTCCGCTACGTTGTATATATTTATGGGCATCTTGCTTTCTCTCTTCATTCCCTGACGAGGTGTAGCTCTGAATACACGAAAGGCCTTGGAATCGTTTTTCTTTTTCTTGTGGGTTTGCAGCATGTATAGATATGTATATAATAATATATATATACAGGGCGTCCCAAAAAAATGTATACACACTTTAAATAATTATAAAGGCAGTGTTTATTAAAATACATTTCATTTTCAAAATGTAATAGAATCTACAGACATTATTTAATTGTTTTGTCAACGCCTGTTTTCAAACTGACGTCCGTTCTGGTCCAGGCACTGCTGATAACGCGAAGCAATGGAATCGCAAACATCACGAAACATTTCGTTTGGTATTTGTGTGCATTCTCGTTCAATGGCTGCTCTCAATTCAGCGACTGTTGCAGGTTTTATAGCGTAGACTTTGTCTTTTAAGTATCCCCATAAAAAAGTCTAGTGGTGTGAGGTCTGGTGAACGCGGAGGGTATTCTACGAAACCCCTTCGTCCAATCCACATCCACATCGTGCCAAGTACCACTCGCAATACTCCACTCTTCGGTCCGGATCATCTTCATTAATAGCATGGACTAATCTTGGAATGTAACTTTTCCATTGACAGCGCTTCAAAATGCGTTGGACAGACGATTCTGAAATTCCTACCTCACGACTCGCTTGCCTCACAGATTTTCTTAGACTTTGGTGATACGTTTCCAGTACTCTTTCTTGCTTTGTGGGGCTTGTCGATGTCCGTTGTCTTCCAGAACGCTTCTTGTGGACATTCTGAACAGGTCCATCGGCTTCAAACTTATCTCTAATTCGAGTGATGGTAAGTCGCGTTGGTGGATCTGTTTGAAACTCCCTCCTAAACTGTCTTTGCACTTCAACTGCGTTTTCACACTTCCAGTAGCATTTTAGAATGAATTTCCTTTGTTCAAAGCTTAGTCTGACTGCCATTATTAATTCTAATGGGTTTAACTTGGAAAGAAAGAAACATCAATTGAGCTATCAGCTGTTAAAGTGTGTATACATTTTTTTGGGACGCCCTGTGTATATATATATATATATTTGTGTGTGTGTGTGCGTGCATATAGATGTGTGTGATATATATATATATATATATATATATATATATATATATATATATATATACAGTATATATGTGTGTGTGTGTGTGTGTAAAAATGAACCATGAATAATTCCTATATTCCTATACTATCTTATTTTTTCATGAAATTCTTATATTCATTTATATAGTTCTTGTATCCATTTTTAAAATTCATGTGTTTATATGGTTCGTGTATTTATATAATCGTATATATTCTTATATATTTAACTTTATATAATACCTATATTCATATGTATGTACGTGTAAGTATTCATTTTTACATAAGGACCAAAATCGCCTAACGCGAGTTTGGATAAAAAAATTTATTTGCTTTCTACTTTGCCAAATAATTGGTGACTTGTTCTTTTTAAAATCTCTTAATAATTTTTTTAGATTTCTCTTAATAATGAATCCTTCTTAAGGTTGCAATGTTCATATTTTGTATACATTCTCTCTTCGTTATAAAAGATGAAGTCATGTCTTGCCTAAGCATTTAATTGTAAATCTTAAACCTTTAATTTTTACTCATATGCATATTTTAGTGTAAAGATGCATAGTTCAATTTCCACTTTTAGTTAACTTGGCAGATCATGACAGCATCAGATCTGAAAATACGCGGTTTAAGATAAAAATATGTCTTCTTCTTCAAATATCTTTGTTATTCGTTCAAACATTACCACAGCTAAAAATTTTACTTTATTTTCAAATATTGTGGAAAAATGATGCAGCCTTTTCAACATTTAATATTAATGATGTTAGCAGTTTTGGGGTATATAAACCCACGAAAAATCTTCTATGTTCATTGAGAAATAGATTCAAAGGCTGAGCACTGCCTGTACATTTTAGCAGTAAAATACAGTAAGAAATAGTCTTTATGTTCTCCTTCGAACCTTGCTCTCTTCAGAGAACTTAGTCATTAAACTTCCCCGATACGTTATAAGATAATTCCGCGAATCTTCAAAGAATTTAGTAAGCGTCCCAGAATCCTCCGAGCCACAACCGTTGCTGCCACCTAACTAGAAACCCCGTCAACTTCGAAACAACCCAGGCCATAGACGGAGGGGTTAACAAGTGGCGACCCTATAGCTAGGATTTTAACAAGTGGCCACTCTTTGGCCAGGATAGAAATTACCCTGCCCCAGGATAACAACTGGCGACCTCTGCATCCAGGATTCTTCCAGTCTTCCAGACCCTGGAACTAGAACCAACATCCGGCGTGTCACGACTTCCTGTTTGTCACACCCACCCTTGAACCGGTGTGTCACGACTCCAAGTTCTCCACGCCTAGTTTTCATCCAAGAACAAGTGGCCAGCAAGACCCGTCTTCAGGACACGTCTCCAAGGATTTCGCCGTAGGAATCTTGTTAAGAACAAAACTCTTTTTTTTTAAGAATTTCTAAACATTTGAAAAGTCAGTATTATTAACAGTTAATAAGTAGTATCGAGTCAGAATTAACAAAAAACACAGTGAACATTCCATACACCAGTGATACATTTCTTTTTAGTGAAACCGAGTTATTTCCACTATTATAGTTAGGATAGTATAATTTTATTTAATGTACCAATCATAATATTACCGTACCTTCACGTACATTCGGGTGAAATCTTGTTTACATTTTTTTATTATTATTTTGTTTACAATCTTTTCAAATTTTCCCCTAGTTAGGCAAATTATTGTGTATTTATTTAATGCGTAGTTTTTACATAGCGTAGTTAGGAAAACCACTTAAGTGATCATTCCATAAATTAAGATCGGTCAAGCAGACCTAATTAGAACACATTAATAAGTACCTTCACATATGAGCGATTCAGACGGTGCGCTTCTGACATCGAAAATTTACCTACACCCATTTTTCCACCTACCCCGCGCCCTTCAAACATACTCCCAAACACACAAACTTCAGATCCAGAACAAGCCAATATGTCTCGTCTCAAACCCCCGCCCCAGCATACATTAACTTAGGCAGACTAGTAAACCTTCCTCATACTGTTTTAATTTTTAAGGGGACCATAGATAATCGCTGTGTTGAACCACGCGTAAGACCTTGAATTGAATCTTTAGAGCAACATTTCTTACGCGAAAACATTACCGATGATGATATACAAATTAGGGAAGCAAAAAGATTTATCGACCCTAAAGAAGGGAATGCTCATGACACAGTCACCTATGTCCCATCAATTAGCGAAGCTACAACATGGGACGATTTTAAAGAAAACTTATTAGAATTTTTTAAAGAAATAACACTTGCACAACCCTTAGCCACGTTAGAATCAGTCTTCCAAGCTAAATGGAAGAAAGAGGAACACGAAGATTTAAACAATTTTATTACACAAACACATAAACTTGTAGGAGAAGCCCTCCGTGCCGCAGAAAATGCGTGGCATAACTTTCACTTCGAAACAAAGAAATCTAATAGTGCAACAACCACTTACCAAAACCTACCCGGAGCACCTAAAAAAAAGTTTCAGGAGTTTATAAATGTTGACAAGCCTGTAAGTGTAGCCATAAACAAAACATGGGAACATTACCCCGATTTAGCAAACCAGAACTACCGAAAGAGTAGAGAAACCCCTGTACATTACATTCAGCAGCAGCAGCCACAACACCAACAGCAACAACAACAACCCTATAAATCGAGGCCAATGCAGGGAACACCCCAGAAACAAGCCCCCTAAACCCAGAATGCACGCCCTCCTCCACAGTGTTTTAACTGCGATAGCTTTCGGCACATGATAAGTCAGTGCAATTATCCCTCTTATTGCTCCCACTGTCAGGAACATGGTCATCGCCGTGGAGATCGCCAAAAGTGTGCTGATAAAGCCCCTGCAGGGTATAGACCCCACTTTCAGAAACCAAACCACCCACGTTCCCGAAACGTATCCCAAAAGTCATCCAATCCCCAGAAACCAGTCCATTCCCAGCCTCAGTCGAACTACCAACCCAATAGATTACGACCACAGGGTCAACCACACTCTTACCCCATGTACAAACCTCAGTACAACCAGCAAGGTCAACTAGTTCGGTACGTAGAAGTACCCGTGGAGGAATCATTTTCCCCAGAGTACAGTTTTCAAGAACACCCTCGAGCGTATGATAATCCCGTAGAATATGACCCAGGTCCTCCCATAGAAGACCATTCGAGCCCTTTTTTAGACCCTACATTGGAGGCGGCAATTCAATCTCCTCCCTCCTAAATTACAGTAATGAGCCCAGATACGCACACAAACTCCCCATCAGGATAATAGGTGCGCACCTCCTAGATTTAATAATAAATTGTAGCACCGATAACCAAGATTTAACTGCTCTCCTAGAAACAGGAGCACACGCGACGTTAATTAAGAAACAGTGTGTAGATGAATTACTAGAGAGTACAAATTACAAATATGAACTTAAGGCACCATCCTGCCAACTCAGAGGTGTTACGGGCACACCCATACCTACATACGGAGAAATTGAGTTATATTTAGAAGTTGGAAACGCGGTATACCCCGCGAAATGTTGTATAGTAGACACAGTCGCCACCTTTCAGACATATATCCTACTAGGTATGGATTTTTTGAACCGGAATCAATGGGAGATTTACCCAGCCGGAAAGTTAGTAAAGTGTCGAAATAGGACACACCATCTCCGTGAGAATAACAGACAGCTTAATGTTAATAGAATTAGTCCAGTTCAGATTTTCGAAAGAAATAGGAAACCCCCTCCACTTGATAGCAGTTCAAGTCAGCCGGTTGTATCCCGAGGGACAACCGCTCCAGAAATCAGACCCCAGGGTAATCAGTTCCAGTTGTTGAATGAAGTTGGATCAACACAGTCAGTTTCCAGTCAGTCAGTTTCCAGTCAGTCAGTTTCCAGTCAGCCAGCTTCAGTTCAGCCAGCTTCAGTTCCACCCATAAGGCAAATTTTAGTCGCCGAACCAGAGTCAGATTCACAATTTTTCATATGCCCTACCGAGCATATAACAGTAGCATCTTATGAGAAGATTTGTTTCCTAGCAAAAGTAGTCGACAGTCAAGGGAAATTATTAGAGTCAGAGCGTACTCTGATTACAGAGAAAAGTAATTTCAAAAGAGATGTTCTTATTGCCCAAGTCCTTAGTCAGAGTCAGAATTCAGCTATCCCTGTTGTTTGTTTAAACAAAGGAAAAAGTCCTATAGAATTAACTTCAAATCAGAAAATAGGAACTGTTTCCACAGTAGAAGTAGATTCAGATTTCCCCATCAATATGATAAATCGTGTTTCCAGTTCCTTAGAGTTAAATCCTTCAGTATTAAAAGAAGAATATAAGAAATGTCTGGAGCACTCCCTTCAGGGGTTGCCAGCTTTACAGGATCCCAAACTAATGGAATCACTTCTCGATTTCCTGATAAGAAATAGAGATATGATTGCCCTAAAAGGAGATCCTCTGGGCCGAACTAATTTGGTCCCTTTTGAAATCAAGTTGGAACCCAATTCCAAACCCATTTTCATTCCTCCCTATCGGGTTCCACATTCCCAATTAGTCACTATTGAGGAACACATCAAGGACATGTTGGAGCAGGATGTCATTCAGCCTTCAGCTAGTCCCTGGTCCGCTCCTATGATTCTCGTCTCCAAAAAGGACGGAACATCTCGCCCTTGTATAGATTTTAGACGCCTGAACAACATTACCATCCCAGACCGTTTCCCGATTCAAACATGCAGGAAACAATTCTGAACGTAGGGAAAGCGAACTTTTTTTCATCCCTCGATTTAGCATCGGGTTATTGGCAAATGGAGGTCAGTCCCGAATCTCGGGCATTGACAGCTTTCTCCACTAACCGAAGCCACTACGAATTCCAGGTTTTACCTTTCGGAGTCCGAAGTGGGCCTGCTAATTTCTCTAGGTTGATGAATATAGTCCTTTCCGGCCTATTAGGTGTCGAAGCTCTCGTTTATCTTGACGATATTATCGTCTACAGTTCGGACATGAAAACACACTTCAACGTCTTCAGATTGTCTATCACATAGAAAAGCAACTTAAACTGAAATGCAAATTGCAATTTTTTACAAGAATCCCTGGTATACCTAGGATTCCTACTCTCGTCCACAGGAATTAAACCTGATCCAGCCAAACTCGAAGCCCTGGAAAGGTACCCTGTACCCAAAACCATCGACGACGCCCGTGCATTTATTGGTTTTGTCGGATTCTATCGGAACTTTATCCCCCAATTTTCAAATATTGCTAAACCCATTACTAATTTGTTCCAGAAAAATTCGAAATTTAACTGGGAATCCGATCACCAACATGCCTTTGAAACTTTAATTAATAAACTAACCTGTCATCCCATTTTACAATATCCTGATTACACAAGACCCTTCATCATAGCCACAGATGCTTCCTCCTATGGACTAGGAGCCGTCCTGTTACAGGACGTAGACGGTGTGGAATTACCCATTGCTTATGCCAGTCAACTTCTCTCTGCACCTCAACGGAATTATTCCACTACGGACCGAGAGGCCCTAGCGGTATATTGGGCTTTGAAAAAATTCCGAAATATCGTCTATGGCTACGATGTAACCATCAAGACTGATCATAAGCCACTCACGTACCTCTTCAAGGACAAGCTACTTGAAGGACGATTGAGTAGATGGGCTCTGTTGATTCAGGACTTTGCAGCAAAAATCGTATACAAACCGGGAAAACTGCAAGTTATTCCAGACGGATTGTCGAGACTCAAGCCCGACGCCCAAGTGAATAAAATAGGAATTCTTCCTGTGTTCGACTACGAGTGTCTGCAATACTCCCAACAACAGGACCAACACACCCAAAACCTTCGGGCGCGCCTGGAACAAAAGGAACCATCGAAGGTAAAAGAACAGTACAACCTCAAAGATGGGCTCGTACATTTCAGGAACGAAGATGGAAACGACCTCGTGGAGATACCAAAGGATCTCGTCGATATAGCCATTGGACTTTGTCACGACTCACCTTTGTATGGACACATGGGGCCGGATCGCACCATCAAGAGTCTTTTGGAGCGATACCACTTTCCCGAGATGAACAGAAAGGTACAAGAATACATCGCCGAATGTCCGTCGTGTTTAAAGCATAAGGGCAACGTACCATCCACAGCTCCGATGCATAAATATCCAGTATGCCAAAGGCCCTGGCAAAGAACTGGAATGGATATACTGGGACCATTTCCCAAAACATCAAAGGGAAATCAGTACATCATTGTGTTTACGGACCACTTCTCGCGTTACAGCGAAGTAGCCGCCATTCCAGACCAGACCTCGGAAACTGTGGCAAGAGCCCTAGTGGAACGCGTCATCGAAAATCATACCACTCCTTCCATCCTAATCTCGGATAACGCCCTTAGTTTCACTTCCAAACTGTTCGAGTCACTCTGTAACATGTGTAAAATTAAAAATACACACATTGTGGCATACCATCCGCAGGCAAACGGCTTAGTGGAAAGGCACAATCGAAAGATCTTAGAAGCCCTGCGCCACGTTGTCGATGCATCCTCCCGTACATGGGATGATTCCCTTCCCATGGTACAATCAGCCATCAACAATGGCTATAATGTGTCCATCTGGGACACCCCTCATTTCGTCCTCTATCACTACGACAAGCGTCTACCTTTTGATTTGCCCGACCAAACCGACCCGGCAGTTCTAACATCTTCCGAAATGGCAGAAGCAAATCAGCAACTAGCTGAACGATCTTTCAAGATTTTTGACATAATCCGCTATGCCCTCGACCAACGAAACCAACAGATGGAGCAAGAGCAACATAGGCGTCATCCCCGTCAACGGACTATAATCGTCGGTATGCGATGTTATCTGAAGAGCGTGAAACCGCCAGGTGCTCATCGCAAATTATACCCAAAATGGGATGGCCCATATAGGATTATGAAAAACCTCGGAAAAAATCGTTATGAAATCCTCGACCTCCGGGATCATTCCAAACTAAATATCATTCACGCTGACAATTTGAAGATAGCTTCCGAACAACACCTTCCCAAAAAACAGCTGCCAGGCGTTCGAGCCGCCTATCCTTCAAAAGGTCAAGATATTAACAAATCGGGCAGGGATAAAAAAACTGAAGTGGTCACCGCGGGAACCGCTACACATGACGAAGATTGGTACCTCGTAATACCACCAGTACTCGAGGCAATCTCTGAACAAGAGGAGGCCACAGAGCCAAGCGTCCCATCGGACCCAGACCCTGGAGAAACCCCTTCGAGAGGATCACTCAGTGGAACTCCACCTTCTCCTCCAACTCCACCATCTCCTCTGTCAACACCCTCGCCGATTGATGATCGACGCACGGACCCTACATACCGCCCGCAAATGCATCACCCACGTGAACTAGAACCTTCACCTAGGAAACGAACCCGCTCAGAATCCGAGCTCAACGGTCGACCCCCATTGCCACCAAAACGAGGCCGACCCCTTCGCCCACAAACACAAGTATCCACACAACTACCCCCAGCTCCATATAACCTAAGGCGTAGAAATGAATAAAATTGTCCCCCTTATAATTTTCCAAATTATTTACTCTTGTAGCCCTAGCATTAAAATTTCTACCGGAGTTGTTATAGAAAAACTTGCAGAAGGTAAATTTTTGAAAGGGCACGCAGACCTTTATATAAATTTGCAACCCCCTGCTAAAATGAAAATCAATCTCCTTCAGATACAAACCCAATTAAAAACGTTTGAAAGTAAAGTCCAGAATTCTTTCCAAGGAAAAGATCAGATTAGTCGCGTTCTGTTAGAAAATACCCTCGAAAATATTCAAACTACAGCACGCGCCCTCTCAGAAATATTAGCCTTACCATGGATACAAACTGAAACTAAAAACTCAGAAAACTTTAACCAAAGAAATAAACGGGGACTGATAGATAGAGGAGGGAAACTGTTCAAAGGTTTATTCGGATTAGCAACCGAAGAAGATATTAAAAGAATCGAATTCAAATTGAATCTCTTCGTGCGAAATTTACAGTATAATGGACACATGTTAGAACAAACTATTAGGTCACTACACGAAAACAATCGCTTCCTCCACTCCCTTTCGGACAGATTCACATACCTTGAATCGATGTTAGCTCAATACAAAGAACACAAAAGATATCTAGAATTAATAGAGATAATTAACCTACAAGTAACCCTAATCGATAAATACTTACAACGAATAACTACGATTCATTCCAAGGTTTTGCGTGCAACCCAGCTAGCCCATTGAAAAATCACTCTTTCCACCCTAATACCATGGGAAATACTTCAGTCCTTGATTCACACCGCCCAGTCACAATTAAAATTATCACCCATATTCCCACTCAACCACACTAATTACCCCCAATTTCTAGAATACACCTGGACTGTACATGGACCACGCTCCTACACATACCTCATAATTATACCATTTTTCGATGTCCTCACTTATGACGTATATAAATTTCACCCTTTCGCAACACCCTACCAAAACAACTCTAATGTCTATCGATTGTATTTACCCACCGTACCACCTTACCTTTTCCTCACCAAAGATCTGTCATCTTATTCTATGATGTCAGATAGCGACGTCCGGCATTGCCGATTCCCGCAACCAAATAAACAACTCGTCTGCCCTCCACTCAAACCAGTTATTCTTCCAACTACTAGGTCTTGCTTTATCGACTTAATTCGTGACCGGCATGCCCCGGTATGTTCATTTAAAAAATTTCATTCCCCTAAAACCATCCAACTACGAATTGGACCAGACATCTTGGTTTCTTTCGCGAACAGGACTGCCGCTACTCTCGAGTGTCCATCGAATTATTCCCTCATCACAATCCCTATGGTTATTCGGCTACCAATTGGTTGCTCCTTGCGTTCAAAAGCCCTCCAAATATACAACCCGTACAAGGTTACCCTTAATAACTCATACCCATTCCCGTCACAAATTAAATTTAAACCCGTCATTGAGATCTTAAATCTCTCCATAAAACCTGTAACCATCCTACCCGAACTACATGCCTCTGAATGGAATGATCAATTGAGCCGGTTTAAAATTTCGGATGATAACCAAAATAACCTCTTTCAAATACTACAACCGGTAACCATTTTCTCAACATCTGCCGTTAGTATCATTATTGTATGTGCTAATATCCTCGGTATATTTGTGGTGAAAAGATCATTCTGGGAACAAAGAAAACCAAGTGACAGGGAACATGAAACTATTTATGCACGACCAAGAGTGCGTACCCAGACCACGTGAACTAGACTTAACCACCCGACTTGTGTTGTATATATAAATCTGTATTATAAAACCCATAGTTATCATCTAGTTATCATTAGTTAGGATGTTACATTATTATATTAATATCATTCTAGAGGGGAGAGCCCTGTAAAAATGAATCATAAATAATTCCCATATTCCTATATTATCTTATTCTTCATGTAATT
>JAJOZX010000508.1:605000-620000 GCA_023014485.1 Bathynomus jamesi
GGGGTGCTTTTCCATCACGACAATGCACCTGCTCACACTGCAAATGCCTCAAGAGCCGTGTTACGGGAATTTCGATGGGAAATCATACCTCACCCCCCCCCCCTACAGTCCGGATCTAGCCCCTTCCGACTTTTTTTATTCCCAAAATTGAAGGATCACATAAAAAGAATGCGTTTCGACTCGATAGCAGATGCCAGAACAGCAGTTTTGAGATGGTTTCAGTCGAAAAACTCTGAATTTTATAAAAATGGATTGGAACGCTGGAAACATCGCTTAGAAAAGTGTATAGAGATAGGTGGGAATTATGTCGAACGTTGTTGAGCATTCCTAAACGTATATCCTCTTTTGTTTTCTTTTATTAAAGTTATTTGACCATTCTGGAACTTTTATTAAAGGGTTTTTGTATTAAAGCTTTTGAATTTTCCGGAAACTTTTTGGATTCCCTACGTATATATATGTATATATTGATATATATATATATATATATATATATATATATATATATATATATATATATATCTTTTCTAATAATGACTTATTCACTATGACGTCATAAAATAACTTAATTCTCTCTACGTTTCCCATACCTTGTACACTGAATCATGTGCTTAGTATTTGGACATCTTCCGTATTCAATGTATGGTAAATTCTTTAGTAATAATGTTGTGGTGTTATGTAGTATAAATATTATTATTCAACCATATTCATCCATACGTCACATTTTCCCGTCATTAATTTCCCTTGATCATTATCCTATATAAATTTTATTAAATATTCATTTTTACTCGTGTCAATCTATGAAACGCAAAATTTCATGCATTCGTTCGAAAACGCAAAAATACGTTCTCCTATTATTTTTTTCATTTTTATTTTTAATTATATCACCTCCCGCATTGAACTCGAAGATGCTTAGTTAAGTTATCAAATTCCGCTAATTATCGCAAAATCGAACGCTTCTAAGATAAATATCTCCTTTCGCTCTGATTCGAATTTATAACATTATCATGCGTTATGTTATATTATGTGTGTCATGTCTCATGTACTTGTGTTGTACTAATAACCATATATAATAACCATATATTATAACCATATATTATAACCATATATTATAACCATATATAAATATAAAAACACTGTAAGAATTGTAAACGACGTAATGTACTTTAATGAAACTGTAATTAATGATAATAACTTGTAATGTACTTTAAATGGAAGTGTAATTAAACAACAATAAGTGAATGTGAAGTAATCCATAATCGCAATCATAATTGTAATAGACCAAAACGAAAATGTGCTCAGTGGTGTACTTAAATTGTACTTATGTACTACTATGAAATTATATCGCCTTCAGAAATGAAGATTCGGCAAATATATACGATTAGTTTTTTATTTTTTTAAAATTTTTATTTGGAATTTTTCAAACATCTGATCATGTGTTTAAAAGGGGGAAACTTAACCTTCAACTGTCTTCCCCCAACATTTAGGTTTATATTATACATGTATTTGTAAAATGAATGGCACTTCATTACGGCACTTCATTACGGCTCTCTGCTTTGGTCACTGCTACGAGACTCCCTTGTTAGCAGCCTTGCTGCGAGGAGGGGGCAGAGGCCCCTTGCCTCCTTAATTTTTTAGATTCCGGCCTGAGCCATGGTCGAAAGAGGTCGAACCTCTACCCCTGTAAATTCAGACAACTACCTGTAAATTTTTAAGAAGTAAATTACAGTAAGAGAAACTTTTTATTTTCCCCCTCGAGTTGGGCTATCTTCAGAAGAACTTAGTCAGTTAAGTCGATAAGTTATAAAAGAAAAGTCGATAATTTTAGTATCAGAGAAAGTATCAGAGTATTATAAAAACAAGAATTAACAACTGACGACCCAAGCACATAGAAGATATTGGCATAACAGTCTGGCGAGTCTGTAGCCAAGAGTTTAACAAGTGGCGACCCACCATTTGACCGGGGGAAAAGAATTAGAATGTTATATAAGAAATATCCGTTGCTGCCTCCTAACTAGAATCCCCGTCGATCCGAACCACCCCAGGGCCATAGACGGAGGGGTTAACATATATATATATATATATATATATACATATTATATATAATATATATTATAATATATACACACACACATATATATATATATATACACACATATATATATATATATATTATACATATATATATATATACACACATATATATATATATTTTTTTATATATATATATATATATATATACATATATGTATGTTAACCCCTCCGTCTATGGCCCTGAGTCGGTTCGGAATCGACGGGGGTTCTAGTTAGGAGGCAAGCAACGGATGTTTCTTCTTTATACTTTTCTATAATTCTTTTCGGTCGCCTTAAATGGTGGGTCGCCACTCTGTTAAACCCTTGGCTACAGACTCGCCAGACTGTTATGCCAATATCTTCTATGGTGCTTGGGTTGTCTCTTTCTCTCGCTTATGGGTCGAGAATTATTACTTCTTCTCTTGCTATAATACTCTGATCCTTTCTCGTATACTAAAATTATCGACTTTTCTTTTATAACTTGTCGACTTGACTAAGTTCTGAAGAGAGCCCAACTCGAAGGGAAAAATAAAAAGTTTCGCTTGCTGTGATTTACTTCTTAAAAATATACAGGTACTGCTCTGAATTTACAGGGGTAGAGGTTCGACCTCTTTCGACCATGGCTCAGGCCGGAATCTAAAAATATTAAGTTAAGGAGGCAAGGGGCCTCTGCCCCCTCCTAATGAGGTGCTAATATGAAGAAGTGCAATGAAGAAGAGCCTTAAATGAAGTAGCGCCTGATTTTACAAGTACATGTATAATATAGCCTAAATGTTTGGGGGAGACAGTCGAAGGTTAAGTTTCCCCCCTTTTTTTAAACACATCAGATGTTTTTGAATGATTGCAAATAAGAATTTAAAAAAAAAAAAATAATAATAATTTGTATTTTTCGCCGAGTCTATATTTATGAAGGCGATATCATTTCGTAATAGTACACAAGTACAAATTAAGTACATGACTGAGTACGTATTAATTTTCGTTCATTACAATTACGATTACAATTACCAATTAATTCATATTCACTTGTTGTTTAATTACACTTCCATTTGAAGTACATTCTTACATGATAAATTAAATCATTACATTTAATTACAGTTTCAATGAAGTACATTACAAGTTATTGTTAATTACAGTTTCATTAAAGTACATTACGTTATATTAAATTAAAGTATTACAGTTAATTACAATTAAACAGTTACTATAACTTTGTTTTGTTTTTACAGTGTTTCTTATTAATAGACAATTAAGATGTTAAATATAATACAACGTACATGGCACTTACGAGATAATTTATTTACGAAATAATATGCTATAATATGTTATGAATTTGAAATCAGAGCGAACGGAGGTATTTTATCTTTGAGGCGCTCGACTCTGTCGTCGTGAGCGGAATTCGATCTTACTAAGCATTTTTTTGAGTTCACCTCGGGAGGTCATATAATTAAAAATAAAAATGAAAAAAATAATACGAGAACGTTTTTTCGCGTTCTCGAACGAACGCCCAAAGTTTCGCGCGTCACAAATTGACACGAGTAAACATAGACTGATAAGTTGATAGGGCATAAGTAGACAATAGGTAGATGAATGAATAAGTAATAAAATTAATAAAGGATAGCGGTCAAGAAGAACATGAATGTAAGAATGAGTATGGTTGAATAATAATGTTTATACATAACATATAAATAATGACTTCTATAGAGTGTTTCGTCCTTAGCATGATGTTAAAGAATTTTCATACATTAGATACTAGATATATGATGAAGGGAAAATGTGACGTCATAGTTATTGAATTTTTACGTATAGTACAAATCATTATTAGGAAGATTTACAAGAACAAATTAGAGACACAGAGTGGGAAATGTAAAGAGAATAAAGTTATTTTATGACGTCATAGTGTATAAGTCATTATTAGAAAGATGAATTAGAAAAATACAGGAATGAATAAAGACGTACAAATCGAAATTCTATCCAAAACTCGCTTAGGCGATTTTGGTTTCTTATGTAAAAATGGACATTCGAACATAAAACTACGAACATAAGTTCTGCATGAAGACAATGAATTCATATAATGATGGTGTAGGAATTGTTCATTGTTCACTTTTTACATTGCTCTCACCTTTTTTTTTAAAATGATATTTAACAATAATATAATAAAATTAATACAATACAATACAATTGAGAAAATAACATCGTAACTAATTCAAGTTAGGTGACGAATTTTTCTTTACATTACAAGTTTTATACAGAACAAGTGAAAAACTATACTCTTTCGTTGAATGTTGATAGAATTTGAATTATCTGATTTTTTTTTTTTTTTTTTTTTTAATCTGAAAACTTGTTTGCATATAGACAAATACATCTGTTTTATTGTGTAGAAGTTTTATTAAAAATTAAATGACTGAAATTTAGGGTATGTGCGGTCATACGGGTAAATTTCCCGATCGTACAGAGCAGGATAAATTAGGTACATGATCGATTAATTGTTACGCTATTTCTGTCATCATATAATCAAAATAATTATAAAACTCGTTAAAAACTTTTGTAAAAACGGTTTTGGTCGACACTGGGTTCAACTGGGGTTGGGGTGTTAAAATAAAAATAAAATAAAAAAACAAAGTTTGGAGTACTACATTCGGGGGAATTGAGTGACTAAGCGGGGGATATAAGTCTGAAATTGACAATAAGTCTTTCGTGAGCACTTTGCTTTTTTTTTTTTTTTTTTAAAAGATTGCTTGTCACACTACTTAGAACAAAAATTTAAAAAGTTGAACAAACGGAGGGACGGCATGTTCCTCATATACATTATAATAATTACCAAAATCGTTACAAACAATTGTAAAAACTGTTTTGGTCACAAACAATGAAATGTCATTTTACCTATATATTTATATACGCAACAATGGCATGAAAAGAAAAGACAGATAGGTCAATTTTCTTCTCACAAACACAAAAAAAAGATTAACTAAAGACACAAACGGGTCAATTCAGGTTGAATTTAATTCTCTTTTACAACAAAAAAAAGTTTCAATTAAATTCTTAAATTACATTTTCTTAAATTAAATTCTCTTAAATTACAAAGGAAAAGTTGAATTCAATTGACTGCATTGAAAACTTGGGCCTTGAAAACTAACTTTGACTTGAACTCTCTAACTTCAAATAAAACACTCTGGCTTCGAATATAACTCTGACTTCGAATATAACTCTGACTTCGAATATAACTCTGACTTCGAATATAACTCTGACTTCGAATATAACTCTGACTTCGAATATAACTCTGACTTCGAATATAACTCTGACTTGAACTCTATCAAGTATTCTGAAACTGAAAATGAAACTTAACTGTCTAACTTGAACGCTTGTCAAGTGAAGATTAACTGAAAATGGAAAATGACTGCACTTGATCTTTATCAAGTGGAGACGATTAACTTCTGTTTTGGTTGACCCTCTTGGTGCAACCTTCTGACTTGAAAAACTGACTTCAAAAAAATGACTTCAAAAAAATGACTTAAAAAAAATGACTTCAAAATTACTTCAAGTATCTTTATAAATCTCTGGGGTTTGGTTGTCCCTTTTGGTTACAACCAACTGAAACTGTCTGAAAACTGAAAATGGAACTTGAAACTGCTTCAAGTAACTCTATAACTCTATAAACTCTCTCTAAACTCTCTCTAAACTCTCTCTAAACTCTCTCTCTCTTAATTTGCAAGTCAATTCAATTCAGTAATTGGAAAAAATTTGCAAACAAAAAATAAAAAAAAATGTAAACAACATTTCACTCGAATGTACAGGAAGGTACATAAAATAAAATTATTCTATACTGAATATAATAGTGCAAATAACGGTGACAATTGACTCTGCGACAATTGACTCTGTGACAATTGACTCTGCGACAAATGACTCTGCGACAATTAACTCTCTTTGAAATTAACTCTCTTTGAAATTAACTCTCTTTGAAATTAACTCTCTTTGAAATTAACTCTCTTTGAAATTAACTCTCTTTGAAATTAACTCTCTTTGAAATTAACTCCCTTTGAAATTAACTCTCTGTGTTACAATTAACTCTCTGTGTTACAATTAACTCTCTGTTACAATTAACTCTCTGTTACAATTAACTCTCTGTTAAAATTACTGTTTCAATAAAAAAAAGTGTATCACTGGTGTCTGAAGTGTTCACTGTGTTTTGTGTTAAATTCTGATTTGATACTCATTATTAACTGTTAATAATAGTGACTTTTCAAATGTTTATAAATTACTTAAAAAAAAAAAACTGTACTTAACAAAATTTTCTATGGGGAAATCCTTGAGACGTGTCCTGAAGACGTCTTGCTGGCTACTTCTTCTTGGATGAAAACTAGGCGTGGAGAACTGGGAGTCGTGACACACCAGTTCAAGGGTGGATGTTACGAACAAGAAGTCGTGACACGCCGGTCAACTGGTTTTATCCTGATGCAGGGTAATTTCTATCTTGGCCAAAGAGTGGCCTCTTCTTAAAGTAATCTTCTTCTTAAAGTAATCTTCTTCTTAAAATAATCTTTTTATCCTGGTGCAGGGTAATTTCTATCTTGGCCAAAGAGTGGCCTCTTCTTAAAATCCTCTTCTAAAAATAATCTTCTTAAAATCTGTTAAGATCCTCTTCTTCTATGTCCCTATGGGGTGCTTCGACGTCGACGGGGCGTTCTTGATTTTTATCCTGATGCAGGGTAATTTCTATTCTTGGCCAAAGAGTGGCCTCTTCTTAAAATCTTCTTGTTAAAATCTTCTGGTTAAGGGTCTGGAAGACTGGAAGAATCCTGGAGTCGTGAAGATCCTGGTTAAAGGGTCTGGAAGACTGGAAGAATCCTGGAGTCGTGAAGATCCTGGTTAAAGGGTCTAGTCTTGTTATCTTCCTTCTTCTATGTGTTTATCCTGGTATAGGGTCTCCAGTTTGTTAGAATCCTCTTCTTAAAATAATCTTCTTAAAATCTTCTTCTAATCCTGGGGCAGGGTCGCCAGACTTTTAGACCCCATATCTTCTTCTTATCCTGGCAAGGGTCTGGGGTGTCTCGTATAGACGAGGCGTTCTTGTTAAGGGGCAAGGGGGCTCTGCCCCCTCCCCGCAGCGAGGCTGCAGTCCAAAGAAGAGTCTCGTAATGAAGTAGTGCAATGAAGAAGAGCCTTAAATGAAGTAGCGCCTGATTTTACAAGTACATGTATAATATAGCCTAAATGTTTGGGGGAGACAGTCGAAGGTTAAGTTTCCCCCCTTTTTTTAAACACATCAGATGTTTTTGAATGATTGCAAATAAGAATTTAAAAAAAAAATAATAATAATAATTTGTATTTTTCGCCGAGTCTATATTTATGAAGGCGATATCATTTCGTAATAGTACACAAGTACAAATTAAGTACATGACTGAGTACGTATTAATTTTCGTTCATTACAATTACGATTACAATTACCAATTAATTCATATTCACTTGTTTAATTACACTTCCATTTTGAAGTACATTCTTACATGATAAATTAAATCATTACATTTAATTACAGTTTCAATGAAGTACATTACAAGTTATTGTTAATTACAGTTTCATTAAAGTACATTACGTTATATTAAATTAAAGTATTACAGTTAATTACAATTAAACAGTTACTATAACTTTGTTTTGTTTTTACAGTGTTTCTTATTAATAGACAATTAAGATGTTAAATATAATACAACGTACATGGCACTTACGAGATAATTTATTTACGAAATAATATGCTATAATATGTTATGAATTTGAAATCAGAGCGAACGGAGGTATTTTATCTTTGAGGCGCTCGACTCTGTCGTCGTGAGCGGAATTCGATCTTACTAAGCATTTTTTGAGTTCACCTCGGGAGGTCATATAATTAAAAATAAAAATGAAAAAAATAATACGAGAACGTTTTTTCGCGTTCTCGAACGAACGCCCAAAGTTTCGCGCGTCACAAATTGACACGAGTAAACATAGACTGATAAGTTGATAGGGCATAAGTAGACAATAGGTAGATGAATGAATAAGTAATAAAATTAATAAAGGATAGCGGTCAAGAAGAACATGAATGTAAGAATGAGTATGGTTGAATAATAATGTTTATACTACAAAATATATAAATAATGACTTCTATAGAGTGTTTCGTCCTTAGCATGATGTTAAAGAATTTTCATACATTGGATACTAGATATATGATGAAGGGAAAATGTGACGTCATAGTTATTGAATTTTTACGTATAGTACAAATCATTATTAGGAAGATTTACAAGAACAAATTAGAGACACAGAGTGGGAAACGTAAAGAGAATAAAGTTATTTTATGACGTCATAGTATATAAGTCATTATTAGAAAGATGAATTAGAAAAATTAAGGGATGAATAAAGACGTACAAATCGAAATTCTATCCAAAACTCGCTTAGGCGATTTTGGTTTCTTATGTAAAAATGGACATTCGAACATAAAACTATACGTACATAAGTTCTGCATGAAGACAATGAATTCATATAATGATGGTATAGGAATTGTTCATTGTTCACTTTATATATATATATATATATATATATATATATATATATATATATATATATATATATATATATATAATATATACATAGGTGATCAGTCTTTCCTTGTGTTGGTGATCAGTCTTTCCTTGTGAATCGTGATCAGTCTTTCCTTGTGAACAGACGTGTTTTAACGAGTGTCTAGTGTTACCAATTGAATAAGTGGTTATCGTTCAAGTGTCTTTAAAAAAAAAATAGTGTTTGGTGCATTCTTAACTAAATTACTTCGTGTTACTAATCATTAATTATCGAATATATTTCATTTATTGACTTTATTCATTACTATATTACTTGACTAAACCAAGGCTAGTGCTTGTTTGTTTTCCGAATCTATTACTACACGAGGTTTCATAAGGTTGAAATTCCCTTGGTTTGCCTTTTTTGTTTTTCAAATCTATCAGAAACGCTTTTTCTTAAGGTTCATTTTCCCTTAACACACTACCTGACCTCCCGAAGGGTCAATCACCGTGGGAAAAAAAAGGAATTAAGTCAGTCGAAGAGCGACAGATAAGTGCTATTTAATACTTTTCCTTTAACAGATCTTTCGTCGGTAGCTTTGTAATTATATATAGCCCTGTCTCTTCCCCTAGTTCCCAACCCTTCGTTCGAGTGCGAAATGGAGCCCCATTGCGAAAAGCAAAGACTTGTCTACCAGTAATAACAAGCAATAAGTTTTCTGTTTTAGGTTTCGAAGATACTGATGAACCGGAAATACGACTCGTTGGCGATTCCATTGTTCGAGGGCAGCTCGAGGAATTTTGTGGGAGAAACCCTCGTCGTAGGCGCCGTTACTGCTACCCTGGTGCAAGGGTGGAGGATATAACTAATAATGTTAACCATTTTACAGACGGTACCGCCGAGGACACAACGTATGTTATTCATGTCGGTACTAATAACGTTTTAAATTCTAGATCGGAAGAACTGCTGGCTAGGTACAGGGACTTATTAGAGCGACTAAAGGAGAAAACTAATAAGATTGTTTTAACAGGTATACTTCCTCGAATTATCCAACGTAACGATTTCTACAGCAAGGCGACCTATATTAACAATAACCTAAAGTCTCTTTGCCAACAGGAAGGAGTGCATTTTGCAAATTTTTGGAACAGTTTCTACGGCAGAAGGGACTTGTTCCTCGAAGATGGACTTCATCTTAATGACGTTGGAGCTGCGCGTTTAGGAAGACTATTTCATAATACTGTCTCTTCTTTTCAGGCTGCCGTAACTCGAACGGTCCCAGCGTAAATTCCACTAATTTCCACTGCGCTCGCGAAGGTGTCGTAATTACAAACAATTTGAAGGTTCTATCCTTAAATGCTCGTAGCCTACGAAATAAAATAAATGAATTTTTTTCGTTAATTGCTTGTGAAGACTATGATTTAATTGCGATAAACGAATCGTGGCTTAGCACTGAAACGCGTGACTTTGTAGGGGAGTAACAAATTAAAGGTTATAGACTTTTTGTTAAAAACAGAATAGGTAGGCGAGGAGGCGGTGTTATGTTGTATATCAAAGATAATATTGCGAACGTTATAGAAGTAAAGCACTCAATTCCAGAACCGATAGATTCGACTACAGCAGAACTTAAATTAAACGACTTCAAACTTCTTGTTGCGGTTATATATAGGCCCCCTAATCAAACAGCTGATACGGACGAAGCGTTATATCGTGAACTAAAGAGAATAATCGGTAGTGAGCAGGCTTTAGTTATGGGTGACTTTAATTGCGCCAACGTGAATTACGATACAATGCAGGGAGACGCAGAAGGTAATCGTTTAGTTAATTTTCTCGAGGATAGCTTTCTTATTCAAAAGGTTGGGGAACCTACGAGGTTGGACAGTATTTTAGATTTAGTAATAACTACGGATGATAGGCTAATTACTGATCTTCAAGTAATAGAACCGTTAAGCAATAGCGATCACAATATGGTAGAGTTCGTCCTCTCAGTAAGTCACTCGAAACCAACTAACTCGACTAAAATTCCTAACTTCCAGCACGCAGACTTTTGTAAATTTCGAAATAAATTGTCACACGTCAATTGGGAAAACATGATGGGGAACTCCAACGCAAAACTAATGTGGGAATCGTTCGAAACAATATTTAGGACTATAAATGAGGAATGTGTACCGTACAAAATTAAGCGTGCGAAAGTAAACAACAAGCCCTTGTGGTTTACTTCTAGAGTAGGAGATATTATAAAGAGTAGAGATAGGGCTTATAGGCAACACAAGTGCGATAAAGACAATTTGTGGTTACGAAACAACTACATATCTCTGAGGCGTGAAGCGAAAAGTGTAATAAAAAAGTCCAAGCGTGAATTTGAAATCTCCATAGCTCGTGACGGTAAAGAAAACCCCAAGCGATTCTTTCAATACGTCAATAATAAAAATCCAGTAAAAGTGTCTCGGGTCCATTGAAAAATGTAAACGGAGATCTAGTTTCTGAAAACAAGGAAATGGCTACCTTGCTAAACGAATTTTTTACGTCAGTTTTTACTATAGATGTAACGAATATACCTACGGTCATAGACATAATACCTTTTGATAATGGTAATATTTTGGATAATATTGTCGTTAGTGAAGGGGAAGTAATGCGCTATATTGATAAAATGAAAACGCGTAAATCACCGGGTCCGGATTCCATATATCCCATACAACTAAAAGAATTAAAAGATAGCATTGTTGTGCCGCTAACAAAGATTTTTAATGCGTCTATTTCTGAGGGGTGCGTACCAGATAATTTCAAGTTAGCAAACGTAACACCTATCTTTAAGAAAGGCGATAAAGGTGCGGCGGGAAATTATAGGCCAATCAGTTTAACGTCTGTTGTAGGTAAGCTACTGGAATCAATAATTAGGGATCGTATAGTCGAACACTTAGAAGTGCATAATCTGGTTAGAAACACGCAGCCCGGTTTTAGGCGAAACAAATCTTGCTTAACTAATCTTTTAGAATTTTTCCAAAGCGTGGTTGACGTTTACGATAGACATCGGGCGGTTGATGTAGTGTACTTATATTTTCAAAAAGCGTTTGACACCGTGCCGCACAAAAGACTCATTGAAAAAAATAAGGCTCATGGAATCAGGGGTGTAGTAATAAATTGGCTAGAAGAGTGATTGCGAGGCAGGAAACAGAGGGTGGTCGTTGATGGAGCGGAGTCGTGTTGGGCTAATGTAGCGAGTGGCGTTCCTCAGGGTTCTGTATTGGGCCCCTTGCTTTTTCTTATATATATTAACGATTTAGATGTTGGCCTAGTCAGTACAGTTTCAAAGTTTGCGGATGACACGAAGTTGGGTGGTAGGGCGATTAATGACGAAGATAGAGGTAAAATTCAGGAAGATCTGAATAAAATCGTTGATTGGTCGGTCACATGGCAAATGAGATTTAACGTGGATAAGTGCAAAATTTTGCATATAGGTTCGCGTAATGGTAATTTTGCGTATAGTATGTCAGGGAAAGATTTAACAAGCGTAGAGCAGGAAAAAGATTTAGGAGTTATAGTCACTAATGATTTAAAAGTAGCGAAACAAAGTACAGCAGCGGTCAATAAGGCGAACAAAGTGTTAGGTTTTATAGCTCGAAATTTTGAGTACAAATCGCGCGATATTATAGTTCCTCTTTATAAATCATTAGTTAGACCCCATTTGGAGTACGCAATCCAATTTTGGAATCCGCATATGCGGAAAGATATAGAAAAAATCGAAAGAGTTCAAAGACGAGCAACTAAGATGATTCCGTCGCTTAGGTCAAAGTCGTACGAGGATAGGCTTAAGGAGTTAAAATTGACAACACTCGAGATTAGGAGGTTAAGGGGTGATCTAATCCAGGTTTTCAAAATTATGAATGGATTCGATAACGTAGATAGAGATAGCTTTTTCGAAATATCTCAATATAATAGGACTAGAAATAACGGGTGTAAGTTGACAAGTAGAAGGTTCGAGACAGCAGTTGCGAAAAACTTTTTTACGCATAGAATAGTAAATAGCTGGAATAGTTTGCCGGTAGAAGTAATTAGTAGCACGTCTATAAACATGTTTAAAAATCGATTAGACTCATATCTTGATAGATTGGGTATAGTTTAAGGTAGTAAAATTAAGGCTTTGTGGGGAGAGATCCCACAGCTCAACACAAGGGTTGTGGGATATAGGGAGGCAGCGTCTTGGGTTAGGGGATACTCTCTGTCCTTACACACCCCATTTAAAGAGATTCCTCTGCCGAGCGGTGCCCCCCATAGTACTGTGAGGTATTGAAAAACTCATGATCTTCACTTGCCCCACAAACACCTTTAAATGGGAGACCTAAGATGGGTGCACACACATTTCTACATTAATGTACAGTCTTTACAGCCACACCTACACTTTTCCTCCAAAGTGTATATATTGTAATGTATATGGTTGTAAATTTTGACTTGGTCCACAATCGATATGGACCGTGACTTATGTTTCGTGACAAGGTACTAGTATTGATGGATACCGTAATGAAATTGACTGGATTCTTTGGATCTGATATATTTGCATGTCGGTTATAAATAGATATAGAGTGTAACATATTTGTATAGTAGTCTATTATGACTTGATCTTCTGAATCCAGAGATTCTATCTTTAGTTTTAAATCGATAACTAATTAGTTTTGCTAAATTGGTCGTTGCCAATGTACAGGAAGTTGTTACATAAATTTCTTATGTTCTTGTGGTTCGGAACCCACGTAAAATTGTAGGTTCCCTCCGCCACCACGGAGGACATACACAATTACGAACACAGTTAGGTAGACCAGCCATGAGTGGATCCTAGGGTCTTTGTTGGTCTATAACATTATATTATATATATATATATATATATATATATATATATATATATATATATATGTATATATATATATACATATACACATATATATATATATATGTATATATATATATATATATATATATATATATATATATATATATATATATATATATATTAGGGTGTGTTTATGGTATATGGTGAAAAATGCGAAATGAAAATGGAAGGGAGCGGAACCCTTTATTTTTTGAGGATACATGAGAAAACAGAACATGCAAAATTTCTTTGTAATCCAACGACATTTAGAGGTTGCCCACAGCTGATAGGTATTTTCAATTTATAGGGCAATGGAAATTTTAATTCTCAGTTTAAATGATAAATTGCATCTCCAATATACATCTCCAATAAGTATTCAGAACAAATATATCGTGTGAGTATATTCACTAAATTCATAATTAACGATTAAAGTACATGACACCTCGAGTGTTGGCGTTCATTTTTTCATCAAAGTGGCTTTGGAGGCTGTCGGCAAGACTTTACGATGTTCTTCGACGATTTGAATCATGAACTGCATCTGCTCTTCGTTCCGAGTCCTTCCAGCCTTCGTGAATTCTTGAATCAATGCTATGCCTCGCTCTGCTGCATCATTCACTACATTTAAGGAATCCACCCTGATCTTTGCTGAACCAAAGCTGGTGTTGTTTTCCCAGTTTGATGGATCCTCTTGCAGGAAATCGACCGGAAGATCAAGAAGGGTGAACAGATTGTACGTATTGCAAGAGCAAAAGTCTGCCAAGGTCTTTCCTCTTGGATCTGGAATCCAGACTCGTCGGGGGGGAGCTTCTGACCCTTCAACGGAATTCATATTCTCTACCATTTTCCGCTTCTCATCATCATCGACTGCAGGATCGAATAGTGCAAGGCCCACGTTTACCTCATTGAGGTACCAGAGATGCCGATTAAAACTCTTGTACCCAGCGGCGTTGGTGTTTTGCAACTTTTGAAGGAGGGCTAAGTCGCTTCGTGGAGCGCTTGCTGCTTCTCTTGCTGAAAACCACGGAAGGACGTAATCTTGAGCAACGAAGAGACAGAAGTCCCGCAACCCAGAAATCAGGCGGTCACTGCTACTTGCTCCATGAGATGTTGAAGGACTTTGGTTCATGTGCATCGTGAACTGGTATCTGAACATCCAAATCTTGAAAGAGTAAATTCCACGCGCCATCCACCGTGCTCGGTGCAAAGCCCCTGGAGCCATGAACACAGGACTCCGACGTCCGTGAGGTACTCCTCCCAAGAAAATGACTACAAGTTCAAGAAGCTCTTTGTAGTCATCTCTGGGATGCTTCACTTTCAGAAGGTCATTTGCTTCATGAATCATCTTCTCGGCCCAGGGACTGATCACTGCAGCCCTGTCCTCTTCGTCCGCGGCAGTGGAGTATTCATTCAATTTCAGTTGCGGCCAAACATTACTGAAGCTCTGGAAAATCGTAATCTCAGGTCCTTTGGAAAGGTCTCCAACAAGGAAAGAAAATACTGCTTCAAGCAGCAGTTCCAGCACGTGATGTCGACACGCAAAGTAAATCATTTCA
>JAJOZX010000508.1:625000-655000 GCA_023014485.1 Bathynomus jamesi
CAAGCGCTTTCGTCTAATGACATCTTCAGGAACACTGAAATACATAAAAGGTTACGGCCTATATATAGGTTACAGAGAGAGAAAAAAAATATATAAATAAATAACATACATACACACAAACATATATACATATATATATATACATACATATCTACACACATACACATATATATATATATATATGCAATAAACGGAGAAGTAAAAATAAAACTTAAAAATTAAGGATTAGAGGATTAACAAAGAGGCATATCGATTTTTTAGCACAAGATCAAATGAGTTATAAAAATAATACAAATTTATACTGGAGATACGCCCGGGTTTAACACTTTGCCTTTTTAGAGTCAAGTTTCGATATATATAAAAATAAATTGAAGATTAAAAGTTAATAAAGTAGCTTACAAGTTTACCAAAGATTAAGTGTCCTACCCTTCTTATCTAGGTTTGTTTTGAAGGAATTCAAAACAACAGGATCGAGTTGAAAAAGACCTTTGCTTATGTTGAAGTTATTTGAAAGTTGAATAATGGCAGACTCAAGAATATTTCTATTGACAATGTTGCTCGAATGAAATAAAACTGAAGCATTATTCCAATCAATACAGTGGGATAACTCTGGCAAATGGACAAAAAGAGCACTGGACAACTGTCCTGTTCTGACGGAATATTGATGCTGTTTTATACGTGTGTGCAAATCCTTTCCCGTCTGACCTATGTAAAAGGAATCACATTGTTTACACCCAATTTTATAGATAAAGCCTGAATTATTGGTAGGGCTATTTTTTACTATGATATTTTTCACAATATTGTTATATGAAAATACTACATTAATATCCAAAAGTTTAAGTACATTAGCAATGCCTAAAAAGCTCGGGAAAAATGGAAGTACTAAAATATTTTTTGACAAAGTACGAGTGTTATTATTGACACGATAGAAAGTTCGTTTTGCCTTGTTGAGACAAGATTCCATAAACGCAGATGGGTAACACAGATCACTTCCAATACCGTTGATTTTTTCCAATTCGGCATCGATGTATTCCGGCCTGGCGATCCTAAGGGCGCGGAGAAACATTGATGAAAAAATGGCCTTCTTAGTGGGGGTGTCATGTCCCGAGTAAAAGTGTACGTAGGACAAGTTGTTTGTTGTTTTCCGATAGATAATAAACTTAAAACCTGGGCTTTCCCTATGTACACGCACATCCAAAAATGGGATTGACTTGTCTTGTTCCAGCGGATGGCTGGTGCATCGGTGACGAAAACCGCTCAGATGTTCAATGTATCCAGAGGAACTGTCTCTATGGTCATGTCTGCATACCAAAACCATGGAAAGACAAGCACCGACAAATGCAATAGTGGACGCAAGAAGAAGCTGTGTGATCGAGACCGCCGGGTGCTAAAGCGCATTGTGACAAAGAACCATAAGACCACAGCTGCAAAAGTGACTGCAGAGCTTAACCAGCATCTTGCAAACCCGGTATCGACCAGAACTGTACGTCGCGAGCTACATGGAGCTGGATACCATGGGAGGGCTGCAATTGCCAAACCCTTCCTTTCGCACATCAACATTGAGCGGCGCAAAAAATGGTGTAATGACCATAAGAATTGGTCAATGGACCGGTGGAAGAATGTAGTCTACTCCGACAAATCCTCCTTTACGCTATTTCCATGTTCCGGTCGAGTTTACGTCTGGAGACAGCCTAAAGATGCTTATGACCCCGACTGCCTGACCCCAACCGTTAAGCATGGAGGCGGATCTGTGATGGTTTGGGCAGCAATATCGTGGAATACTCTTGGCCCAGCTGTAGTACTGCATGGTAGGGTTAACCAGGTCCATCCCATGGTCCAAACGCTGTTTCCCAATGGCGGCGCCGTCTTCCAGGATGATAATGCACCAATCCACACCGCTGGGATCGTTAAAAACTGGTTTGAAGAGCATGTTAGTGAAGTAGAACGCTTGGATTGGCCTCCACAATCCCGGATCTTAACATTATCGAGCATCTGTGGTGTCAGTTGGAGCAGCAGGTCAGAAGCCGATTCCCATCGCCGGCGTCTTTGGAGGAACTGGAGCAGGGTTTGCTCGAAGAATGGCTCAGGATTCCTCTAGCCACTGTCCAAAAGCTGTATGAATCAATTCCCCGACGCATTGCAGCTGTTATTGCCGCTAAAGGAGGACCAACTCCATATTAAGAATAAAAACCGCCATTTATCAAGGTGTTCATATTATTTTGTTCAGCCCCTGTAATATATATATATATATATATATATATATATATATATATATACAGGGTGTCCCAGAAAATTATATACTCTTTATAGCATCATATATTTTATAATTTAAAAAAAACAAACAATATATTGTTATAGCAATTGCCAATGAAAGGTAAATTAGTAACCTAAGTGATCAAAATGTTATAGCGAGTTGTTTGCATATAAAATTTAATTAACTACGCCAAGTGCTCAAAATGTTCTCCGGCGGCATGAATGCACTTTTGAATGCGTCGACTAACTGATTCGCAGACATGGACTAATGTGGATGCTGTGATGGTCCCGCACTTTTCCCTAATTGCATCCTTAAGGTGTTCGAGTGTTGCAGGTCTTGTACCATAAACTGCATCCTTCAGGTAGCCCCACAAGTAAAAATCAAGTGGAGTCAAGTCCGGTGAACGTGGAGGATACTCAACGCTTCCTGTTCGTCCTATCCAACGGTTAGGCAACGTTTCATCGAGGTACCTTCTTACATCACAATGATAATGATGGGGGGCTCCATCTTGTTGAAAGTAAAAGTCGTCGTTTCCAAACAACTTCTGAACTGCAGGTATAATTTCTGTCCGAAGCATGTCGAGATATGCGACACCGGTAACTGTCCCATTAAAGAAAAATGGTCCAACAAAACCCCTGGATGATAAACCACACCATGCTGTTAAACCTGGTAAATTAACATGTTTATCCACATAAACGTGTGGATTATCAAGTGACCAGTACCTGCAGTTGTGTCGATTTACTGTGCCATTCAGCTTGAAGGTAGCTTCATCAGACCACACGATTTTGTTATATTGAAAGTTCATTCATGCCGCCGGAGAACATTGAGCACTTGGCGTAGTTAATTAAATTTTATATGCAAACAACTCGCTATAACATTTTCATCACTTAGATTACTAATTTACCTTTCATTGGCAATTGCTATAACAATATATTGTTTGGTTTTTTTTTTAATTATAAAATATATGATGCAATAAAGAGTATATAGTTTTTTTTGGGACACCCTATATATATATATATATTATATATATATATATATATAGATATATATATATATATATATATATATATATATATATATATATGATACACACAGACCGTGCATGGAACAAGGAACTCTTCTGGGATAATTAGATCCACTATAGTCCGAATAAGTAATGGTAAATGACAAATGCCATAGTTTTTCTTTTTCATGATACAAGCCCGACGTGGGCAACGGGTCTCTCGCAGAGAGGTCCCATAAATATAGCTTCCCTCACCAGCTATCTGCAAAGCAGACAGGATCCAGCTTTGGGACATGGATCTAGGGTTTAAAGCAGCCTAGCCCCACTACATTTAGAACCTCAATATAAGTAAAAGACTCGTTGCATTCACGTCGGATTGAATAAATCAAAGAAAAAGGGGTAACTATTATATGGTATTTGTCATTTACCATTACTTATTCGGACTATAGTGGATTTAATTTTCCCAGAAGAGTTCCTTGTTCCATGCACGGTCTGTGTTTAACATATAAGTTTCTCAGGGGACCATTCTGAGTTTGTGTATATATACATATATATAAATATATATATATATATAAAAGGACTTAGTAGATCTTATATATATATATATGATACACACAGACCGTGCATGGAACAAGGAACTCTTCTGGGATAATTAAATCCACTATTGTCCCAAAGCTGGATCCTGTCTGCTTTGCAGATAGCTGGTGAGGGAAGCTATATTTATGGGACCTCTTTGCGAGAGACCCGTTGCCCACGTCGGGCTAGCATCATGAAAAAGAAAAACTATGGTATTTGTCATTTACCATTACTTATTCGGACTATAGTGGATTTAATTATCCCAGAAGAGTTCCTTGTTCCATGCACGGTCTGTGTGTATCATAAAAAACTCAGGGAACCATTCTGAGTTCATTCCCATATATATATATATGGTGAATAAAACCACGAAGGAAAGGAAACACAGAGTGGTGCTCAAGCGCTTTCATCTAATGACATTCTCAGGAACACTGAGGATGTCATTAGACGAAAGCGCTTGAGCACCACTCTGTTTCCTTTCATTCGTGGTTTTATTCATCATAAATATTTTTCACATGTTACTTTCGTAAAATAATTTTCATATATATATATGTGTGTGTGTATATATATATATATATATATACAGGGTGTTTCAAAAGTCCCTCATTATTTTTAAAATTTTATTAAAATAGCAATTACAAGAGGAACCAAATGACAATTTGGTTGCTGAGTCTACGATTCATGAGAATTTTGGTGGCATCAAACTTGGCTTCATAAGTCTACTGGAAAGTCACTGGTACACCTCAACGTGGGCACCGTCTTTTTCGAAAAAAGCAAGCCACCGTTTTACGCATTCTTGGCCGACATTGGACAACATTTCGGGAGTAACAGAAGCACACGCATTCCTGATCCGTTCTTCTAGTGTGGGGAGGACTCGCGGCTTTGTGGCGTACACTTCGCTCTTAATGTAGCCCCACAAAAAGAAGTCGCATGGGGTAAGATCAGGCGAGCGAGCAGCCCATTCGATGGGACCACGGCGACCAATCCACCGATCCGGGAACCGCTTATTCAGAAATGAGCGAACCTCACGCGAGTAATGAGCAGGGGCACCGTCTTGCTGGAAAATGACTTCTTGCATGTCAGCTACAGCTGACAGTTGGGGGATGCAGAACTCCTGAAGCATACGAAAGTAATTGTCTCCGTTGACGTTCACGGAATTTCCATCTTGATCCCGGAAGAAGAACGGACCAATCAGCCCAGCTGAGGAGATGGCACACCAGACGACCAATTTCGGCGTGTCCCTTTCATGTTCACGGATCTCCGCAGGATTGTGAGTTCCCCAGATGCGGGTGTTGTGCCGATTGACGCGACCAGAAAGGTGGAAGAGAGCTTCGTCGCTGAACCACATGTGCTCCAGGATCGATGGGTCTCTTTCGTAGTGATGCAGCAGTGTCTCACACATCTCCACCCGGCAATCGTAGTCTTGAGGTTCCAGCTTCTGAACCACCTGGATCTTGTACGGATACAGCTTGAGACCACGCCGCAAAATCCATTGGATAGATGTCGCGCTGATGTTCAGTTCCGCAGCAGCTCTCCGAATGGACTTTCCTTTACTCTGAGTAAACGCCTCACGGACAGTTTCGACATTCTTCTCACTCCGCCCACTTCGAGGTCTTCCTGATCGTGGTTTGTCCTTTACGGATCCGGTCTCCATAAACTTCCGGTGGGTGGCGACGATGGTGTTCCTATCCGGTGCATAATGCTGTCCGTAGACTGCCCGGAATCGTCGCTGCACTTCGACCACAGATTGAAAAACCTCCTGCCATGCAGCGATTTTACACCTCTGCTCTAGAGTCAGCATGGTAGCAGAAGAAAACGGAGCAAAACTTCAAATGTAGACTCAAAAAAATTCTCAACTACTGAGTAAGAGTTTACCACAAGATGAACGTCGTTGGTCGATTAGCTGCAAAGAAAATTGAAAATCAAATTAGTGAGGGACTTTTGAAACACCCGGTATATATATACGTATACTGTATATATATGTGTGTGTGTATATATATGTAGTGGCAGAGACGTTTTCAAAACTTTAGCGATGTTCCATCAACACTAACACGACCAAGATGACGTCACAGCGAGAGACTACTTCAAGGCATTTCCTTATGTTTTGATTCACACCTCAACTTCGTTACAAGGACTCCCTGACGCACCTCCACCTCTCTCTCCGAAGGACCAGTGACACGAAAGCCATCACCATTGTGAACACCATTTGTTCAGACCCCATTTTGGCCTGGTGTCATTTACCGAACTTTATATAAAGACTAATCATTACCTCGCTCGTTATTAATATTAAAGTCATTATTATATTGAAGTCATTATTCAAGTGTACATCTAATTTCGACTGTAAACAACTAACTTACATTTTGTCTCATTCCTAAATCAAATTATTTTGTTTAATAAAGGAAGAAAACTCATTCTATCAATCAACCTAATTAATAACATTATTTGATATGAAAGGATCACGGTCACTCCAACCTTATCATCAACAATCAATTAACTATTATTATCATTATTATTATTATAGTGCCAACATTACGCTATAAATCGGTATATACAGGGTGGGCGGAGAGTAGCTCCCTATTTTGGATTGGTAAAAAAATACGTATATTATCCATTCATTTCAGAAGAAATAATATGAAAAGGTAGGCATACATGGTAGGTTTTCTCTAAAATTCAATGTGGGCTCCAACTCTTTCCACCAGCTTCTGGAGCCGCCCAGGAATGGCGTCCACTGACTTTAGCAGGAACTCCGGCGGGATGGAGGACATGACTTCCCGAATTCGGTCCTCCAGTTCTTCCAATGTCCTCGGTTTGGTGCGGTAGACTTCTTCCTTTACCCACCCCCAAAGAAAGAAGTCTCACGGTTACCGCTGAAAAACGGCAGAATCGGTTCAGTGTAACGGTGTGGTGTGGTATGACCTCAGATCAGGTTGTGGGCCCGTTCCTTCTGCTATGTTGCTATGTTGCGAAACGAGGTCTGGCTGGTTGTCAGCACATGGGAGAACATCGACGATCTGATATTTATGCAAGATGACGCCCCTCCGCACTTCGCTTTTGTTGTCCGTGAGTGGCTGGATGCCCACTTCCCTGGGCGTTGGATGGGTCGTCGTGGTCCACATCAATGGCCAGCCAGGAGCCCCGACTTGACACCGTGCGACTTCTTTCTTTGGGGGTGGGTAAAGGAAGAAGTCTACCGCACCAAACCGAGGACATTGGAAGAACTGGAGGACCGAATTCGGGAAGTCATGTCCTCCATCCCGCCGGAGTTCCTGCTAAAGTCAGTGGACGCCATTCCTGGGCGGCTCCAGAAGCTGGTGGAAAGAGTTGGAGCCCACATTAAATTTTAGAGAAAACCTACCATGTATGCCTACCTTTTCATATTATTTCTTCTGAAATAAATGGATAATATACGTATTTTTTTACCAATCCAAAATAGGGAGCTACTTTCCGCCCACCGTGTATATATATATATATATATATATATATATTATAATATAATATATATATATTATTTATTTTCATTTGTTCGTTCTCTCTTCTCATCTTGCGCGGAATGTTCTCCTATACAAGCGTCGTTCTTTACGATATATATATATATATATATATATATATATACACTCGTATATGGGCCTATTATATGACTTCTATAATAACGAATAGAAATGTTATAAAGTCACCAGTTTGGCCGTTTAGCCAAGCAAAATATTTAATAAGGAGATAAAAATGACTGCAGTTTTTCGTTTTTATAAGGTTGTAACATATATTCTGCTCGATTTTTTAGTTCATTCAGAACAAAAATTAAATGACATAATGACAAATTAATCATCAATATAATTCCCTTCTTTTAGGGTGAACCAAAAGTAGGTGGACAGTAGGTTGAATAGGGTTTGTGTTATATTATATTATAACTATGGTGTTCATTATAACTATGGTGTTTGTGTTATATTATATTAAATATTATAACTAAATTTATTTAAATTTAATCTTTTTTCTTTTCAGATAGTTCAGAGAACCCATAATGCAAATAATCTAAATACTGATGCCAGAAAATGGGTGTTAAAAGAGTATTGGAAATCTCAAAATACTGAAACTATTAGAACAAAATGGGTTGAAACATTTGGTACTCAAGCCCCAAAGAGACAAACCATTTACCGCATTCGTGACAAATTTGATGCCACTGGCTCAATTCTTAATACCCCAAGAACTGGTCGACCCAAAACAGTTTGCACAGAGGACAATAAGCAACTTGTTGCCGAAGCATTTCACAGTCCCAAAAAGTCCACCAGAAGAGCCTCAGCAGAACTGGACATTTCACAAACCTCTATTATACGAATTCTGAAATCTATTGGGTTGAAAGCTTATCGTCCACAGCTAATTCATGGCTTATTGGAGGATGACCCAGACAGGCGGCTGCAATTTAGTAAGATCATGCTGAACGAAATTGAAGGAAATCCAATAATTTTAGATAACATTGTGTGGACCGATGAGGCTTCTTTCAAATTATCAGGTCATGTTAACCGACATAATTGTGTTTACTGGTATAGTGAGAACATGCATTTAACGTTAGAGCAGCAACTAAACCAGCCTGGTGTCACTGTTTGGGGTGGTATTTCAAGTTCTGGTGTTTTAGGACCAATTTTTGTTGATGGAACAGTCACAGGTGATAAGTATCTCGAAATTCTAATGAATGAAGTTGTTCCACACTTACAACAACAGCCTAATTCACATGACCTCTATTTCCAACAAGATGGGGCCCCTCCACATTATTCAAGAGCAGTCCGTGAGTATCTTGATGAAACATTTCCCGAGAAATGGATCGGCCGAAGAGGTCCAATTGAATGGCCTGCACCTTCACCTGACTTTACCCCAATGGATTTTTTCTTTTGGGGAGTACTCAAGGACAAAGTTTATAGTCGAAAACCACGAAGTGTTGGTGATTTGAAAAATTACATCAGAGATGCATTTCAAGAAATTAATGCACAAAGAAACTTGTGCAAAAATGTTTGTCGAAGTGTGAAAGGTAGACTTCAAAGCTGTGTAAATTGTGATGGACAGCAATTTGAGCACCTGCGTTGATAAAATTTTCAGTGCTTTTGTATTGTATTGGTATAAGTTAATTTTTTTATTTATTTTGTATTATAGTATACAAAAAATTAAATATAATTGTATATGTATTCTCAAAATAAACGTTATCATTTACTGTCCACCTACTCAAAATAAACGTTATCATTTACTGTCCACCTACTTTTGGTTCACTCGGTATATAATATATATATATATATATATATATATATATATATATATATATATATATATATATATATATATATATATAAATATATATATACCGGGTGCGGCAAAAATAACGCCCTTTTTAGTTTATTCTCTTTTATTGAAGGAAATAAATCAATTACAGCATTTTAAGAGAAATAATAAGGTTTTTAAGAAAAACACAGCATTTTAAGAAAAATAATAAGTACTTTCTCAGTAAAAACTAAAAAATAACTGGAATTTAATTAATTTTGTGGTTGGCTCAATACACCTTAAAAAAATGTACTCTACATACATAGTATTTACTAACCTAATGATCATGTTCAAAATGCTCCCCTTGGTGTTCAATACAACACTGAACCCTACCAGCAACACTTCTACAAACCTTTTGACACATTTCTACGTTAATTGTAGTAAATTTTTCACGAATTGTTTGTCTTAATTCAGGAAGTGTTTTCGGTTTGACCTTGTAAACAAGATCTTTCAGTACACCCCACAAGAAAAGTCAGGTGGTGTTAGGTCTGGCGATCGTGCTGGCCACTCAATTGCTCTACGTCGTCCTATCCACCTCCCTTCGAAATTTAAATTTAACCATTCCCTAACGAGTAACCCATAGTGGGGTGGCGCACCATCCTGTTGAAAGTAAATTCCATTCTGATTTCTAACTCTCGGCCAGAATTCAGTTTGCAGCATTTGTAAATAATTATCTTGATTAACAGTACTATAAAGAATATCGGGCCTATTATTCCCATGGAAGAGATGGCTGCCCAAACTGTCACTCCTGGTAGGTTAACGTCTTTTTCCAAGATAACATGTGGGTTAACATCGCTCCAGTACACACAATTATGGCGATTGATATCCCCGTTCAATTTGAATGTTGCCTTATCTGACCACCATATCTTATCAAGAAAGGTCTCATCTTCATTGACTTTATTCAGGAAATTTTCGCAAAACTCTAATCGTCTATCTGCATCTCCATCATGCAAGCTCTGTAACACGCGAGGGATGTAAGGCTTCATCTTGTTCTTCTTTAAGAGTCTACGGACACTTCTGTCACTGATACCCAACTCTGTAGAAAGACATCTACTGGATTTTTGAGGAGTGTGCAACAATGATTCTCTTAATTCATCGGACTTTTCTAAGGTTGTTGCTGAAACTGGCCTCCCTGATCTTGTGGCATCACTTACGCTTCCGGTTCTTTCAAATTTCCTAATTAGACTTGTGATATTGCGGCTCTGCACTTGTCGAATGTTAAATTCTTCTGATAACAAACGAGCGGCTTTAGCTCCATTGTTATTGTTTTGGTAATAATGTTTAACTGCTTTCACTCTTTGTTCTCTCGTCAATCGCAAGGCCATATTTATTCAGAATTTCTGTAAAAATAAAAGAAACAAAATGATACAATATAAAACTAAAAAATTATACTGTATAAAACTATAAAGATACAATTATTAAAAGGGCGTTACTTTTGCCGCACCCGGTATATATATATATATATATACTGTATATATGTATATTTCAAAGGAAAACAAGAGGGACGCAGATGTAATCGGACTACGTCCGTCTGTAGACATCAAACAGCTTACAAATATAAAACGCAAATTCAGTGAAGTTGGGTTTGAAATATCATAATTGACGCTCTGCATTTTGATGAATAACAGTTATGCTGTTTATAGTCCCGATTCGAAGCAATGTAGAACTAGAACAATGATTATACACTGGATTTTCAGAAATTAGTTTTTTTGAATTTTCGTTTGAATCCAGCACCTGGTTTATCTCTTCTCAGCATCCAGCGAAAGTCAGCCATCATGTGAGGAGCCCATCGTCCCTTATAGTTTTCTTCCATCTTTGATATATCCTGGTGGAAGCTTTCTCCGTGCTCATCAGACACACCAAAATTTTCAGGGAAAAATTCAAGATAACTGTGCAAAAGGTGAATCTTTAGACATACGAGCTCCTAGGTCTTTATAAGCATCTAGAAGTTCTTGGATGAGTATTTTGTAGTTACCAGCAAGGCCGTAGCTTGGGGTCCGCCAGGGGTAGATGAGCCTCCCCTGGAAAATTTTGAGTGTCCCCTAAACCCTAAATATAGATTAACTAAATTAAATACTTTACAATCTTTACTAATAACAGTATTTTTATTGATCGTAATAATTACCACTAATTAATTCTACTAATAACATTTTCCTCTGTCCTCCCAAATAAAAATATTTGTGAAAAATGTTTCGAACATGTTAATTAAAATTTTAAAATTGTAGCGGACTGGAAAGTTCTAGAAAGTTCGTGGCGGTATGATAGGTCCACGTGCATGCGCTATAAACTCGCTGAATTTTCTAGCTAGAGTCACTAGTATATATAATGAGCTGTGGTGCACGGTGGTTAGTGACCATCCAGTCTTCGAGTGGTGAGGTAGTGAGTGAGTTAGGGTGAATTTTCCATGATTGATAGTAGCGATTTCTGAATTGCTTTTTTATAATTTAGTGTTTGGATAAAGCCAATTTATTGCAAGAATAATTTTAAAATTATGGTTAATTAATTAATAGTGTATATATAAAATTAATTAAATAGTGTATATAAAATTTTAACTTTAACATGTGTCGTATTTTTACAAAGAATTTCCCATATTATCGGAGCTATGTAGCCTTCCCTGTGTTACCAGTAGCCTCCCCTGGAGATTACCATTAGCTACGGCCCTCGTTACCAGCCTTATGACTGCCAAGAAAATTCTGGCACACACTCTTGAAGGAATTCCAAGCACATAATTCATTTTGTTCAAGGTGTTCCAGAAATTCATTATCATTTAGAAGAGTGCTTATCTGAGGCCCAATGAAAATCTCTTCTTTCAGTTTAGCATCAGTAATACTGGGGAATTTGTCAAATAAATACTGAAATCCACGAGAGTCCTTGTTCAGGGCCTTCAGAAAATTATTCATGAGACCGAGCCTTATGTGAACTGGTGATAGATAGATCTTTGTTGGATCAACCAATGGTTGATACTTCACATTGTGCTGTCCAGAAACAAAAGTTTCACGAGGAGTCCAGTCACTCTTGATGTAATGTTGTTGTGTATCCATACTGTCCCACAAGCAAAGAAAGCAGCAATATTTCGTGTACCCACTTTGCATGCCAAGGAGTCCAATCACTTTCAGATCACCAGATATATTCCACAGTAGTTTTCATAACTAACAGCATTAAGAAGAATCACCATGTTTTCATATGACTCTTTCAAGTGAATAGAATGTCCAATTGGGACACGTGGATAGTTGTTACCATTTTGCAAAAGAACCGTTTTTAAACTGCGCTTAGGTGAATCACTAAAAAGACGCCACTGTCAGGGATCATGCTGTACATGTAAGAATGAAAATAAACCTATATCAGAGCAGAAGCATAAGTGATTCACTGTTTTGAAATAGCATGAAATATCGGAACTTCTTTTTCGAAAGGATGTTTTCCGAACATCTCCATCAACCAAATTCCATTCTTTCAGTCTTGATGCCAAAAGTTCAAACTGCGATTTAGAGAGATACAAAGCCCTTATTAAGTCATTCAAGTCATCTTGTGTGACGAAACGGGGTTTATTTTCATTACCAGGAGGACAAAACTCTGTATTACCAGCACTGTGTTCTGAAGATTCTTCATCAGAAGAGAAATGAAGCACTTTTTTGTCTTCTGGTGGTGCTGGAACTGGCAGTTCATCACTGTGAAGTATTGGTTTGATAGCCGAGTCAACCACAGAATAAACAATCTTATACCTGTTTTTGGAAGTAAATCCAGTTATTTGGGTTTGGCAAAAGTAGCAGTCATTCACACGATTTTTTGGCTCACTCGAAATCAATGGCATGCTTTTTCGTTTATCATTCAGCCAGTCACTTAGCTGGTTTGAACAGAAAGTGTAGCAAACATGTGGTGCCCAGTTTTTCTCTTGGTCTCCAAGTTGACAACCAAAGTAGTGATAGTAGGCTGTTTTAATGAGTGGTGTAATGTTCCTGCGTTGTGAAGATGACGTGCATAAACTACAAATGTAGCAGAATGAATCGGGTTTATTGCTGCAACCTCTAGAAGCACACATTGTCATCAAATCTGAAAAGAGAGAAAAGTAGATGAAAACATAGTTGAACACAAACATTTGAAAAGTAATCATTAATGAAAAATCTACAGTAAATACGGTCAACCAAACAAATCCACCTTCTGTACAGAAACCCCCCGATCCGATATGCAAAAGGAAAGTTTATATTCGAAATCAGCACCTTCAAATTAGTAGAATACAGTTACTTTTGATTCTGAAGCAAAAACTTTGTTAACCAATGTTATTAGCAATAAGGAATGATTTTATACAGGATAAGAGTTAAGTGAATACAATAATTTAGGTAATGAGATATACGGTATTGAACTCGTAATAATAAGTAATTAATCCAATAATAACTGAGGTAATAAAAGTACGTTATTGGTAAAGTAAACAGACTAGGCCTAAACTGCGGTCGTAAATGCGTGAGTAGCTTGAACGGTATTGAGGACACTTTCAAGATAGCCTATTCGATTAAACAGTTTGTAGACGTTTAAGCGTTCAATACGAATAGTCTAACAAGACGTAACAAAACACTGTAGGCCGAGTGCCGGCGGGCTAGGAGAGGTTTACAGACCTGCGATTTTGACGATGGAAAGGCCTACCGGCGTAAACTGTGTGACGAGATCTTGATGAAAGGAAAATGCAGGACGAAATGGATGAATGTTGAGTGAGGTGAAAGGGACCGGATAGCGCCAGTTGCATCATACAGCAATGATGTTGCTTCCAGAAGGATTAAATAGTAGGTGGCCTCAACGGAGATGATTAACTTCGTGTATGCTTGAATGGAGTTTTGAAGGACGGCGGGCCGCTCTCCGACGAAGGCCGGAGAGCGGATGGAGGCCTGGACCATGAGCCAGTGAGAAAGAATGAGGGCAACCTGAAATGGACTGGCACTTTTATAGGCTCTTCAGCTAACGGCTGAAAGGACGCTTAGGTTTTTTGGGGGGAATGACGAAAAACAAATATAAAATTAAGCGTTCCTTTGTGGGAGTTTCTTGTCTATTTTTGGAAAATTCCGTTATGCTTTTCAAGTGAAGAAGGCGAGGAAAAGGAATTTTCCACTGAATTCTTACACACACACACACCTTCGTTAACCTTGGTTTTTCTTCTGCCCGAATTGTTCATGGTCAAGCTTCTCACTCCACCTTAGACCTACATTTTAACATGGAATTCGAACCACGCCTCATCAGCAGCCCAGCGTCTTAACCACTAGGCTAACCAGGGTACCCATTTATCTACCAACCAATTTTTTTTATTGTGTAGAAGGATGAACATTGAACAGCTGGGTTTTGCTGCGCGCCGCCTGCCGTCACCGGATTTCGATCCCGGTGCGGATGGATTCGTAGTCAGCGACGCTAACCACTACACCAATGAAGCGAATATATATATATATATATATATATATTAGTGGTGGACCGGATATCCGCATCATTTTTAACATCCGCATAATTTTTAACAGCCGCACCCGCACTTCTGACTGCGGATGTTATACGGATATTACCTCTAAGAAATTATGCAATTTCCAATTAAATTAGCTTATAAAGTAGCTTATAAGGCCCAGTCATGCACATTTCATATAAAGTATTAATTATTTATTAATGAACAAACAAACATATAAACCTCAAAATATAAATACCTGGTAACACAGAAAATTGAATGAAACTTGTTTCATTGAATTTTCTGTGGCTGAAACTCTTGAGAAAGTTATTATTTTTATCATAATGAAAACATTAATATTAATTTTAATTCTTATGCATTGCCTGCCATAATAGTAATATCACGAAATTTGGAAAATTATGTCATATATTCATAATTCTATATATTGATAGATTAACTAAATATCCGCATCTGCATCCGCATCCGCGGATATTGAAATTAAAAATCCGCATCCGCAGATGTTGAAAAACTGACATCCGGTCCACCACTAATATATATATATATATATATATACACACACACACATATATATATATAGGGCCACTCAATATATTTTGCCCCACCTTTTTTTTTCTTTCCAAGTTTCCTTGTAAGTTCCAGAAATTTTGTACACATACCTGTTTTACAAGTTTTTATGTTTCTACATAGTCTCCATCCTTTTCTACGACTTTCCTCCACCTCGAAACAAGGGCCTTTATTCCTTGCTGGTAAAAGTCCGCTGGGTTCCGCTGGAGCCACCTCTTAATCTCCTCAACAACCTCATCGTCACTCTCAAACTTTCTTCCACGAATAGCATCCTTTATTGGCCCAAACAAATGGAAGTCTGAAGGTGCCAGATCCGGACTGTATGGAGGGTGGGGTAACAAAGTCAAGCGCATTTTTGTGATGGCCTCTCTTGTTTGCAAACTGTTGTGCGGTCTTGCGTTATCATGCAAAAGACGGATGTCTTCCAGTTTTCTCTCCTGTCGAACTCGCTTTATATGTCTCTGGAGTCTCTGTAAGATAGCAATATATGCCTCTGAGTTGATTGTTTGTCCTTTCTTCATAATATCCACTTTTGGTTTATACTGTTTATTGTACTTTTTACAGCTGGAAGTGGGGCTTCCACCTGACGCCAAACACTTCAACTCTGTCTGAACTTGTCCTAGCGTTCGTTTAAGGAGGGTGACCGTTCCTTTTAATGCCCCTGTTTGGATTTCTATGGCCTGGGGCTGTCCTGGGATTGAATTCAGGTAAGTTGATAGGTTGTTCTTCATCATACCTGTTGCCCCAACTATGATGGGGAGAATGGCAGCTTCTTTCAATCTCCAGTTTCTCTTTATGTCATAGATGAGCGCCTGATATTTGGTAATTTTCTCCCTTTCCGCTCTATTAAGGCCGTAGTCGTTTGGGACACTGACCTCAATAAGCAAGGCACTCCTTTCCCTCTTGTCCCACACTACTATGTCCGGTTTTACTGCAGAGTTGTCTATAAAAGTGGCTGTTGGAATTACTGTTTCATAGTATATAGTATAATGGTTATTTCTAGTGACTGATGCAGGTGTGTGGTCCCATACGTTTTTACTGCATTCTAGTTCTAATGCTATCATGGTCTTCCAGTGGATATATCTGCAAATTTTATTGTCTGGCTGTACAGTACCCATCTGCAATGAGCACCCTACAGCCTGATATTAGATGGCCAACACTTTCCGCCTCAACATGACAGAATCTACACCTATTATTATTGCTTATTCCAGCCATTTTTTTAAAAGCATTTGTTAGGAGTGCAAGATCTTGGGCACCCATTATTAGTCGCTCTCCGTTGTATTGCAGAACTCCTCTCCTTAACTATCCCAATGATCCTTCTTTGTGATGTAGTCCTGTAATTCTTGATAGTATTTTCCAGCTCTTTGATGTTGTTCCCATTCTTCTGCATGCTTGGCCTGTTGTTCCAGCACATATCTTTTGCGACTTTTCTTAGCTATTAAGGTGGCTGGTACTCTTTCAGTTTCTACTTCTGTCATATTGTTTCCTCCAAAGTGCTGGGCCAGTTTGGTTATGGAAGTATGTTGCGTTACCCTTGTGTTGTGGTGTTCACGGACCAGAGCTATTGTAGGGCTACTCGAACTCCTCAAATACTGCCCAATGCTGATGGTTGATGATCGGTGCAACTGGTTAACCTCAATCAATCCCATTCTTCCCAGTTTTCTTGGTAGGTACAATCTGGGAAGACACTGGTTCCGGTATGTTGTTTTATTTAGAGTGAGGATTTTTCTGGTCCTAACATCTAGCTTTATTTCTGATTGCGGCCAGTCTATGATGTAAGTTGGGTCTTGTAGATCTTTTTTAGTCTTCGTACATACTCTCCACTGATTTTCTTTCACATTTGCCGGTGTTCTATATTTCCACTTTCTTCTATCCCAAGGTATTTGTAGGAACTATCCTCTTCCAAGTCTTTAATCTCAGTGTCTCTTCCTAAATTGATGTTATGAGTTTGTACTATCCTGCCTCCTCTAAGTGTACACTTAGCACACTTATCCAATCCAATCTTCATTTTTATGTACCCGGAGTAAGTATGGACGATCCTTAGTAGGCATTCCAGGTTTTGGTCAGAGTCTGCATATAGCTTCAAATCATCCATAAACAGGAGATGGTTCAGAACACTGTTTGGATTTCTTCGCCTAGTTTGACTGATGTTGTATCCCTTGTTGTTATTGCTAAGTAGTTTGCTAAGGGGGTCCAAGGTGAGACAGAATAGCAAGGGTGATAAGCTGTCCCCCTGGAATATACCCCTCATAATCTTGACATGAGGAATGGATATTTTTCCATTTTCATGGGTAAGATTGAGGTTTGTTGTCCATTTTGCAATCTGGTTTGTTAAAGTGCCAATAATGGCAGGATGGATTCTGTACAGCTTAAGGCATTCCAAAATCCAGGAGTGTGGGACACTATCAAATGCCTTCTGATAGTCTATCAATGCCATACTTAGGTTTCTGCCTCTCTTCTTAATCTTCAAGGATAGTTTTGTTGATGAGCAGCTGATCCTTTGTACCAAAGCAGTTTCTTCTACATTCTTTTTGTTCTTTCTCCAGATAGTCTCCAGCATCCAGGTGTTCATATATAGTATCTGCAATTAGGCCTGTAAATAATTTTATAGGTGGTGGTGAGACAGCAGATTGGGCGGTATTTATTTGGGAGATTTGTCTCACGAGTCTTAGGGATGAGGGTTGTATCTTTACTTGTAAGCCATTCTGGTGTTTCTTCCTCTCCCTGCAAAATTCTGCGAAAAGCGGCAGTGTAATGGTGGTGTAATGCCGTGATCTGTTTCAGCCAGAAATTTGGGAGCTTGTCTGGGCCAGGTTTTTTAAAGTAGGAGAATTTTGCCAGTTTCCTTCTTATCTTGTCTTCCATTATAAATAACTCCTCCATTTCCGGTTTACCCTCATTTTCTACCCTGATGGTCACTATCCAGTCAGCATCCTGGTTATGCTGCTCAGGGGTTTCAAAGAGGGGTTTCCAGTATGCCTCCAACTGGGTTTGATCTGGTGGTTCGTGGACTGTTATTCTTTCTCTGATGAGATTTTGGTAAAAGCTTCTAGGGTTTGATGAAAATTGCTTGTTATGGTTTTTCATGTCACCATGGTTTTTCATCCACCAGAATCACCCCTTTCATGTCCTAGAAGATGGTGGCCATAACCTTTCGTGCAGAGGGAGCCATTTTGAACCTTTTCTTGCGTGGGGAGTCTGCGTGATGCCACCCCATGGATTGGCGTTTTGTTTCAGGTTCAAAATGGTGTACCCAAGTCTGATCCCCAGTCACAATTCGTGAAAGGAAGTCATCCCCTTCTGTCTCGTATAGAACCAACGACTCAGAAGCAATTTCTTTTCTTTGGGCCTTGTGATCTTCAGTCAGTTCGTGAGGAACAAACCGTGAACACACTTTTGAGTATCCCAGTTGCTGAATTATCGTATTCACACTTCCTTCACTAATTCCTAGCTCCAGTGATACCTCCCTGTATGTGACGCGCCGATTTGATCGAATGATGCTGTTAGAACGTTGCACAGTACGAGATGTTACAGCCGATGTTGGGCGACCGCTGCGTGGCTCATCATCGAAGCTGGCTCTCCCTCTCTCCGATTATCTCACGTTTAGACCAGCGTCGAACTGTGCTTCGAGCAACAACAGCATCTTCGTAAATGTTTTGTAGACGTTTGTGAATATTTCCAACTGTTTCCTTCTCTGCGGTTAAGAACTCGATAACAGCTCTCTGTTTACGATGCACATCACTGTTAGACGCCATTTTTGAAACTGCGTTAACCATCGGTTTTATACAAGAGCGTTTAAAAGCGGTTTTATACAAGGAGGGGAGGTTCGAACTGGAAAAATCCGGTTATGTGAAGCGAAGAAAGTTCAAACTTGCAGCCCAAAAGACATTTCAGCCCCATGGTCTATTATTTAGCTAAGAAAAAAAGGATGGGGCAAATATATTGAGTGCCCCTAGTATATATGTAAAAATGAACACTGAACAATTCTTATATTCATATATTCTTATATTCATTTTTGCATAGAATCCAAACTCGCATAACGCTGACGCAAGTTCAGATGAATTTTTTATTTCCTTTCTATTTTATTTTTGCTGAATAATTGATGAATTATTTCTTTTTAAATTACTTAATCATTTTTTTTTAGATTTAGCTTAATAATGTAATCTTGTTAAATTCTGCAATGTTCATTTTCTTTATACATTTTCTCTTCGTTGTAAAAAATGAAGTCATGTGTTGCTTAACACCTAATCTTAAATTTTAAGCGTCTAAGTTTGGCTCATATGCATGTTTAATTTTAATCCATAATAAAATGCACATAATAAAATGCATATTTCAAATTCCCATTTTAGTTAACTCGACAGATCATGATAACTTGAGATCTGTCAATGTGCGGTTTAAAATAAAAATATGGCTTCATCTTCAAATATCTTGCTTATCTGTCTAGATATTGCTACAGCTAAAATATTTACCTTATCTTCAAATATTTTGCAAAATAATTCAGCCGATTGAAAATAAAAAACAAAACAGGTCAGCATTAAATAATAATGATATCACAAAATACTGGGTATATAAACTTAAGGAATTTTTCAAATTGTCATTCTGATTCTGACTTGTCTGATCTGACTTAGAGGCCGAGCATTACCTGTAACATTTTAGCAGTAAGCTACAGTAAGAGAATATCTTTGTCTCCTCCTTCGAACCTTGTTTTCTTCAGAGAACTTAGTCTTAAAATAGAGAAAAAAAATTTCCAGATACGCTACAAGAAGAATCGGGGAACCCTTAGAGAATTTAGTAAGCTTCACAGAATCCTCCAATCCCCTACAAGAAGAAATCGGAGAGTAGTATAAGAGAAACTACTGCGATTCCCTACACGGTACCAGCTACTCCAAGGTAACAAATCCGTTGCTGCCACCTAACCAGAACCCCCGTCAACCTCGAACCTCCCAAGGCCATAAACGGAGGGGTTAACATATATATATATATATATATATATAAAATTTTGCTTCACGACCAGGAAAGCAGCAGTTTTCTAAAAAAATTTACACTGAATTCAACGCAAATCAAGCTGGGTAAAGGCAGCAGTAGCTACGTGTCTAATGATCTCTGTATCTACAGGTAGTGCTGCCGTAGTGCAAGGCCCCAGTGAAGTGCAGCAAATGATAACAGGATTGAGCAATGATTATCGCAAACTCTCCCAGGAGGCAGACAACTTCGATATGAAATATGGAAGGTAATGAAGAAATGATAGGAACTAAATCATACACATTCATTCACTTCCTGGTTGACCAGCGCCCTCCACGTGGCTAAATTCCACATCTGCGGTGCTTCATACTCCATGCGTGGGGGTGCATCCAGGCTTTGAAAAAACATGAAATGGAGTCCCGAACTTACATAACTCTAACAAACCTGCATTCCACAATACTTTCAGCCACTTCTCTTGCATCACCCACATCCACCCTTACTCACGCAGTCATTCACCATGTCCATCCATCTTCTTCTCGGCCTTCCTCCCCTACTCCTACATTCGCAGACACTCTTATACACTCTTTTCACAACTTTATCATCTTCCATTCTTTCAACATGTCCAAACCACCTTAACACAGTTTCCTCAGTTTTCACTTCCACTGATTTCTGAACACCACATCTATGCAAAACCACACGATTTCTCATTCTACCAATCCGGCGCACGCCACACACACTTCTCAAGTTATCCATCTCAGCTTTCCTTACCTTTGACTTCTCCTTTTCATGCCATGTCAGTGTTTCACATCTATACAAAAGTGTCGGTACTAACACGCTTTCTCTACCCAGTCTCCGCTTTCTCACAACAGCTTTCAGCGCACCAGCCACCTTTCTTCCTTGATTCATTCTTCTATTAACTTCATCCGCACTCGTATCTCTCTTGTTTAAAACATCCCAAATACTTAAAATGACTCTACCTGCCACATATAATGTTTTACTATTCACCATCAGATGGTAGTCCGAATTTCCCTCAATCCACAATCCACTTGCTTTTAACCACATTTATTTTCAACAATCTTCACCCACACGCCGCCAGAAAACTCTTAACAGTCTCTTTCATATCTCACTCAGTCTGGGCAAGTAGCACAGCATCATCCGCATGTAACATATTCGACAGGCCTGACCTATTCCCTTCACATACCATTCGCACTTTCACCCTTCTTCTGATTACATCCATAAACAGACTGAGTAGCAGGGAGATATCACACATCCTTGACCCATACCATCACTTATATCAAACCATCCACTCAGGGGGTTTATGTGTGAGAATAAATAGTTATTTGCTTGTTAATGCTGCTGCGAGCTGCTCGTACTCTGAAATGGGGGTATGGGTGGAATGGTGGTCTATGTAAAAAGATGTTTAACCCTTCATACTTCCACTTAAACTATAAATGCATCGATGATTAAGTATATATATACGAGAGGCGTACCGAAAGTAATGCCTGTTGGCTGATAACTTCTTTATTAGAATGAATAGAAAGTTCAACGTACACATGTATGTACATCAACTATTGTTCTACACAAAACTATTCTTCAATGTAATCTTCTTCACATGCGATGCATTTGCACCACCTCTGAACCCAAGACTGGAATCCTGTTTGGAAAAACTGTGGCGAGCACTGTCTGACCCATCGTTTCAAAGCGACTGATGTCCTCTGTGTCATCAAATCTTTGTCCCCGGACGCTTTGTTTCATCGGGCTGAATAGGTAAAAGTCTGACGTGCCAAATCCTTACTGTAGGGTGGATGTGGTATCACTGACCAGCCTATCTTTGCAATAGCCTGATTTGTGTCAAAAGATGTGTGTGGGCGGGCGTTGTCATGGTGTAGCTGGATGGATTTGAGATCTTTTTGCGGGTGTTAGCTGACGAAGAACCCATTTGGCACACACTTTCCGATACCCTAATTCTCTGATGATTGTTTCTAAGGCATTGTGGCCACAATCCAGTTGATCAGCCATCTCCCATCTCCACCTGTTTTCGGCTATCCTCAGTGACTGCAGTTGAACGGCTCCCACTTCGTGGTTTGTCCTCAATGTTTGTTTCCCCTGCTTTAAATTTCTTCATCCATCTTCGCACATTGCTGACGTCAATTGTCAGCTCGCCGTACACCTTCTTTAGCCCCGTATGGATGTCGGAAGCGTTGCAGCCATCCTTTGCCAGGAACTCGATGACGGCTCTCCGTTTCAGCTTAGTATCCATGGTTCACAAGCACTGATCTGCGAATAAAACAATACGAAAGACGTAAGAAGATGTGATTGACATTCGTGACATAGAACATAAACACAAAGCTATTGTTGTGCGTATTGCAGCTCTACAGGCATTAAGTTCGGTACGCCCCTGTATATATAATATATATATATATATATACTAGTCATAAATGCTCAAATTGGTCGAACATTTGTGTAAATTATCGTCCGTGACCATTTTTAACTAAGTAGATCGAACAGGTTATATGTTTTACATTTACAAGTTATATGTTTTACAGGTTATATGTTTTACATTTACATTTACATTGTGTTGAAGTAGTGGGGAAGTAGGGGTTCTATAAGAAAGTTTAGAGAAATCGGATTTTTATCGTGTACAATGATTAATTATATTATCTCTTCTAATTTCAGCCACGTTACGATTTTAATTCAAAAGACTACGTCAAATAAGTCGTCCTTTATGCTTCCTCAGACTTTACACACTTTCGGATTTGTTTTAAGTTAGGTTACGCTAAATTAGGTTAGGGCAACCTGAGTTAACCCAGCCTAGCGTAATTTAACCTCAAAAAAGTAGGTCGTACAGGAAAATCTGACTTAGTTACAAAGTTCAACTTAATTTTTTTTTTTATGCAGGAAGGAGGGGCAAAATTAGTAAAACAAGCGGCTTACTATTGGCGCTACTTGACGAATTAAACACACACACACACACATATATATATATATATATATATATATATATATATATATATATATATATATACTGTATATATATATATATATATATATATATTATATATATATAGTTTTTATAAAGCAATAAGTAATTTATTAAAACTAAACTATTTTTCTTTGTGAAAAGATTTTCTGTTGTATGGAGGAAACACTACGTATATTTAACGACGTGAATATACAGGGTCTCGTAAAGTATGGAATGAATGGGACATAATACTTTACAACCCAAACAATATTTCCTATTGATTCCAGACTGAGTTTGAGGCAATGGTATTATATACAACTGGATTAATAGTCTGTATACGAGTATATGCCTTTATTACGGTGAATGCTTTGCTGAATAAATCCAAAAGGAGAACAGTGCGCCGATGAACCCATTAAAATTTGTTATGGAAGTTATGAAATAGAACTCGCGCAACCGGAAATTAAATGTACTGATATCTGTATTAACGAACGTCATTCATGTACATAGTGGCTTTGTCGTTCTACCGCGTTTAGGTGAATCGACTTAATTTGATTTACCTTTTGGTCTCGCTAGTAATGGAATGCATGATCCGTACTTCGTGTTAAGATGATGATAATGTGAAAATAATTCAACTTTTTCATTTATTGCTCGCAAACTCCTTCAATATTAGGGATATAATGAAGTTAACGTGCGAAATACAAATCACACTATAATAAAAGAATATTAAGTTTATATGCATTTGTTTATACTCGTAGAATCCTAAAGCCGAAAGTCAATCAATTGTTCGTTATAAAAACGATTTATACAGGGTGTTTCAAAAGTCCCTCATTATTTTTAAAATTTTATTAAAATAGCAATTACAAGAGGAACCAAATGACAATTTGGTTGCTGAGTCTACGATTCATGAGAATTTTGGTGGCATCAAACTTGGCTTCATAAGTCTACTGGAAAGTCACTGGTACACCTCAACGTGGGCACCGTCTTTTTCGAAACAAGCGAGCCACCGTTTTACGCATTCTTGGCCGACATGACATTGGACAACATTTCGGGAGTAACAGAAGCACACGCATTCCTGATCCGTTCTTCTAGTGTGGGGAGGACTCGCGACTTGGTGGCGTACACTTTGCTCTTAATGTAGCCCCCACAAAAAGAAGTCACATAGGGTAAGATCAGGCGAGTGAGCAGTCCATTCGATGGGACCACGGCGACCAATCCACCGATCCGGGAACGCTTATTCAGAAATGAGCGAACTCACGCGAGTAATGAGCAGGGGCACCGTCTTGCTGGAAAATTACTTCTTGCATGTCAGCTACAGCTGACAGTTGGGGGATGCAGAACTCCTAAAGCATACGAAGGTAATTGTCTCCGTTGACGTTCACGGAATTTCCATCTTGATCCCGGAAGAAGAACGGACCAATCAGCCCAGCTGAGGAGATGGCACACCAGACGACCAATTTCGGCGTGTCCCTTTCATGTTCACGGATCTCCGCAGGATTGTGAGTTCCCCAGATGCGGGTGTTGTGCCGATTGACGCGACCATAAAGGTGGAAGAGAGCTTCGTCGCTGAACCACATGTGCTCCAGGATCGATGGGTCTCTTTCGTAGTGATGCAGCAGTGTCTCACACATCTCCACCCGGCAATCGTAGTCTTGAGGTTCCAGCTTCTGAACCACCTGGATCTTGTACGGATACAGCTTGAGACCACGCCGCAAAATCCGTTGGATAGATGTCGCGCTGATGTTCAGTTCCGCAGCAGCTCGCCGAATGGACTTTCCTTGACTCTGAGTAAACGCCTCACGGACAGTTTCGACATTCTCCTCACTCCGCCCACTTCGAGGTCTTCCTGATCGTGGTTTGTCCTTTACGGATCTGGTCTCCATAAACTTCCGGTGGGTGGCGACGATGGTGTTCCTATCCGGTGCATAATGCTGTCCGTAGACTGCCCGGAATCGTCGCTGCACTTCGACCACAGATTGAAAAACCTCCTGCCATGCAGCGATTTTACACCTCTGCTCTAGAGTCAGCATGGTAGCAGAAGAAAACGGAGCAAAACTTCAAATGTAGACTCAAAAAAATTCTCAACTACTGAGTAAGAGTTTACCACAAGATGAACGTCGTTGGTCGATTAGCTGCAAAGAAAATTGAAAATCAAATTAGTGAGGGACTTTTGAAACACCCGGTATATATATACGTATACTGTATATATATGTGTGTGTATGTATATATATGTAGTGGCAAAGACGTTTTCAAAACTTTAGCGATGTTCCATCAACACTAACACGACCAAGATGACGTCACAGCGAGAGACTACTTCAAGGCATTTCCTTATGTTTTGATTCACACCTCAACTTCGTTACAAGGACTCCCTGACGCACCTCCACCTCTCTCTCCGAAGGACCAGTGACACGAAAGCCATCACCATTGTGAACACCATTTGTTCAGACCCCATTTTGGCCTGGTGTCATTTACCGAACTTTATATAAAGACTAATCATTACCTCGCTCGTTATTAATATTAAAGTCATTATATATTGAAGTCATTATTCAAGTGTACATCTAATTTCGACTGTAAACAACTAACTTACATTTTGTCTCATTCCTAAATCAAATTATTTTGTTTAATAAAGGAAGAAAACTCATTCTATCAATCAACCTAATTAATAACATTATTTGATATGAAAGGATCACGGTCACTCCAACCTTATCATCAACAATCAATTAACTATTATTATCATTATTATTATTATAGTGCCAACATTACGCTATAAATCGGTATATATAATATATATATATATATATATATATATATTATATATATTTATTTATTTTCATTTGTTCGTTCTCTCTTCTCATCTTGCGCGGAATGTTCTCCTATACAAGCGTCGTTCTTTACGATATATATATATATATATATATATATATACACTCGTATATGGGCCTATTATATGACTTCTATAATAACGAATAGAAATGTTATAAAGTCACCAGTTTGGCCGTTTAGCCAAGCAAAATATTTAATAAGGAGATAAAAATGACTGCAGTTTTTCGTTTTTATAAGGTTGTAACATATATTCTGCTCGATTTTTTAGTTCATTCAGAACAAAAATTAAATGACATAATGACAAATTAATCATCAATATAATTCCCTTCTTTTAGGGTGAACCAAAAGTAGGTGGACAGTAGGTTGAATAGGGTTTGTGTTATATTATATTATAACTATGGTGTTCATTATAACTATGGTGTTTGTGTTATATTATATTAAATATTATAACTAAATTTATTTAAATTTAATCTTTTTTCTTTTCAGATAGTTCAGAGAACCCATAATGCAAATAATCTAAATACTGATGCCAGAAAATGGGTGTTAAAAGAGTATTGGAAATCTCAAAATACTGAAACTATTAGAACAAAATGGGTTGAAACATTTGGTACTCAAGCCCCAAAGAGACAAACCATTTACCGCATTCGTGACAAATTTGATGCCACTGGCTCAATTCTTAATGCCCCAAGAACTGGTCGACCCAAAACAGTTTGCACAGAGGACAATAAGCAACTTGTTGCCGAAGCATTTGTTCACAGTCCCAAAAAGTCCACCAGAAGAGCCTCAGCAGAACTGGACATTTCACAAACCTCTATTATACGAATTCTGAAATCTATTGGGTTGAAAGCTTATCGTCCACAGCTAATTCATGGCTTATTGGAGGATGACCCAGACAGGCGGCTGCAATTTAGTAAGATCATGCTGAACGAAATTGAAGGAAATCCAATAATTTTAGATAACATTGTGTGGACCGATGAGGCTTCTTTCAAATTATCAGGTCATGTTAACCGACATAATTGTGTTTACTGGTATAGTGAGAACATGCATTTAACGTTAGAGCAGCAACTAAACCAGCCTGGTGTCACTGTTTGGGGTGGTATTTCAAGTTCTGGTGTTTTAGGACCAATTTTTGTTGATGGAACAGTCACAGGTGATAAGTATCTCGAAATTCTAATGAATGAAGTTGTTCCACACTTACAACAACAGCCTAATTCACATGACCTCTATTTCCAACAAGATGGGGCCCCTCCACATTATTCAAGAGCAGTCCGTGAGTATCTTGATGAAACATTTCCCGAGAAATGGATCGGCCGAAGAGGTCCAATTGAATGGCCTGCACCTTCACCTGACTTTACCCCAATGGATTTTTTCTTTTGGGGAGTACTCAAGGACAAAGTTTATAGTCGAAAACCACGAAGTGTTGGTGATTTGAAAAATTACATCAGAGATGCATTTCAAGAAATTAATGCACAAGAAACTTGTGCAAAAATGTTTGTCGAAGTGTGAAAGGTAGACTTCAAAGCTGTGTAAATTGTGATGGACAGCAATTTGAGCACCTGCGTTGATAAAATTTTCAGTGCTTTTGTATTGTATTGGTATAAGTTAATTTTTTATTTATTTTGTATTATAGTATACAAAAAATTAAATATAATTGTATATGTATTCTCAAAATAAACGTTATCATTTACTGTCCACCTACTCAAAATAAACGTTATCATTTACTGTCCACCTACTTTTGGTTCACTCGGTATATATATATAATATATATATATATATATATATATATATATATTATATATATACCGGGTGCGGCAAAAATAACGCCCTTTTTAGTTTATTCTCTTTTATTGAAGGAAATAAATCAATTACAGCATTTTAAGAGAAATAATAAGGTTTTTAAGAAAAACACAGCATTTTAAGAAAAATAATAAGTACTTTCTCAGTAAAAACTAAAAAATAACTGGAATTTAATTAATTTTGTGGTTGGCTCAATACACCTTAAAAAAATGTACTCTACATACATAGTATTTACTAACCTAATGATCATGTTCAAAATGCTCCCCTTGGTGTTCAATACAACACTGAACCCTACCAGCAACACTTCTACAAACCTTTTGACACATTTCTACGTTAATTGTAGTAAATTTTTCACGAATTGTTTGTCTTAATTCAGGAAGTGTTTTCGGTTTGACCTTGTAAACAAGATCTTTCAGTACACCCACAAGAAAAAGTCAGGTGGTGTTAGGTCTGGCGATCGTGCTGGCCACTCAATTGCTCTACGTCGTCCTATCCACCTCCCTTCGAAATTTAAATTTAACCATTCCCTAACGAGTAACCCATAGTGGGGTGGCGCACCATCCTGTTGAAAGTAAATTCCATTCTGATTTCTAACTCTCGGCCAGAATTCAGTTTGCAGCATTTGTAAATAATTATCTTGATTAACAGTACTATCAAAGAATATCGGGCCTATTATTCCCATGGAAGAGATGGCTGCCCAAACTGTCACTCCTGGTAGGTTAACGTCTTTTTCCAAGATAACATGTGGGTTAACATCGCTCCAGTACACACAATTATGGCGATTGATATCCCCGTTCAATTTGAATGTTGCCTCATCTGACCACCATATCTTATCAAGAAAGGTCTCATCTTCATTGACTTTATTCAGGAAATTTTCGCAAAACTCTAATCGTCTATCTGCATCTCCATCATGCAAGCTCTGTAACACGCGAGGGATGTAAGGCTTCATCTTGTTCTTCTTTAAGAGTCTACGGACACTTCTGTCACTGATACCCAACTCTGTAGAAAGACATCTACTGGATTTTTGAGGAGTGTGCAACAATGATTCTCTTAATTCATCGGACTTTTCTAAGGTTGTTGCTGAAACTGGCCTCCCTGATCTTGTGGCATCACTTACGCTTCCGGTTCTTTCAAATTTCCTAATTAGACTTGTGATATTGCGGCTCTGCACTTGTCGAATGTTAAATTCTTCTGATAACAAACGAGCGGCTTTAGCTCCATTGTTATTGTTTTGGTAATAATGTTTAACTGCTTTCACTCTTTGTTCTCTCGTCAATCGCAAGGCCATATTTATTCAGAATTTCTGTAAAAATAAAAGAAACAAAATGATACAATATAAAACTAAAAAATTATACTGTATAAAACTATAAAGATACAATTATTAAAAGGGCGTTACTTTTGCCGCACCCGGTATATATATATATATATACTGTATATATGTATATTTCAAAGGAAAACAAGAGGGACGCAGATGTAATCGGACTACGTCCGTCTGTAGACATCAAACAGCTTACAAATATAAAACGCAAATTCAGTGAAGTTGGGTTTGAAATATCATAATTGACGCTCTGCATTTTGATGAATAACAGTTATGCTGTTTATAGTCCCGATTCGAAGCAATGTAGAACTAGAACAATGATTATACACTGGATTTTCAGAAATTAGTTTTTTTGAATTTTCGTTTGAATCCAGCACCTGGTTTATCTCTTCTCAGCATCCAGCGAAAGTCAGCCATCATGTGAGGAGCCCATCGTCCCTTATAGTTTTCTTCCATCTTTGATATATCCTGGTGGAAGCTTTCTCCGTGCTCATCAGACACACCAAAATTTTCAGGGAAAAATTCAAGATAACTGTGCAAAAGGTGAATCTTTAGACATACGAGCTCCTAGGTCTTTATAAGCATCTAGAAGTTCTTGGATGAGTATTTTGTAGTTACCAGCAAGGCCGTAGCTTGGGGTCCGCCAGGGGTAGATGAGCCTCCCCTGGAAAATTTTGAGTGTCCCCTAAACCCTAAATATAGATTAACTAAATTAAATACTTTACAATCTTTACTAATAACAGTATTTTTATTGATCGTAATAATTACCACTAATTAATTCTACTAATAACATTTTCCTCTGTCCTCCCAAATAAAAATATTTGTGAAAAATGTTTCGAACATGTTAATTAAAATTTTAAAATTGTAGCGGACTGGAAAGTTCTAGAAAGTTCGTGGCGGTATGATAGGTCCACGTGCATGCGCTATAAACTCGCTGAATTTTCTAGCTAGAGTCACTAGTATATATAATGAGCTGTGGTGCACGGTGGTTAGTGACCATCCAGTCTTCGAGTGG
>JAJOZX010000508.1:660000-697500 GCA_023014485.1 Bathynomus jamesi
AAATGCTCATTCCGTCGAAGGTCAAGCTTTTCACCCCGTCCTAGACCTACAGTTTAATGGGGAATATAACTACAATAGATCTAGTTGGCCTGGTGAAGTAGTGAGTTGACTTCTTTTACTCTCCATCTCTCAGGTACACCCGGATCATCGGGGATCTTTTTTTCTATTCCATGGAATTTTAGATCCTCCCCTTTTCCGTACCGTAACAGTGTTTAGCATCCCCCCTGATTGCTCATCCCGGCGAAGGTCAAGCGTGTCACTCCACCTTAGACCTACAGTTTAACGTTTGAATTCGAACCACGTCTAAAATAAAATGTTAAAACACTCCTTAACACAATAAAATCTAATTTCAGAATAAAAAAATTTAAACAGCCGAACCATACAAAACAACACTCGGATTTGTCCTGAAAATGAAAGAAAAAATAAAAAACAACAATCAGTCCCCCTATAAAAAATATAAAAATTGATGAATATATATATATATATATATATATATATATATATATATATATATATACACACTCAAACCTTGCCGCATAAATATCAACGCGAAAAGGAAACGACTCTCGAATACTGACTAATTTTGACTCCACATTATCGACAAGACAACTCAGATAAATTTTGAGTCAAAGCGGTTTGGAAATCTAGACTCCAACGAAAAGAGATGAAAAAAAATTTTGACCGTGAAAATTAAGAAAATGCTCGCTCTGAGAAGAAATTTTGAAAATGATGGGCGCCATCTTGAAAAACAGCTACAATGATTGTTGAGGAATGAGAATCGTAATTTGCTTGCAAATGGGGTAACAATACATCAATTTATCAAAAGAATTTACGAAAACAATTTCTCTTTTTCAATTAAACAAATTTTGCTTATTTTGAAGTCTCACAATTTATATACGGCAAGCACAATAAACGTAAACAGTCCGAATTTGACCCAGTATAAATTAGTGCCTTTAACGAATATTTTTCGATTTAAACCTTTAAATTAATTTAAAATTATAAAGCGAACTAAAACTACAAAGCGATGCCTGTAAATCCATTATTTACATCCCGTAAAAAATAATCTTAAAAACTCGAATAGATTCTGTGAAATTTTGCTAATATATATATATATATATATACCGTGTCCCAAAAAAATGCTTACACATCATATTAACATATATATATCAATAAGTAAAATAGGCGGATAGTAAATAGAGAGAAAATAGGCTTCTTTAATGCTTAAATGTTCGAAATATCAGCCAGCAGCGTCAATACCTTCATGATTGTGCTGCTTACTTTAATGTTTTAAATGTTCAAAATGTACGCCACTAGCATCAATACATTCTTGACAACGGCGCGCAACAGATCGGCAAACTGTTCGGATTGTTCGGAGTGGAATGTTGGCACAGGCTATTTCAATTTCTTGTCTCAAGGCCTGTAGTGTCCTTGGTTTTTCAACATACACAGTGTTCTTCAGAGTGCTCCACAAGTAAAAGTCTAAGGGTGTTAAGTCAGGAGATCGTGGTGGATACTCCGTACATCCCCGACGTCCTATTCATCTTCTAGGAAAATAAACATTGAGAAAATTTCTAACGTCATTGTGGTAATGTGGTGGCGCGCCATCCTGTTGAAAGTAACACACTTCTTCCAAAAAAATAGGGTCTGATTGAAGGTACAATGTTGTCTTGCAGCATTGATAAGTAAGCAGCACCTGTGACAGTGTCCTCAAAGAAAACTGGCCCTATCAGTCCTCTGGAAGAGAGACCACACCTCACTGACACTCCAGGTTGATTAAGTGGTCGTTCTTCTGTTACTTTTGGATTTTCGGTGGCCCAGTACACATAGTTGTATCGATTGATAGAACCATTAAGTTTAAAAGTGGCTTCATCGGACCAAACAATGAAATCAGGAAAAGATTGTTTTTCATCACACATGTGCAAACACCACACACAAAATTCTTTTCGACGATCTGGATCGTCCTCATTCATTGCATGGAGCAGTCTAGGTATGTACGGTTTCCACTTTTCACGTCGCAAAATGCGATGAGCGCTGGATTCAGAAACACCAGTCTCACAAGAACATTGCCTTGTAGACTTATTTGGAGAGTTTGTGAAGGCCTGTAACACGGTCTCAACACTTTCATTGTCATTTGAAGTGCGACGTCTTCCAGATCGGCCTTTGTTGACGTTTTGCACTGTTCCGTCAGTCTCAAACTTATCATGTAATCTTATAATTGTTACCCGTGATGGTGGTAATGTTCCAAACTCATTTCTCCAATGTCTCTGTACCTCAGCCACATTCTCCGTCTTCCAGTAGTGCTTCAGAATCCACTTACGTTGCTCAAACGATAACTGCAATGCCGCCATTTCCTGTAACAAGGGACACTACTGTTATTTAAGTACAATACACCATTACTACTATACTACTATTACTAAGTACTATAAATATACTAATACATCAGCGCATATTACTATCATCTAAAGTGTGCATGTTGATATATATATGTTAATATGATGTGTAAACATTTTATTGGGACACCCGGTATATATATATATATATACAGGGTGAGTCAAAAGTAGCGCCCGATTTCTGTCAGTTGATTGTTTGTTTGTTATTTGTATTACAGTGTACAAGAAGATAGAAATAAATGAATGACATGTTTATCTGACCATTTATTCGGGGGAAAATTATTACGGAACTGTACCGGAACTGTATCTGCAAGACAATTATTAACAACATGACTTCCCAGAAAGAATCTGACAGCCGAAAAAACAGAAATCGGGCGCTACTTTTGACTCACCCTGTATATATATATATATATATTATATATACACACACACATTTTTTATTACCTAAAAATGCGTCACCATACACTCAGACGTTGCCGCATAAATATCAACGCGAAAAGAAAACGACTCTCGAATACCGACTCTAATTTTGACTCCGCATTATCGACAAGACGACTCAGATAAATTTTGAGTCAAAGCGGTTTGGAAATCTAGACTCCAACGAAAAAAGGTGAAAAAAAAATTTGACCGCGAAAATTACGAAAATGCCCGCTATGAGAAGAATTTTTGAAAATGATGGGCGCCATCTTGAAAAACAGCTACAATGATTGTTAAGGGGTAACACAATGCATCTTGCTATTTAAATAACACTGGGTAACAAAATTTGAAAAAATTTCTGTTTATTGTGATTTTTCTGTCGTTTCTTAATGATTTCGGGGCGTTGATTCCAAAAATGATATTGATTTTGCTCTATCATCAACCGTTTCAAAAATATAGGTTACCACACTTTCCATATGGCAAAGTATATAAAGAAGGCTAACATAAATATTTTCTGAATATAAAAACACTTGGAAATTAATGTTTATTGAGCCAAAATTGTTTGACAAACCCAAAATGGTGCAAAGGATATAATATATATCATGAGGAGAACCGATAAGAGAATAACAAGCCTCGTTATGCAGTGTGCGTTCTTTAAAAATGCACTGAAGAACGCGACTTCCGCGTATGAACATTCTTGTCCTTTCTGATCAGCGACCATACGTAGTCTCCCATCATGGAAGCATCCCAATGGCCCTGGTACCTTTTCTCCATCGTTTGAATATCTTGATGGAATCTTTCGCCATGTTCTTCACTCACATCGCCCAGGTTATCACGAAAAAAGTCTAGATGTGAATGCAGATAATGTAATTTTAAAGACATACGGCACCCCATTTTGCCATAACACTTAATCGAGTTTGACATTAACTCCTTATAGTTTGGTGCTTTATGGTTGCCTAAAAACCCACGAACCACATCACGGAAAGGACACCAAGCCTCTTTTTCGATCGGAGTCATCTTGGCTTCAAGGTTCTTTGAATTCAACAGCGCCTTGTCTTGTGGTCCTACAAAGATGCCAGCCTTGACTTTGGCCTCAGAGAGTTTGGGGAACATGACCCGAATCTGTTGGAAAACTTCCCCTCCAAAATCTAACGCAGTTACAAACTGCTTAATTAGACCCAACTTAATATGGAGAGGTGGTAGCAGAACTATGTTAGGCTTCACAAGAGGTTCTCTGAGTACATTGTACTTTCCTGGTTGCAGTCCTTCACGTGGAGGCCATTGAACTGTTTTATAGTGCTCAGTTGAAGCCCTGCTATCTCACAGGCAAAGAAAACATGAATATTTAGTAAACCCTCCTTGTAAACCTAACAGGAAACCAATCATTTTGAAATCACCACACACGTCCCAGTTATATTGTTCATACCTGATTTGAGTGAGCAGTTGTTTGACATTTTCATAGTCCTCTTTCATTTGAACAGAATGTGCAACTGGTATAGATGGATATTTGTTCCCATTGTGGGGCAGAACAGCTTTTAAACTCCGAGTTGAACTGTCAATAAACAGGCGCCACTCTAAGGGTATATGTGTTAACCCAATAGCTGTGAATAGACCATTAACCTCGCTGCAATAACAGAGAGAGCCATTGACATCGTAGAACCTTGCAAACTCTTCATGCCGCTTTCGGTATACAGTGCTCTTGCAGTCTTCTCCAAGCAAATTCCACTCTTTGAGTCTGGAGGTCAGAAGCTCAGACCCTGATTTCGTCAGACCCAAATCTCTAATTAAGTCGTCCAATTCCCTCTGATTTCGAAAGTGAGGGTTTGTACTGAAAGTTACTGTATATTCTTCATCATGACTGTCCTCACCAGCCGACATCTCAGATGAACTAGCTGCATCCTCATTTTCAACCTGCAAAGCAAATAAACAAAATATAGGCATACCTATATATGTAGAAGAGCATCAGCACTAAGAAAAATCGACACATAATGACCCACAGTCTGTAAATACAGAAGGTAAAGTAATGGATAGATACCTGTTCTGTTGGACGTGGTATTGGAAGATCTTCGCCATGTGGTACAGGAGCTATGGACGACGCTATGCTTGGATACTGAAGAGTATGCCTTCCTATAACTTTCCTGTACTTAGAAACATCTACCATGCAGTAGTAGCAATCGTCGTGGTGGCTCTTTGGTTCTCTCCATATTCTGGGTACCGCAAAGGGCATTGCCTTGCGTACTCCCCGCAGCCACCCTTCAAGTGTGGAGCGGCAGCTTCCACAGATCACATGGGGTGGCCAGGGCTTATCTTGGTCACCCATAGGCATACCAAAATAGAGCCGATACGCGATCCAGAACTTGGTGCCTTTCACAATCTTTTGCGATACTTGCTTGGGGCCTATGTAATACCCACAAACGTAGCAGAATATATCCGGCGAGTGTTTACAAGCTATAGTTACCATTCTCTTTACCAAACTGTACTACATTAATCATAACCTGCAGATATAGAGAGAAGAGTTATTAAATCTGCAACAGATTACAGATTCCAGAAAAAAGATGTATTCACAACACCGAAATAATGTTCGCAATAAAAAAGGATCGATAACACTCAAATCGTTAGTACAGAGAAGCACAGAAACACAGTACCTCAGTGCTGGTAACCATCAGACAAACAACCTGCTTTCTTTGTGTACTGACTTCTCAGACTCTGCGCTCTTCTTTATATAGCACAGTTGAAGTTTCGGGCAATTTCTAGAGCAAGAAACTGTCAACGAACATCCGGATTGTTCTCAACAATTCCTGATTATTCTGATATTGCTGCGCCCATAATAACATTATACTGGTAAAACATGAAAAATGGATTATCTCTGAAACCATTGATGATACACACAAACCAAGGCCAGATTTGGACTCAGCGCCCACAAATGCATATTAAAACAAAAAATTCTATATAAACAAAATCAGTGTTACACAGTGTAATCGAATCAGAATATTTATTAATGCTATAATATGGATAGCAACAATTTTGACCGAAATATAAAAAAAGTGGGAAAGCCCTTATATTTATATAAAAGAGCACCGCGTAGCCACCAAAATGTTGTGTTTAATTACTTTAAGGGCCCATTCCTTTATAAATATGGGCAGCTCGTGGCCGAGTTTGAGAAGCCGTTATAATTGAACCAGGCATGGGGGACGGGGGGGTTGGGGATAATATACAACCGATTAATGCTTTACTAACTTCATTTATACCGAAAGCACTTTTAGATAAAACAGGGTAATGCGAGGGGGTGGGGGGAGTAACGTAATACTATTCTAAATTTACAACTACACCGTAACACACAAAATCACCTTCTTAGTCCCATGGTCGACCGATGACTGATGGGTATTTCAGCCCAGACAAACGTTTCCACGATCTAAGCACATTCAAAATTTGTCTAATTCTGCGTATTGTCAAAAGCATTTAAAAACGGTTTTCATTTCGATGATTTTCCGTTTCGACAAAATGGGAATTTCTGCAAAAATGTTCATTTGTTCATTAATTTCAACGACTTAATTTTTGTATTTTATCCCCCCAAAATATGTATATATATATCATATATATATATATATATATATATATATATCAATAATAAAAATAATAAAAATAAATAAATAAAATAATAATGTAAAAATATAAATAAAATAAATAAATATATAAATAATGATTTTTTGCCTTATTCACAAGAGGGAAAATATTGATTATTTAATAAAAATGTTAATTGTTTACGTGAATATTTATTTGATAAAAATGTTTTAATTAAACAAATATTTAAAATTCAACTTTTTATTATTTGCAAAACATTTTAGGCTGGAAATTTTACGAGATTGAACCATCTTGGACCGGATGAAAAAGGACTTAGTAGATCTTATATATATATATATATATATTACATATCTATATATATAAGATCTACTAAGTCCTTTTATATTTATATATATATATGGGAATGAACTCAGAATGGTTCCCTGAGTTTTTTATGATACACACAGACCGTGCATGGAACAAGGAACTCTTCTGGGATAATTAAATCCACTATAGTCCGAATAAGTAATGGTAAATGACAAATACCATAGTTTTTCTTTTTCAAGATGCAAGCCCGACGTGGGCAACGGGTCTCTCGCAAAGAGGTCCCATAAATATAGCTTCCCTCACCAGCTATCTGCAAAGCAGACAGAATCCAGCTTTGGGACAATAGTGGATTTAATTATCCCAGAAGAGTTCCTTGTTCCATGCACGGTCTGTGTGTATCATATATATATATATATATATATATATATATATATATAAGATCTACTAAGTCCTTTTTATATATATATACACACACAAACTCAGAATGGTCCCCTGAGGTACTTATATGTTAAACACAGACCGTGCATGGAACAAGGAACTCTTCTGGGAAAATTAAATCCACTATAGTCCGAATAAGTAATGGTAAATGACAAATACCATAGTTTTTCTTTTTCATGATGCTAGCCCGACGTGGGCAACGGGTCTCTCGCAAAGAGGTCCCATAAATATAGCTTCCCTCACCAGCTATCTGCAAAGCAGACAGGATCCAGCTTTGGGACATGGATCTAGGGTTTAAAGCAAGCCTGGTCCCACTACATTCAGAACCTCTATATAAGTAAAAGACTCGTTGCATTCACGTCGGATTGAATAAATCAAAGAAAAAGCGGTAACTATTGTATTTTTAGCCAAAAAAACAAAACTTAAACCTCAACCGGGACATTGAGCGTCCACTTTTCAAGGCACGTAACACGTCCGTTCCATGCACGGTCTGTGTTTAACATATAAGTTTCTCAGGGGACCATTCTGAGTTTGTGTATATTAAACGGACGTGTTACGTGCCTTGAAAAGTGGACGCTCAATGTCCCGGTTGAGGTTTAAGTTTTGTTTTTTGGCTAAAAATACAATAGTTACCCCTTTTTCTTTGATTTATTCAATCCGACGTGAATGCAACGAGTCTTTTACTTATATAGAGGTTCTGAATGTAGTGGGACTAGGATTGCTTTAAACCCTAGATCCATGTCCCAAAGCTGGATCCTGTCTGCTTTGCAGATAGCTGGTGAGGGAAGCTATATTTATGGGACCTCTTTGCGAGAGACCCGTTGCCCACGTCGGGCTAGCATCATGAAAAAGAAAAACTATGGTATTTGTCATTTACCATTACTTATTCGGACTATAGTGGATTTAATTTTCCCAGAAGAGTTTCTTGTTCCATGCACGGTCTGCGTTTAACATATATATATATATATATATATATATATATATATATATATATATATATATATATATAAATCTACTAAGTCCTTTTTAATCCGGTCCAAGATGGTTCAATCTCGTAAAATTTCCAGCCTGAAAATGTTTTGCAAATAATAAAAAGTTTAATTTTAAATATTTGTTTAATTAAACATTTTTATCAAATAAATATTCACATAAACAATTAACATTTTTATTAAAATAATCAATATTTTCCCTCTTGTGAATAAGGAAAATAATCATTATTTATATATTTATTTATTTTTATTTATTTATTTTTACTTATTTATTTATTTATTTTTATTATTTTTATTATTGATATATATATATTTTGGGGGGGTAAAATACAAAAATTAAGTCGTTGAAATGAATGAACAAATGAACATTTTTGCAGGAATTCCGCCATTTTGTCGGAACGGAAAATCATCGAAATGAAAACCATCGAAACCTAATTTAACCTCATACTTAGCCTAATCTAACTTAGCCCAGTTACGCCTAACTTAATTCAGTTAAATATAACCTCATACGAGTAAATTTAACCTAATCACTTCTACCATAAACGTAGTAGTCTGACCTTTTAAGTTAGGTTAGATTAAGTTTTGATAATTTTCAGTTCCGAGAAAAAAATAATTTCCCCGCAATTTCTCTACTTTTGTGACCATATATATATATATATATATACACAAAATGATGGGGCTGTTTAACTTCTTCCGCAACATCTAAATATGACGGAGGGGACCTAAAGCTTTACATGGGATCCGAAATATAAGGGGCATCACATAAATATTTGTAATATTTTGTAAATGACCCACTTAGGAGTGTGACGTGTTAGAAATGGATTCTGTAGAAAAATTCAGGTTCACGAGCTCATCCACATGTATTATATCTGGCCCTACAGGATGTGGTAAAACTGTATTTATGATTAAAATCATTAAAGAAAAGGGAGAGATGTTCTCAAAATTTGTGCATAAAGTTATATGGTGCCATTCGACGTATCAATCAGTGTTCAACGAGCACCAAGATGATATTTTGTTCCACAAAGGTGTATATGACGTTAATTCGTTAAAAGGAAATGAACATACAGTCATTGTAATTGACGATCTCATGTTGGAGATGGATAAAACGTTTGCCGAGACATTTACAGTATTCTCCCACCATCTTAACATAAGCGTGTTCTTCATCAATCAGAATCTATTTTTCAAAAATAGATACGTGCGCGATGTGTCGCTAAATACACAACATCTATTCTTATTCGCGCAACTTAGAGATGTATCACAAATTGGGGTATTAGCCAGTCAAATGTTCCCGAATCAGCGTAAGGAGTTCTTAGAGGTTTATAAAGAGGCCACAAACCAGCGTTATGGATAATTGCTTTGTGACCTTCACCCGCGAAACACGTTTAGGGTGCTTCTAAGAATGAATATATTTCCAAGCGAGCCTGAAGCGGTGTATATTCCAGAATGACAAATAGGCTAAAGAAATACCGCGAATTAATAAAAATCTATGAACGATTGTCCCGGGCACTGCAACAGATGTTTTTTAAAAATATCGACTCTGACTTTTTAAAATGCATCTGTGAAATCTGTCTTAATGTTATAAAATGTAATGTGCCAATGAAACCATCTCAGAAGGCTCGCTTACGTCGTTACAAGAACTTAATACGAGCGCTCGCTCATAAAAGTCAAACTGTGGGTAAGAAAAAGCGCATTATTGTACAGAGAGGAGGATCATTCCTACCCATCTTATTTTCAGTTTGGGGACCTTTACTGACTAGAATATAATGAAGAAGGTGGTTGTGATTCCGCACGAGATGTATGCTTCATTGCAAAGCTCAAAGACTCCAGACACAGCTCTAAAACCCTGCAAAAGTAAGCTTAAAAGAATGGAAAGCGAGTTGCTAGCCCTATTAAACAGTGAAAAGTCAGCTGATGAGAAAAAGATCTTGTACCAAGAGGCTTTGCAGAAATTTCTTCATGAGTACGAGGATTATAAGATGCCTACAGAGCTCCCCGTGGTTATTAGGCACAGCGCGAGTAGTGCTGAGCATGGCGGCACAGGAACTGGCCCCGACGTTATAGATGACCAATCAAAGAGCAACGGAACACAACACATCGAACATGTGTTATAAAACAGCCTCCCACATACATTGAGGAATAAAGGTTCAAATCTTTATAATCTATTGAGCGAGGACCCCATCATACAGTGGACCGATACAGGCAAGGTCATTTTTGAAGGAACAAGGGTACAAGGATCCAATATCGTTGATATTATTCATGATCTGGTGAGAAAGTGGGACAGACCTTCGCCAACAGGATGGAAGCATATTAAAGCAAGACAACAGCAAATAAATGTCCCCAAAACATTGATAGGTAATCTGAATAGGTTAAAAGACTTGGATCAAGTCTCGCATGTGTCACAACTGAGTACGCCATCGCCCCCAGCAGCAGCAGCGTCTCTGAAGAGGAGAAAGAAGAGAACAAACGGCCAGCGTTATCCACGTGTCTCTAAAATACTCAAATGGCTAACATATTAAGTAAACGTTATTATGACATTTCTAACCCCGCCTCCTATGGAGGCGTTAATAGACTGTACAGAGGTGTTTACGGTGTAAGGAAAAAAGATGTTGAGAGATTTTTGCGGGAACAGAATGCTTATACACTTCATAAACCGGTGAGAAAAAGGTTTAAAACGGCCAAGATTGACTCTATTTGGCAGGCGGATTTAACAAACATGCAAAAATATTCATTTTATAACGGTGGTTACCGCTATATCCTATTCATAATAAATGTATTCTCTAGATATCTGTGGCTAATTCCCCTGAAAAATAAATCGCCTGAAACAGTTGCTAAAGCGACCTAAACGTTGATGTTGAAAGAAAACAGGTTTCCTGGCTATTTTTTACGGATATTGGGAAAAAATTTATAGGACGCGCTTTACAGAACATGCTGACGGAGTTTAATATCAGCTATTACACTACCAATTCTATACATAAGGCGTCTTTAGCTGAAAGAGTTCAACGTACCATAAAGGAACGCATGCACCGCTATTTTACACATAAAAACACACAGATTTCTAGACATTCTGGAATCATTGGCCTCATCCTACAACCGCTCACACCATCGCACGATTGGGACAACACCTAACGAGGTTTTAGAAAGAGGTACGCGCCCAGAGGTGAGAAGAGATGGAACACCACCACCACCACACTCTGCGCGTTTCAAAATCAATGATTATGTAAGGCTGTCACGTTCGGGAAATAAATTCGCGAAGGGATTTGAGCAAGGATGGACACGTGAGATTTTTAAAGTTAGGGCTATGAGACCTAAAGGTGAGATAATGATGTATTACGTTGAAGATTTGAATGGGGAAGAAATCGCAGGAGGCTTTTACCGCGAGGAGTTGCAGAAAGTGACATTTAATTTAGGAAAAAATGTTTAAAATTGAGAAAATTATAGGAAGCAAAGGTTCAGGAAAGAGGAAAATGTATCTGGTGAAATGGCTAGGGTACCCAGAAAGCTTCAACACCTATATAAAAGCTGATGCAATAATGAAGCTTAAATAGTATGCAACATGGCTCCTAACCATTTCTACGTCACACTCCCGTCCTCCTCGTCCCTGTCTGTACACCCTAACAACACCCTCGCCAACTTTGTGACAGAACTCCACGGCCCATTGAATTGGAGCGTGATTCGTATGAGGTGGGGTTATGTGAACTCCAGTTAGCCACCAAATTTTTAACTCTTGAAAATGAACAAATCATATTTCTGATCATTAGAAGATTCGATGAGTGCGAAAAATTAGGCATAACCTTAGACAATACTATGCGTTCAGTCCTGTTCGGTGAGGAACGGTACTATAGCACAAATGTATCGCTAGGAATCGGGCATTATGATACAGCCATGGACATTGTGACGGGTTTAAACAAGAGTCTTGAAAGGTCGTACCTGACATACGATTTACTTTTTGAAGTCGTAAACATAGACACGCCTGCATGCACATTGAAGTTAAAGTCAACGCTTAGTAGAAATATTAAAGATAAAGAGCTCTTCACAATTGTGGCTGAGGGCCGATATAGCGCAGCCCTCCAAAGAGATACTTTTCACGAGGCACAGCATGACTTGTCCAGCTTAATGTATCAAATGAAGATGGAGAAATTGGGTGAAAGCTCTCCGCCCCCAGATATGTGCTATATTTACAGCAATATCGTAGACCATCAAATTGTTGGGGACACCGAGGAGCGCCTGCTGCGCATTGCACACATCCCCAACCACAGAGGGAAAAGTTTGAACATTACGTATGACAAGTCCCATTATGTGAATGTTGCGACTAATATATTAACTAATATCTCGATATATATAAGAACGATTGAGGGAAAATATTCCCATTCGGTGATGGGAGCTTAACAGTGAAACTACACTTTCGTGTAGGGGTGAGGTACCAGCGTTGGACTGGACTTAGATCCATTTTTTCTTCCATACTACGCACCGCTGTCCCACTGTTGAAGAGGGGTGCCAGGTACTTGGGGCGGAAGGCGTTACAAACAGGTTTTAACGCGGCAGAAGACATAATGGGTGGAACTAAGCATAAAGAAGCTCTAAAAAATACATTTAAAACGTACACGGGACGAAATCATCAAAGATGCAAAGAGAAAAATGGGTGGTGGCGGAAAGAAGAGATCTGCCAGGAAGAAGGGGTTACCATCACGTGGCGCTAAACGTAAAAGGAATTAAAAAAAGAAGAGCTCTAAGCGTATGAAACCTACGGCTGATCATTTTTTTAACTGATATAAGCTGAGGACCAGGGCTGCCACAAGATTTTAGGTGAAGGTAACAAAATTGACAAACAAAAGGTAACAAATCAGCCAAAAAGGTAACAAAATATATAAAAAAATTAAAATTGATTATAAAATAACAAAGTTCATTATATTTACCTGATTTTTTTTAAATATTGCTTCTTCTTCATCCATATCTTTTACACGCCATTTCACTTCCTTCATCTTATTCACCATCTCTTGAGATGGCTCCCATTTGGTACAATTTGTGTTTCGAAGCAGTCCTTTGGTGTATAAAAGTGCATTCACAGTAGAAGTTTTTAATGAAGAACGATTTTTTACTTTGAGTAAAGACACGATGAACGAAGTTACAAAGCCGTGTTTTAATTGAAGGGCAAATACCCGAAATGTACCAACTGTATAATTTTGACTCGGAGATTTAAGGCCTATTTTCCCTTTACGAGAGAAGAAAAGAATAGTCCTTAAGTGTCTGAGTTAAAATCATACAGTTGTCCGTTTCGGGTATTTGTGCTTCAATTATATTCGCATTCAAAACTGACCACAAAATAAGAGCAAGCGCGTTCACAAACACAATCTATGATAAATGTTGTTACAAGTTTGCAACTGGAACACTGACAGACTGCTGAGTGACTCTGACTGACTGAGACAGCGTGGGGGAGTCACTGAGTCAGTAAGCCGAGAATCGAAAACGTTTTCAAACGTATAGTCGTGACTCGTGAGATTTATACGCGAACGAACGATGTACGGAATATATAATCAGAAATATACAGTATATGCCATCTAAATTATTTAGCACTTTTTCCATCTGTAATTTAATGGTTTTAAATATGCTAATTTCTTTATAAAACTAATAATTTTAAGTATTTTTAGGTAAACCGATAAAGCATATAAAAAAACTCTAAACCGTAACAAATTTTTTGAACGTCGTACCAAAAGTATGAAAAAGATAGAAAGTAACACATTTGTTACGAACGTAACAAATGTGGCAGCCCTGCTGAGGACACTACTCTCACGAATCATAGGTTGACTAATACTTGTCGAGGGAGGTGGCACTATTTCTGACTCGTCATGGCGCGTTTCATCCATCCGTGTAGTTCACAATGCTGTAAATAAGAACTGTCCCTCTTTGATATGCCCCCCTCTCAGGTCTCTATTAAGCATAGTGACTTTATTACAATTAACCCATTAAACACAATTAGTTCACCCAGTGGCCTTATAAAATTCGTGATACCCAGCTCAGGCCCTAACTTTTTTGACCCGAGCTACGTGTACATTACTACATTAGGGTGGATCACTTTTCACTTTTTTTAAAAAGTTATTGCTGGTCAAAGTTTTTCCCATGATTTGGTTCAGTGGAAGTACACTGACACCATTTTTACCAAAATCGATCAATATTTAGGGGTCGCGCATCGACCTTGAAAATTTCAATTTTGGAAATTTGGCCAAATTGACAATTTTTTACTGAATAAAGATAAATCATCAAATGACCATATTTTCTGAATTCTCTCAGTGAAAGAAATCCCCTCAAATACTTACCAAGTTGATAGGACAAGTGGTTTAGAAGTTATACTCACCTTGAGATAGCATTAAAATTTTAAAAACCGTATTTGTCCCCGTACCTCCATATGCTGTCTGCCATTGTCTGCTTTTTAGGATAAGATAAAACGAATAAGGAAAGATAAAATGTATTTGTATTAAAACGGTTTACCGATATCACTAAAGGCACTTACTCCGGTGCCCCTAACTAGGTTCAAAAACTGTATGAATCGTGGTTAGAACACACGTCATCTTAAGGCGTGCGCCATGTACTCTCTCTGCTAACTCCCTTTCCCTCTGCGCTGCGTCATCTTGGCAAGTGACGACTTCTTGAAGTCACCGAGTTCTTTCCGGCTCTTTTCCACGAGCTGAAGAAGAGACCTGCAGCTGTGACTCGTCTTTTGTGACAGTGTTCGCGTAATCTTCTATCAGTTTTATCCCTCTCTCTGCCACGTCGTTGGTAACTTTCAGATGCGAGATGACATTCTTCAGATCACAGTAGTTCTTATCTTGATCCCACTTATTCACCGGCAGAGTGAGCCACGTAGACGCGCACACCTGCAGGCTTGTGAACACGAACCACGATGACTCATCGATCAGGTCCGGAAGGCGCGTCGTGTCATCAACCGAAACGTTGTCATACGTGAAGTCCTCGGGCACAGCGAGGCGGCACAGCTTCTTTGCCATCTCGTGCTTCACAGTGTCTTCCACTTTGTCACTGCAGAGGGCGAAAACGACGGTCTGAGGCCTCATATACCACAAGTGCCGCCTGATCACCGCCAGTGAAGCCTCTGCAATCTCGCGATCCACAGCCCTGTACTGCAGAAGACGCTGGTACAACACAAGGTCATTCAGCTGGGCATCAGCTGCGACAGGAGCCGCCAGCCAGGCAGGTGCGTAGAGGAGTGCAGTAAATAGTACCACTCTCTGAAGTTTCTGTACCAGCTCGTCGTCGAACTCCAGCTGACCGCTGAACATCAGGAGCTTCGTGTAGTAGATGATCTGAAACGAATACGCACTGTGATGTATAAATACCGATACCACTCCATATAAGTTTGTGTAATGGTAAGTTATTTATCTTATTTTTTTCTGCTAGGGACTTCAAATGGCTGTTTGCAGAAGGCAATACAATATTTAACTTCTAATTCAAAATACCAACCTTGGCCATCCACCTCGCATGATGGTAGGCTCCTGGGCGCATGAAGTGTGTGCCACGACGTGGCTGGGCCCCGAGTACCAGGAGTGTAATCTCCGCCACTTCTCGGTAGTCTTCTCTGACAAGACCAGAAGCGGTGCCGAGGAACTTGACTGCCTCATCTCGGAGCTCCATCAGCCACGTCACCTCCGCCAAATGCTCGATCTCCAGCTCGCGATAAGTCGAGAGGTCGAGCTTGTCCCACCTGAAAGGGGAGTTATGAAAATATTGCATGAAAACGACTGAAGTTTCCCTTTTCGACTGCTATTAACATCATTAGCAGAAGGACGCTGATATCTCAATTGCTCTGAAGGCAAAAAATCATTGGAGAAAACAAATGCGCCTTAGACTTGAAATTCACCTTCTCCTCAGATACTGGAACAAAGGTTCAGTTGGTGCTGTGGTTCTTCCAAACCCGGTGATGACCACTGCCCCCACGATGAGCTCCATAACGTGATGGCGACAGCCCAGCTGGAAGAGCGGTTTACCAAGCATGTTCTCCAGCCGGACCACGGCACCCTGCACCCTCCCCGTATTGGAGGAAGTTGTGTCGAAGCACAGTCCAATCACGTTGTTCTCTCATCCCGTGTCTTTGAGAGCAGGAAAGGTCGCCTGGGCCTGGGACAGACCGGTGCCGTCAGCAACAGTCGGAACGGCCAGCAACTTTCCTTCTGTGCATTGGGGAGCTCCGGAGATGAGAATCGCCTGGCGGTGCTCCAATGATCCAAGAGAGTCCTGAAACGTATGTCATACATGCCAATCCATTATCGTCCACTGGAATATGTCAATCCACTGTCGTCACTGGAACATGTTAATTCACTGTCGTCCACGGTGAGGGCAAAACTGACCTTGATTACTTTACCGTCCTAGTGGACGACAGCATGCCTCGGAGATACGAAGGATTTCTGCACAGCTGTCGACACTTCACAACGATGTGCCACTCTTCCACGGCGAGACGTGTCCTTCGAGAAACTGAATTTGTCCAGGTCTGCGGGCGGATCTGCCGAACGGAGGATTGCCGCCACGACACTTGCCACCTATGTGCGAAATTGAAAGGAAATTGACAAGGATGCGTATGGTTTTTATGTGACAAAATAATCACTAAATTTTCCGTCGTTACGTCTATTATATCTTTGTCAAGGAAAGATCATTACTGATATATACACACCTGATTATTGGACATCCGGAAGCGATCAGCCACTTACTTCAATAACAGCCGGTGCATTGAGGATGCGGTGAGGAAGGCTGATTCATACAGTTGATTCTCTCGGCTGTCGGTATGGTGGTTCTAGCTGTGATTCGAAGTTGCTCGATGATCTGCTTTCTATAGATTCATCGTCACTCTCAGCTTCGGTTCCTAATTTCGTTTTTGAGGTGCCTGGCTCATCACGAGATTGTTGTCTTGAGAGTTGCCGTTCTCTCTTGACAACGAACACTTTATCATTCCCACTCATTGTTGCCTGGCGCAGGCCCCGTTGATCCTCATAAAATTTAATATCTTCTTGTTTGTTGTTGTCTGAGAGCAGTCGACTTTTCTGTATCTCTTCAATAGCATCGGGAGCTCCGATGTCCCAGAGCTTGTTCAGATTTTCTGAAAACTTCTCCCTGCCTTTTCCCTCTCACTGTCTCTCATCTTGCTCTTCTGCAGCGAGCGCCACTCTTCCCACAGTAACTCCAGTTTTCTTTCGCAGTTACGCCTCGTGATCGTCTTTATACGTGCCAAGTTCCAAAATGCCAGAACATTGGCCATTGTGTCTTTTACGGCGGCCTTCCTGAAAGTAGTTTCCTGCTTGCCATAGAAGAAGTACTGGAGAACTTGATGGGTGGTTGGCAATTTGGCACCACCGATCGAGGAAGATGGCTGACCAATTAAGAAGACGTCCGTGGCTGACCTTAGAGAAGGTGGTGCTGTTGTTGCTGCTTTCTCTTTTCCAGAATAAGTAACTTTCAGAGTCTTCCCACTCCTGGTTGTTAACTGTTTATCCATTGTACTAAAGTCTAGACTTATCAAACAAGAATCAATTGACACAGTTGATCTGTAAAAAGCAAACTGTGATTAGTAAAAATATTGGTCATAGACATAGCGTGTGTGTAATTGGGATTTTAGGATGCGCCAGCTACTGATGCTATGATTATGTCCATAACGGGGGAAAAATACGGTATTTTAAATTTTAATGTTATTTCTAGGTGAGTGTAACTTCTAAACCACTTGTCCGATGAACTTGGTAAGTATCTGAGAGGATTTCTTTCACTGAGAGGATTCAGAAAATATGGTCATTTGATGATTTATCTTTATTCAGTAAAAAATTGTCAATTTGGCCAAATTTCCAAAATTGAAATTTTCAAGGTCGAAGCGCGACCCCTAAATATTGATCGATTTTGGTAAAAATGGTGTCAGTGTACTTCCACTGAACCAAATCATGGGAAAAACTTTGACCGGCTATAATTTTTTAAAAAAAGTGAAAAGTGATCCACCCTAATGTACATGTACGCTAAACTGCGTATAGCCCATTCTGATGGAACGGACTGCGAGGGCATTGTAGGATTTCGTAGTACAGACGATGTATTGAAGTATGTTATAGACCTAACCTTTATAAAGGCTCACATATACCGCGAAGTAGAAGAAGCAACACGTTCAGAAGATAAGCAACGGTTATGGATAGTGAGTCTTGTTGATAAGTGATGTGACAAGCGATATTATGTCATGTTACACCATACCGACTACTCGTACCCTACGGTTGAGAATGTAAAACTTGTCATCATGGAGAATCTTAAGTATTTTTACCACTATATTAATATATATCATGATGAGGTTTGTAGTAAGGTTGTGGCTAAAGGGCTGTGTGAGTTTTTAACAGACTTTAAAGACGAGTATCGCTTGTTAAACAAAAAGGACAAATATAGACATATGTTTCTCTCAAATAGTGCGCCGGATTGTGAAGATGTTTAGTTTGTGGAAATGAACGTCTGGTGAGTGATAAAACATTAAAGTCGATATTGTTTCATGTAGTGGAAAATTCTGTTTGTCCAAGAGCATAAGTGTTCGAACAAGCCTGTACACGCTTTAGCAGTGTGACGCGCTCCTCCCAGCTAGCCGCCCACCCGTGTACCTCACGAAACACAGGAGTTCGAACAAGCCCGTACACGTTTCATCAGCGTAACTCACTCCGCCCGTCGAGACGATCCGTCCACCTGTGGCTCATAGTCATCTCAGAGCTTGAACCGAGTGGACGTGCGAATACGATGGAACGTCCTTTGAAAAGCATTCTCAACGATTCGTACGATGTCTCCGTGACGAAGTCATTGCGCGTGTTCAGGCGTGAAACCGGCACCATTAACTATGTACTTGAAACGATTTGCAGGCAAGCAAGCAAACGTAATGTTATTTATTTAAGTGTTGAGGAGATGAATAGAGTCTTCGTGATAGTTAAGAAGTGGGGAGAGGACCGTTATAAAATACCTGCAGGTGTAGGTACAAGAAGAGAGCAGATTAATGACGCCCCCTCATATGCCGTTGTTTGCACGTTGTGTATATATAACGAACAGCCATGCATTGATATACGACTGATATGGAAGAACGCATCTGATAATAACGTTCTTGTCCCTACGCGAAACTGCTTCATCCTCGACAGAATGTTTGAAATCGTCGGATTCCGCAAGCTGAAGCCTATATTAGACGCTCGTGTTACGGATATGTTTTATTTTGACACGGTTCCTGAATACGCATACACCGCTCCGCTCGACGGATTTATCGAATGAAGGAATGAACAATGCGAGAATGGTCTAGAGCTGGATGCATATTTAAAAGGTTTAGATTCTTCGAAATATCCTGAACTTTGGTACAAAGCACTTGAGCGGTACAGGGCTGAGCTCACCTACATTGTTCACCCTGAAGAGCTGTACGTCTATATAATGAATAGCTGTCGTTACGACTTGGAAGATTATTTCAATTGCCGCTATGCAGAGTGAAGAAGAGTTCACGATTGAAAAGCTCGGGACGGTAAGAAAAAACCCTCGATTGGAAAGGCTTGTTTATAATCTTGTATTTAATAATGATTTTGTGGTTAACGATAACCTCTTTGTGCGTGCTTTTGATTGTATTCTAGCCGTGTTTAAAAATAACTTGCCAACCGGATGTAAAGTAGGCACAAAAATAGTATTGAATGATATGAAAGCCATTTATGTCGAGTATAGGCATCCGTATCAGTTAAACGGTGAAGTGTTGTTTGGGCGGTTTTACCACGTAGTACAAAGTAATATCGATGTGGATGTAGACTCTATTACGTGTGAGTTTAGCGTTTTGCATCGTAGACCATAAAGGATATATATTTAATTATTTAATTGTGTGTGTATATATATATATATATATATATATATATATATATATTTCCTATACTAATATGCAATTGATTATACGTTTCATGTATTATTATTTTTAATTATTTAACATAACCCGTAGAACATAAAGGATGTATATTTATTTATTTAATTATATATATATATATATATATATATATATATATATATATATTTCGTGTACTAATATATTGATAATACAACGTTTGTATATTTTTTATTATATATTTAATTTAAATATATAATTTTCCTGTACTAATATATTGATAATACAACGTTTTGTATATTTTTTATTATATATTTCCCGTTCGTGATGCTATTATTATTTTTTGATCATATATATGTTCCATTGTATATTTATTATATATTCATCGTTCGTATGCTATTATTATTTTTGATCATATATATTCCAATGTATATTTCTATATATTTCCATTAATTCGCCTAAATAAACAGAATGATGTAATGGTGTTTTATTTAATTTTTTTGTTTGTACATGGTATTTAATTATGTCAATTGGCTGGCTTCTAAAGCGGATTTGTAAACCAGAATATATGCATTAATTATATAAATAGCTCTATCTGGCAACTCAACCTTCTAAGCCAAATGGCGGATTATGTCAGAATATATGCTTTAATTAAATAAATAGTGCAAACTGGCAACTCAGCCTTCTAAGCCCACTAGCGGATTAAGCCAGAATATATGCTTTAATTAAATAAATATTGCAAACTGGCAACTCAGCCTTCTAAGTCAACTGGCTGATTAAGTCAGTTGGCTGATTCGGGGCCCTATAAGACAACGGTAGCATATATATATTTCGTGTACTAATATATTGATAATACAACGTTTGTGTATTTTTTATTATATATTTAATTTAACTGTATATAATTTTCCTGTACTAATATATTGATAATACAACGTTTTGTATATTTTTTATTATATATTTCCCGTTCGTGATGCTATTATTATTTTTTGATCATATATATGTTCCATTGTATATTTATTATATATTCATCGTTCGTATGCTATTACTATTTTTGATCATATATATTCCAATGTATATTTCTATATATTTCCATTAATTCGCCTAAATAAACAGAATGATGTAATGGTGTTTTATTTAATTATATATATATATATATATATATATATATATTTCGTGTACTAATATATTGATAATACAACGTTTGTATATTTTTTATTATATATTTAATTTAACTGTATATAATTTTCCTGTACTAATATATTGATAATACAACGTTTTGTATATTTTTTATTATATATTTCCCGTTCGTGATGCTATTATTATTTTTTGATCATATATATGTTCCATTGTATATTTATTATATATTCATCGTTCGTATGCTATTATTATATTTGATCATATATATTCCAATGTATATTTCTATATATTTCCATTAATTCGCCTAAATAAACAGAATGATGTAATGGTGTTTTATTTAATTTTTTTGTTTGTACATGGTATTTAATTACGTCAATTGGCTGGCTTCTAAAGCGGATTTGTAAACCAGAATATATGCATTAATTATATAAATAGCTCTATCTGGCAACTCAACCTTCTAAGCCAAATGGCGGATTATGTCAGAATATATGCTTTAATTAAATAAATAGTGCAAACTGGCAACTCAGCCTTCTAAGCCCACTAGCGGATTAAGCCAGAATATATGCTTTAATTAAATAAATATTGCAAACTGGCAACTCAGCCTTCTAAGTCAACTGGCTGATTAAGTCAGTTGGCTGATTCGGGGCCCTATAAGACAACGGTAGCTCGGCTGAAGTCTTAATATGCGCTTGGTTCCTGTCAAGCGACACCTCTCCTCTCTCTCCTCTCTCTTAGGTTAGGTATACTCCTTTGGGGGTGTGAGGCCGTCCCATTTTATCCCCCAAAGAGGTCTCCTCCAGCGGGGTTCATTGCAACTTGGGGGATAACTCCGCCTCCAAGTTGCATAATCCCTTGTTTCTCATTCCCCTCTCACATTTAGGGGGTGCCTTGCAACAAAGGGGGATGGGGGTTGGCACTATGGGTGCCTTGCAACAAAGGGGGATGGCACTCTTGCAACTTTTGCAATTGCGTTGCACTCTACCATTTTGTGGTCATACTACTCATGACTTCCTACTCAATGTCATTCCCATTGCAATTCCCATTCGTGGTCCGTGAGGAAGAATATATCACTCCCATTCGCATTTCGATAAAGGCGCCAAATGAGAGTGCCTAGTGTTTCCTAACCCGGGGGTTCCCAATTAGTTTTCAACGTTACTACATTCTGAAAAAGTTTCAAGTCCTGGTTACCCCGGACCGCTTTTAAGTCAAAAGGATGCCACAAATTGACTTTTTTACCTGGGAAAGAGAACGAATAATTCACTATTTCAGTCGCATTTTAATTTGTCAAACTACAAACAGCACTGCAACATTGCCGAACAGCAACACACGCACACACACACACACACACACACACACACACACACACACAACAGAAACAAATCACTGCAGCTTGTTTCTCTGTTTATTTTTCACACATAACAGGACAGAAAATACTGCCTCATACGGTAAGTGGTAGCAAACGGGAGCAAAATCCTCGTCGCAGTCGAACTGACCACTGAGTATTCTCCCTTCCGAGCAGTCCAAAAGAAAAACTTTGGCTGCTCACTTTCCAAGCTGATCTGGAGAAGCTTGTCGGTTTTCATTTCGATAATTTCCTCCGCCAATCCAGATGGTTCTTCTGGCATGTTTTAGATTGGGCAAAATTCAAAATTGGGAACCACATGTGCACCAACTGGGCGGCAAATTTGAATTGTTCCTTTGCTTGTCGACTTTCGGATTTTCGGTACATTCATATTTTTAAATTTTGAATTTTTTTAATTTGACTGTATTGCCTCCTCGTTACCCCCGAAAAATGTCAAATTACTCGCGCGGGGTTAATTTACCCCTAATTGGAAACCACTCTGCTAACCTAAATGAATTTGCTCTCACTTGACCGAACCAAACATTAGTCAACCCAACCTAACCTAACCTGAACCAAAGTGTGAAATCCGTCAATGAAAATGAAAATGACATGAAATGGAAAGAGATCGATTTGAAAATTTTCTTCTTTCAGATTCTCGCTCACGGAATTCTCTCTCTCGGAAGCGGAAAGAAACGAATTATCTTGAGTGGAATGATATCTATTGTTGCATGGATGACAAACCCACACCTCCCCCTCCCCACTTTTCTCCTTTGTAATAGTGTAATGTTGCAACCCCTCGCAAACATCTTTCTCCTTTTCCCCTTTCTTCCGTGATGGTTGCCTGACAACCATTTTATATACTCTTGCGTCACTATGGTTACCCATTCAAATTCTGATGCTCATTTTGACACACACACACACACACACACACACACACACACACACAGCAGGGAGAAGGACGATTCCTGATTTAATTTCTTTACCAAATGATATCAAGTGTATAACTTTCTAACCGAATCTTCTGACATTTATGTATCTTATAATGCGTTCTCTACTAGAGAGAAAACCCCATTACCGTACAAGAAGTGGGGTGAGCGCAGCGCTTATATTACCATTGCGAAATCACTGAGAGAATTGATATCACATCCCCGCATTATCTAGTTGATTGACCTATACATATTTTATTGACGAGATATTCTACCTATCGTAACCTAACTTAGCGAAATCTAACCTAATCTGAAGTAACTTAGTCTAACCCTCCAAAATTGTAGAATGTTTTGTTGAAGAAATATTGCAGGCCTAAAACTAATAACAAAAAGGTTGTTGTTTTTTTACTACAGTCTCTCCAAATGTCGCAAGAACTTCAGCAGATTAAAAATTTTTTTTAGCCGCCGTCGAGACGAGTTAAAAATTAAAATATCTCACTACATACCTATTTTTCATAGCTGGGAATAATGTTCATTATGAAAACCATTATTTAAAATGGTAAACGAAATGGACGTAGGATTTTTGTCTTTCGTGCATCATGCACCATTTTACGAGACCTTTACTTTTGTTGTTCTTTTAAGGAAAGAGATGCGTAAAGTAAAGATCGTATATACATCTTAATTTTATGGATGAGGCAATTTATTTTATGCAGCCTCTCTTGTAGAATAGGTCATATAATACTTTTAGGAGATACTTAAATTCATTGCGAGTTTGTAAACATAAGACTAATTAAAATAAACCTATGTCAGTTTCAACCAAGGATTTTTTTTTCTTGTGGGTGGATGGGATTTAACTTCTAGTTTCTTTCATTAGTAGCAAGTATTATTGTCGTTTTCTTTTACAAGTTTACAAGAGGAAAATTATAATGAGAAAAGTTGCAACGACTTTCTTAATAAATGTTTGACTTAACCGAATTAGAAAAATATGGAAGAAGTTTTCCATCCTTTTTTGGTTTTTATCTTTGTTTATATATTAAATGAAAAAAAGTGAATCGTGGTCTCTGCTTCATTTAAATGTTGTCATTAACAGTATTTACAATAATTATTACTATTATTATTATTGCTGCTTTGGTGTTTATTTAAACGTATGTTGTACTCGGGTTATATAATTAATGGTATACAGTCTAATATGTTATTTAGATTTGTAATTACGTTAATATCATATTGTTAATATGCTGATTACAGGTAACTTTAATTTATTATGTACAGTATTTCTTTGGTGGTTGGTTAACCAAAGCTAATTTAACCTAACCTAACAGTGCCATCGAACAAAGAAAGGCATGATAAGTGTTCCGGGCGCAATTGAGGGCTCGAAGGTTCTTTCCTGTTAAGTTATTAAATAGCGAGGTACCCGCTAATCCAGCCTAACCTTACCTAATCAAACCTTAACTAACTTAACCTTGCGTAAACTAATCTAATCCGGACCAACATTTTTTTTTCGACAATAAAACTGTTTCTGAAGTTCTTATATAAATTTAATGTTCCGAGGTACCAAAACTGTTACCTCACAGAACACTTACCCATCTACATCTGTGAATTGTCACAGACTCGACCTCCCACCTACTTACACACGCAGATTTGGTTTCCGTATAAGCGGAAAGATATAGAAACACTTGAAAGAATTCAGAGAAGAGCGACCTAACCTTCGTAATAAAAGCTACGAACAAAGATAGGCAGAACTCGATCTGTATTCACTTGAAAAGAGAAGTCGGAGAGGCTAACTAACTTACTAAAGTTATTAGGATATTAAATATCATAGATATGATAATGTAAATTCGAGCACCATTTTCAATTAGGTAATGAGAGTGTAACCAGGAGTAATAGATTTAAAGTTGTTTTGTTTATGCAGGAAGGAGGGACCAAGTGCAAATGCCCGCAAAAGCCCCCCTCCCATAGAAGAAGAAGCCAAAATCAAGCTCCGGGGTTGTCGAGATGCCTAGACACTCTGCGTTTGAAAAATGGGAGGTCACAGACAGGAGGAAAGATGGATTGAGGGATATTGCTCTAGAGTCGACCGATTGAGTAGATGAAAGACTGAAAATACCGATTAATCCTTGCATTAGATAGTTGGACAGAAAAGGAATGAGAAAGTGCAGAGAGTCTGGTACTGCGTGATAGTAGTATGTGCTCAAAAGGTTATAGTGCAATGCAATTGCAAATGTTAATCAATGTTACAAAGGGGGGATGTTGCAAGAGGTTATGCAACAAGGGGTGGGTCTTGCAACAAGTCAATGCTGCAAAAGAGGGAGGAGGTTATGCAAGAAGGGGGTGGGGTTATCCCCCAAGCTGCAATGAATGGGGAGGGGAACTCCCTCAGGAAGCTGAGGAGTCCATCTGACCTTTTTGGGGGAGAAGTTGGGACGGCCTCACCCCCACCAAAGCGACATACCTAACCTAATAGGGGAGAGGAGAGAGAGGAAGAGAGCATCTAGCTTCTGCGAGAGGCAGAAGCTCACTGAGAGATCATGGTAGCAACACGACTTAGAACTCGAAATCCGCCAGTTGGCGTAGAAACCAGTTGGCTTAGAAGGCTTAATCTGGCTTAGAAGGCGTAAATGGTTTGTTGAGGTGTACATTATTAGGGTTGAGTTGCCAGATTGCGCTATTTATTTAATTAAAGCATAATTATATTCTTGACAGTTGGCTTAGAAATCCGTCAGTTGGCTTAATCCGCCAGTTGACTTAGAAGACCTAGAAGGCAGGTGTATGTGTATATATTAATTAACTTTTCAGCTGCCAGATTGCGCTATACAGATATTCTTGACAGTTGGCATAAAAATCCGTCAGTGGGTTTAGATTGCGTAACCAGCCATTTGGTATACATATAATTAAATAAAAATGTCGTTTATATATACAACCAAAAGAGTTAAATAAAACACCCTTACATCATTCTGTTTATTTAGACGAATTATGGGATTCAATTTCACGAAATATATAGAAAATAAATACACAATCCTATACAAACGAGGAATATATGCAATAAAAATTAATAATAATATAAGAAATACGAACGATCGAGTGTATATATATATATTATATATATATATTATATTCCAAGTGTTTTTGGAATAATCAGGAAAATGATATTTATTTTTGTAAAGAAAATATATTGGTAGAACAACATTCGTAAGAACATAGCATTTCATGTCATAATAATCATGTACCGAAAATTATATCTGGCATATGATGTCCTTGGCCGTCGACGCATTGTTGAAGGCGTTTACGAAAATTGGCCTCCACTCTTCCCAGCAGGTCTCTGTTGATTTGGATGATTTGTTGACGGATCGCTTCCTTCAATGCATCTAATGTACGGGGCTTGTCCTCGTAGACACGTGACTTGAGGTACCCCCATAGAAAGAAGTCACATGTGGACAAGTCAGGGGACCGAGGGGGCCATGCAATGTCACCAAATCTCGAAATGAGATGGTTGGGAAACAGGGGGCGAAGAACAGCCATTGACGCTCTGGCGGTGTGTGGCGTGGCCCCATCTTGCTGAAACCACAAATGTCGACGAGCAATACGCCTTCTTCGTAACTCAGGGATGAAAAAGGTGTTCACCATCTCAATGTAACGCCCAGATGTTATGGTAACGGTAACCCCATTTTGTTCGAAGAAATAGGGACCGATGACGCCAAACTTTCCCACCGCGCACCAAACTGTAACCTTAGGGCTATGCAGCGGTTTTTCATGGAGTTGTCGCGGATTTTCAGCAGCCCAATACCGACAGTTTTGATTGTTGACGGACCCATTAAGGTGGAAATGGGCTTCATCACTCATTACCACCATCATGTTTTCATTCTGCTCATAAAGGTGAGTGTTAGTTAAAGTTAAATGCTATGAACCCAGGAATGGAATGCTACCTACCGCACGCCCCTCCCATTCCTAATGGCCGATTACTAGCTATTCAAAAAACACTTGATTCCCGTGCCCCACCCTGTATTAGTACAGGAAATATACATATATATATATATATATACACACACACACACACACACACACAAATATATTAAATAAATAAATATATTGAAAATAAATTTACATCGAAATACTTTGTTCTACTGCACTTAACTAAAGCACTGAAATCGCACGTAATCGAGTCTACAGTCACATCATTATTACTTTGCACTACGCAGTAAATACGATTTAACATTATTTCACCGCTCAAGGTGTGCGGGCGCCTATACTCGATGTAAATGGCCTTCATATCGTTCAATACTATTTTTGTGCCCACTTTACATTCGGTTGGCAAGTTATCTTCAAACATGGCTAGAATACATTCAAAAGCACGCACAGAGTTGTCGTTAGCCACCACATCATTATTAAATACAAGTTTATAAACACTCCTTTCCCAATTGAAATAATCTTCCAAGTCATAATGACAGCTGTTCATTATATAGAGATACAATTCTTCAGGGTGAACGGTGTAGGCGAGCTCTGCCCTGTACCGCTCAAGTCCTTTGTACCAAAGTTCATGATATTTCGAAGAGTCTAAACCATTTAAATAAGCATCCAGTTCTAGACCATTCTCTGCTTGTTCATTCCTACATTCGATAAATCAGTCGAGCAGAGCGGTGTATGCGTATTCAAGAACCGTGTCAAAATAAATCATATCCGTAACACGCGCGTCTAATATAGGCTTCAGCTTGCGGAATCCGACGATTTCAAACATTCGGTCGAGGATGAAACGGTTTCGCGTAGGGACAAGAACGTTATTATCAGATGCATTCTTCCACATCAGTCGTATATCGATGCATGGCTGATCATTATTTATACACAACGTACAAACAATCTGTTTTCTTCTTGTACCTACACCTGCAGGTATTTTATAACGGTCCTCACCACACTTCTCAACTATCACAAACACTCTATTCATCTCCTCAACACTTAACTAAATAACATTACGTTTACCAGAGTATGCTTGTCTACAAGTCGTTTCAAGTACATAGTTAATGGTACCGGTTTCACGCCTGAACACGCGCAATGACTTCGTCACCGACACATCGTACGCGGCATTAAGAATACTTCTCAAAGGAAGTTCCATCGTATTCGAGGAGTGCACGTCCAGTTGGTTCAAGCTCTGAAATGACTATGAGCCACGGGTGGGCGGGCCGGATCGACGGGGGAGCGAGTCACACCATAAGCTGTTGAATCGTGTACGGATTTGTTCTAGCATGAATCACGCGTCGAGGACGAGCGTTCTTTGTGGGTCCTGTAGTCTGGATATAGTGGAGGACGTTGTGCTTGACTGGCACTTCGCGGTTGCAAGGGCGTGTCACCGATGGAAACTCAGCCAGTAGGTTACCGTACGGTGACTCAGGACGAGTCACCGAATATACTGGCGGAGGCGCTGACGTACGAGAGAAGGTGCCTTGCACGCTGAGGCTGGTCTTGTGGTCGATGAGTCTCCGGCGTCTGATGTCCACTCCTAGGTCGAAATGCTGCAGAATATCTGCTCCTAAGATTGGCTGCTGCACGTCTGTGATGAGAAAAACCCAACGAAAAGTTCTCCTAAGTCCGAGGTTGAGTGTAAAAGATTTTTGACCAAATATTTGAATGGGAGTGGAGTTCACCGCGTGTAATTCAGTCTCCCAACTGGGATGTAAACGCTCTTGTGGGGAGGGGGGGAGGATGCTGACTTGGGTGCCGGTATCGACCAAGAACTGTATCTTGGAACGGGCGTCTGTGACGAGGAAAAGGCGGACGCCGCGGAAGCCTTGAGCATTAGACGCCTTTAATGCTCGGCTGATACTTTTCCCGCTCGCAGACAGGGGGCTGTGCATTTTCGGGCTTGATCGCCGAATACCCTGTGGTACCAGCATACGCCCGCTTCGTCGGTGGAGCCGCGGGTGCGGGAACGGGAAAGGGGTCGGGGTCGTGGGTTGCGGTGCTGGGGGTCACGTGGTCTGCTTCTGTCACGCGCCTGCAAGTCACGTACATCATGAAAGAGGCCTTCTACCATGGTGGTCAGCTTCGCGAGAGTCTCCCCAAAGTTGGTGTTGTCGGAAACGGTTGGGGGAGGGGATGATGAGGCGACTCCGGCCACTTGTGGTGCTTCTATATCCAAGACTTTGTCTGCCATGTCCGCCAGGTCCTGCAAAGGGGTGTCTGTCTTCGTCACTACAAGCACTCGTTGAACATGCGGTGGCAGCCTTTGAATGAAGAGTTGGCGGAAGAAGGAGTGCTCGATGACATTGGCCGAATCCCCGAGGAGCTGTTGCATGTGTCGCAGGAACTGCGACGGGGATCTGTCGCCAAGCACTTCGGTCGCGAGTAACCTCCGAAGTCGGTTTTGTTCTGACATGGCCGTCCGTGCCAAAACGGCCGTTTTCAACGCCTCATAGGGGTCTTCTCGGGGCCTCTTGGCGAGGATGTCTCGCACCTCGAAAGCGACCTCCGGTTGAAGTTGCGACGCTACGAGGTTAAACCTGTCCTCGCTTCTGGTTGTTCTGGTACTCGCAATGGTATTCCACTTGTAAAAACCATGTGCGGGGGTCCGCGGGCCAAAAACCAGGGATTCTGTTGGAGCCGCCGTTAGTGTGGGATACAGTGGCGTTGTTGTTTTCCTGTTGCATGTTTCTGGCACGGAAACGTGTTATCATGTACCAAAAGAAAAATTAACCGTAAATGTGTTTGGAGCCTATAAGGTGCACGGGAAGATAACACCAATCACAGATAGAGGTAGGCCTATTGACGCGCCTTGTATGTTGTACCGTGTATAAATACAAAATATTTTATATCCCTGTTATTTGCTAATGCTACAAAAGAATATTTTTAAATTTTTGTTCCTAACCACTAAACAACAGGTTCACTGTGAAGAATTAACTTGAAATCGCGTTCGAGTCACTCCAGGGTTAACCAATTTGTAGTGAGGCCTAGTTTTAGCCGTCTAAGGTGATAATGATTAATTTAATGCTAGTGATTAATTGATGCAATGATTGAGTATTAATGACAGGCTGGGTTAACAATTTATGATGTCTTACAGTATCACCGGTTGAAGGTGGCTAATGGAGTAGGCCTACTATATTTTTGTTTTCTGAGGGACACGAATTGCTTCGAGGTCACCAACTTGGATTACACCCAAGCAAATATTGTTAAGGTTATAAAATAACACCTTATTGTTTTGTATTTAATTGAGAAAATAAATCAGTTATTTGTTCACAGTGAATAACAAAAGATAAAAAGATAAACAGTGATTAGAGTGCCTAACAATTCTATAACGACATTTGTCTTAGGGAAAAGTCTGACTGAGGATTAGTAAATAAAAGGAATTATACAGATCAATTGTTAAGAAATATGCTCGTTTATGAGAGGCTAATGACATACAAAAAAATGGGACACAGCATGAAATATGAAACTTAGTGAATACAGAAATTATGCATGTGCGTTATAAATTTATAATACAACAAATAGATTACGTAATAGCTGATTATGAAGACTAAAGGTTATGCATGAATGAACATTGAATGGGCCTAGTGATGACACAGAATGCCCGTGCGTTTAGTACACTAAATAGAATGCGTAACACACTGATTAAATAGGCTAGATGTTAGGCATGGAACAAATGATGCAACCAAATGATAATGGAAAATATGCACGTTAAATTGGTAGATTGTAAATGGATTAGGTAGGCTAGAATTACGCATAAGTGGCCTACTAAACAAGATGCTGGAGCCTAATAATAATTGAAAGAAATGCTGTTACAATGATTACACGAATATCATTTATATAAAGGCTTACACGAACATCACTTATATAAAGGCAATAATGTAATGCTAAGTGAATTAGGCCTTCAGTAAGAGGATACTCAAATCTGTCACATAAAATAAACGGATGTAAAGTATTTATATGAATGAACACAATAGCGGATACTACGCGATTACGGTTTTGGTATGACACTTGAATTTGGAAAAAGGCCTACTGCGTTCTTTAACGAGAGTCATTTGGAACGCTTAATTACACACTTTGGGAGTATAGCCTACCGTTCGGCGGTAGGCTGGTGTAGGCTTCACGAGAGTTACTTAGAAAAGATGCACTTAGCTTACCGGGACGATGAAAAACCTCTGTAGAATATGTGTTGAGGGTGAACCTATTACCGTAGGCTGGGTGTTGTTGCCTCTTGGAAGTTTGTCCCGTAAGTCAAGGTCTGATGGCCCTAATGAATTCTCGTTGGCGGCCGTTTTTCGTAAAGCTGTGAGAACTGACCAGATGTGGAGTGATTTGGGTTTGTAGCTTCGCCGTCGAGTCACGTAATGTGTCCACCTTCAGGATGACTTCTCGTAGCGTTGAGCCTGCCCGGTGCTCCCGTGGTTGATTGTAAACCAGCTGAGATGTGGTGAAAGAGGCCAATGAAAACGCCTCCAGCGGGAAAGACTTCGCCTGTTTCGAGTGATGATGCGTACTTGGGTGAAGCGTGTTGAATTGGGCACTGAAGGGAGCCGGCTAAAGCTGACGCTGTGACGACGTGAATGGATGAACTTACGAGATGAACGCACGAACGGAGTGAGAGTGAATAAGAGCTGACTGCGCCTTATATAACCTTAGGAACATTCGAAATCCCGCGGTTCGAGGCTAGCGTCATTGTTCTCCTTTTATTGCTTGAAAACGCGTGTCTTCTGAGTTTTATTCCTCGAGCCCACGTGTGTCTTCTGAGTTTTATTCTTCGAGCCCACGTGTCTCTTCTGAGAATGTTTGAGAAGTGGCGATGAAAAGAATTCCTATGGCTGTTCTTTGTCTGTTTTCTGTCTGTAGTTGTCTGTTCCGCTACATACATATATATATATATATATAAACAATCAAGGATTAAGGTATCCAAAGGGTACGATATCATAGGTACCAGGCACCTGGTAACGTTTCCTATAGGTGTTACGGCATACCTTCGTACACTTAAGTTCCTTCACACACCCCAGTTTCTGCGCCCGAAAATTGTGGGTCCCAACAGTCAATTGGGGTGGATGGTTGCCCTCATCTTCCAAGCACACTAGATCCTTCGACGAGTCAAAGTTAATGACTAGTCGGCTTGCATGGTTAAGCGTGATACCCTTAGCCTTCACGATATATTTCATATCCTCCCTCACCCTCACCCGTACCCCATAAGTTTTTGGCCATGTTGATACAAATGAGTCAGCGTATGCACCATCACCATACTCATCCTTGATCTCGTCAATTAACTCTCCGAGGAATTCACCAATAGGAGGCATGTATTCACCCTACCTCTCTATGAATATTACGCTATGTGTCAAGAGAGTGCAGTAGTCCCCAAAGCTTGATGCAGGCGTATGCCGTTGTGAAGCTGGCTACAGGTATGTTTGTAACCCGTGATGTATCTGTGGCCAATTCGTTGATGTTGTACTTTATTATGAAAGTATTACCTACATTCACGATCTCCATAACCCCTTTATCGGGAGCGTTGGCATAATCCCAGACTTCGCTATAACTTTGTGCCAAATGAACGTTCCCTTTGGCAGTATTCTGTGCAAATTTTCCCGAAAGACTGTTTAGACACAACTTTGCACTAAAGCACTTGCCAGGATTCTTAACAATTTAGGAACAGTCAAGCTGTATACCTTCACGGGCACGGTAACGCTGAATATAAGCCGTTTTTTCATCTTCGGTATCAACTCCTGGCGAATACCCCGATGCTTCTACCTTATCCTTCAAAAAAGCTTTTATATATGGTGAAAAGGTTGGGTAGCTTCTGAACCCTCCACACCTCATGTATCTTTAATATTCTGTAGCCATGGCGAACGACTAAGTTCAGCTCAGGGCTTGTATATACACCTCAAACCTTACGCTGATTGGTTGTATGATTACAATCTCCGTTGTTCTCCTCTGCGCACTTCACGCACAGGGGGAAACATGAGCTTGTGATCTATAACGACGGGTAAGATCGGCATCCATAAATCGCGAGGTGGGAGCACGTCTACGAAAGAAAAACCGAAATAGTACCCGTTCAACTTTCTTGAGAACACATCGATGGTGGGCAGGTCAGGTCCCACCAGTTTTTCAGGTGCACCTCCGGGGTGCGGATTGTTCTTCATCATGTAGGGATATAAAGAACAGAAGTCGTAGTAATGGACTTTCACGCCCTCCGTAGGTGGAAAGTATAGCTTGAAGGGGTTTGTACGCCCTACGAACAAGCTATCGTCGCATTTGAGAGGATCCAACACCATTAAACGATTGATGGCCCTTATTTCTTCACGGTACTGGCCAGTGATGTAGTCGAGACCACCAAGTCCGAGACTGAGACCGAGACCGAGACCTGATCCTGTGAGACCAAGATCGAGACCGAGATCAAAGGTTCGAGATCGAGATCTACCTTCCGAGATCGAGACCCTTAAAATTCGAGACCGAGATCGAGATCGAGACCAAGCTTATGCCCTTTCAATTTGTTTTACACTATTATGGAAATTAGACTATGTTAAGTTATTCTATGCTTTATTGAATTTATCGGTACTGTTTTCTTTATGCTGTATTTCTTGCATTATTTTTGTGTGAAGCATTTTATTTTTTCAAATGCATATTGGATGGGGGGATAATCGTTTTAGGATAATCGTTTTTATCACGCCACAGAGGTTGACACGCCGTTTGGCAACATTAAGTGGCTTTATAATATATACTTATATATATAATATATATAATTCTCTATTTAGTGTTTCCATTTTCAATAAAATTAATGTGACGGGGGCGGGGGGGAGGCAAATTTTTTTGTAGCGCGAACCTAAAAAAATCCAGCCCCCCCCCCCCCCCCCCCCGCGCAAGACAAACGTGGCAACTCAAAACAGGGTGACTGGTTAGTGAATACCTAGAGTCCCTTACTTTTACAAACTTTCATAAACATTCTGAATTGTGTCTGTTCAACCAAGCCACCATCATGAGTATGCCAATAACATATATTTTTCATTACGGTCTCGAGAGGTCTCGAAAGGTCTCGGGGAGAAAAACCGAGACCGCGTCTGTCGAGACCGAGATCGAGACCGAGATCTAAATAGCGGAGACCGAGACCGAGATCGAGATCTGCAAATTGGGTCTCGAGATCGGTCTCGAGACCGAGACCGATCTCGAGACCTACATCACTGGTACTGGCCATCTGTTTCCATCCGTGCATCATACACATGCTCCCACAAGATCTTGTGAGTGAACTGGGAGCCTGCAAGCTGATCGCGCAGGAGATCGACCGTGGATATCTCCTACGATTCCACACTCAGGACGTGAGCATTCATGCACCAGCAACCGTTAAAGGAGTACACAGTCTTCTCACCAGTGGTACGATCTTCGTTTAGACCATCAACCCAAAAAACACGACCATTGACCTTAACGGGTACTTCTCCCGTGTTTTGGACATGTTTTTAGTGTACACCTGACTGTTGCTGTAGGTGTATGAGCCAGTAAATAGCTTTGTGCCCATAACTGCGGGGATTGTTTCTGTGAATGACGGCTAAGGTGTCTTTCGGCATGAAGTTACTCTTGAACATCGTAAAACATAATGAGGCGATCGTGGTTATCGGGTTACGACTTGCAACGGATCACATTTGAAACGGGCTATGTACATCCTTCTAAAGGCCTGGAAACATACTCTAAGCACGCGCCGCACATCATTCACACAATAACGTTCACATTCATCAGCTATATTGTATGGAGTAGCTTCATCAAAACTGTTGTAGTAGCGGTCAAAATCTTCACACTCACTATCACTCATTGTTGGTGTAGTTAAAGTAATGTTTGGGTGGAGGTAGTCCTACGTAATTTAAAGTTTCGTTAGTGAGGAATGTGTAAGGGAAATATCCTTTTGAAACTTCGGCGGCTACGCCCATGACCTTGAGTAGCTTTGCTAATTTACAAGATATGAATAATAAAGTATCTTTAAACTGAACATTACCTCTTATCTGCATCTGTATTACTTTGTTTCCTCTTTTGAAGGGATCACCTGTAAATATCTCAGATGACTCGTGTTCAAGCAAATCCTTATAAAGGAATTGTGTATCAAATTTTGCTCCGTTATGTGGAAGAATATACACAGTCATTTTTTTTAACTTGTCCGCTAACTTGACAATATAGGATACAAAGAGTTTCACAGGACTTTCGTGTGCAATCGTTTTAAAAGCATTTTGCCGTTTACCACATTTGTGACACTCATCACACTCGATCTCCATGCACTCATCACGGATAGTCTGGCTTACAAGTAAATGTGGAGTAACCTCTTTGGTTTCAGCGTTCGTGTATGTTTCTATATCATAGTACACGATAGCATCTTTCATATAACATACATGCTTTCCTCCGGCCGCCTTATATTTCTCATGGCATGTAGAACAGTGAATTTCATCACATTTATGCTTGAAATTCCCCCAATTATCCATCATGTGAAACATACAGCACTTACAAATCCTCATTTTCCTGCAAGTGCCAATTGATTTATGGAGCTCAAAGCATTTATTATTGAAAAATGTACGTCTACACACATTACATTCCCTCTTCTCAGCTTCAACTACATGACACATTTTTGGGTTTTACACTGCTCACATACCATGTACCATTCCTTACAATGTTTCACTATATCATTAGCAAACTCGAGACATCCCTTACACAAATCATGATGCCTTCCATATTTTCAACTTTTATCATAACTAGCGAAGAGAGTCCTTATATTACGGATGGGGAGATACGATGTTCCTAACAATCCTAAAATAAGTAGAGGTCTTGTACGATCTCTCACACATCTTTTAAAAACATACACAGTCGTACGACGATCATCCATTCGAAATACAACTATACAAACATTCATTTCCTGCTCTACCCTTCTCAGTTCTTCAGGACCCGTATTCCACTCAAACTCAAGTTTACAATCTGAAGCCAGTTTACGGTCACGCTGCACAACCGTAGGCAGCCAGATATTATACGCGATTGTATTTAGCACAGTGAACATATGAGCTAAGACTATTGCTATAAAGCCGCAAACACGATCGACGTTTAAATGCTTTCGGTAAATAACTGGAGAATTGAAATTAAGAGTATAAGGTGTGGCACTATGACCCGCAACCCGGAATACTCTGTCAATATCTATTGTGAAGTTGTCCATGTTGAAGGTACTACTTTCAGAGACATGCATTATATGGCCCAAGATATATTCTATGTCTACAGTTGCCAAGCGTCTGAATGGTATTACTACCCAAAATTCATCTACATCCCTGTCATCTGACCCGAACCTGAAGGACAACCTTGTCGGACTTCACGTTCGTCGCTGTTCTGAAGGGCAAACTCCACAATACGTTCAACTACCGTCGTAGTCCAACACCGTTGCTATACAGGGATCCAGGGTGAACCCTGAACACGTACCGATTTCTAGTCAGGGCAGGGGTGGGGTTAGCAGTGCTCACCAACTCGAATGTTATACCTTCCTCTACAGCACGAGAAGCTGCTGTTGCTGCTGCTGGTGTGGAGGAAGTACACAGAATTGAACAGGAATAAGGGGTATATTTGAGGAAGGTACTGCTGTGGGGATTGTGTCGTAAGACGTAGAGGGTTGGGGCTCTATTACTGGGGTCCTAAGAACCGGCGCAATCCTGGCACGCTTTATACCTGACGTAGAGGGTTCTTCATCATGCTTCCGCTTTGAATTGTCGTGTGCTACAGTTATCGCTGGTGAGGGTTCGTCAGCGGGGATAGAGTCTGTAGGTAGACGGTCATCAGGGTCATCTGTAATATCGATGATGGGGGGGACTGTACATCTTCGTCATTCTCAGTTCTGTGGAAGAAGAAAAACAAGAATATACGGAGCAGCACTTAAATTTTGTTATATTTTGTAAATGACTCACTTTGGGGTGTGACGTGTTAGAGATGGAATCTGTCGAAAAATTCAGGTCCACAAGCCCCTCCACATGTATTATATCTGGCCCTACAGGATGTAGTAAAACTGTGTTTATGCTTAAAATCATTAAAGATAAAGGGGAGATGTTCTCAAAATTTGTGCATAAAGTAAGATGGTGCTATTCGACGTATCAATCAGTGTTCAACGAGTATCAAGATGGTATTTTGTTCCACAAAGGTGTATATAACGTTAATTCGTTAAAGG
>JAJOZX010000508.1:702500-772500 GCA_023014485.1 Bathynomus jamesi
GTTCCCGCCATTGGCTTCCAAGACAGCCTGAATGCGCTTTGGGTAGCTTGCCAAAAGTGACGTGAATAGATCTTGATCGTTACGCAAATTTGCTAAAACAGTTTCAATGTGTTGCATCATTGTATCCTTCGAAAATCGATTTGTAGCAGGTTCTTGAAACAAGAGACATTCAACCTTGTCCTTTATAACTGATCCAATGTGTTCACAGACGTTCAGGTCAGGAGAAATTTCTAGCCATTCTTCATTTCCAAAGAAATCGATCTCATGATTCCGAAACAACTGTTGAGTGGCTAATGCCTTAAAGCAGGGGGCCTTATCGTGCAGAAGTGTGACCTGATCGACATCCATAACATTGTTTGCGTTTCTTAGAAAAGGAATGACATGCTGGGATAGAATAATATCACGAAAATACTGTCCATCCCAACTCTGACCATTTGGCTTCAGCACCCACATGAGCTTCTTTGCAGTGAACAAAACAAACACACCAACACAGTCTGGACTTTTTAATAATTCGCGATAATGTTCATTGTCATCGATTTCATCTGGTGTTGTGCCCACACTCGATCATTTTGGTAGTTAGGCCGACGTGTTACATAAACAAAAAATTCATCGGAGACAGCTAAATGCATGAAATCATCCACATCCCAATCTTCAAGATAATGGGCAAACCACATTCTGTCATCGATGTTAAGTTGAGTTTTTCTTGGCTTTGGAAGTTCATGCCAAGGCTTTAAACCTTGCCTATGACGGTACAGTCGAATGATCTCACCACTAACGATCTTTCCTCTCAACACTTCGATCTCTCTAGAAAGTTTAGCACAGCTGTTTTTCCGCTTACGCGTACCGCTTTCAATGATGTCCTTTGTTTCCTGAGAGAGTGGCAAATTTGGGCGCCCAGATTTGGTTGTATCCATTTCACATTCATCCAAAGTTTTATTCCAATTTCTTTTGACGAAGTCCTCACTTCTTCGGAACTTTTTGGCAACCCATGAACATGTTATAAAGGTGGCTCCAGCATCACGAGCTTCCCGAAATGTTATTGCTCGTATGCGATCTATCACACGTTGCCTCTCCGAATCACCAATTAATTGAGAAGCCATTATATTATCACTTTATCAGCTAGAGTAATTTTAATACCTGCAATAAATAAAGAATTTTATATAATTTTATAATCACTAAAAATTATTTCGATATAAGTAAACATGTAAGCTGCAAATGGGGGGGCTAAGGTTTTTTGGAACTCCTTACACCGTATTTTACGCCTCATAAGACGCTACTTTTTTCCTAAAAAACGTCTCCAAAAATCACTTCAGGGCTCATATGTTATTGTTTTATTTAATGTTCTTTTAATAAAGTTATGGGAATATATTTTTTGTCAGGCTGATAAATCTTCGAAATATTTTTTTCCTAAATATGCTTTGCTAAATATAGGGTGCGTCTTACCACTTGTAGCGTCTTATAGGCGTAAAATACGGTGTATATATATATATATATATATATATATATATATATATATATATATATATATATATATATACAGGCTCGGATTTAGCTATAGGCGAACTAGGCGATCGCCTAGGGCTTCGCGCCAAAGGGGGCCTCGCTCAAGCCGTTTTGCGCGTTCTGTTCAAGTGATATTAATGATTTAGAACTCTATGAAGAACTTAAAGTACTTTGCAGGTTTATACCTGAGAAAACAGATCTCGGAAATGCCCTTGTTTATATAGTGCAAAAACAACTAAGTGAGATTTATCCTAATGTTTATGTTGCACTTCGAATAGTATTAACCATCCCAGTTACTGTTGCTTCGGCTGAAAGAAGTTTCTCGCGTCTCAAACTTATTAAAACATATTTGCGTTCCACCATGTCTCAAGCGAGATTGCAATCATTAGCTATGTTATCAATAGAAAACGATATAACAAATTCATTAGATTATTCTCAATTAATGGAAGAGTTTATCTCGAAGAAAAGTAGAAAAGCATTGCTGTAATATTCAAGGAGCATCTGAACCAAATATTAAAGCATTAATATTTAGCCTGATAAGTCGATCGCTCACTATTATAAAAAATGAAATGTCAACATCTCTTATACATCACATATGAAAAACGCTTGTATACTATGGAAAGTCATTACCTATAATATTATATAAATCTTAGAAATCATTGTCTTATATTTTCGATACAAATCTTGATTCATATTATAATTTATACTTATTTGTATGGTTTATTTATATTTCTTATACAATTTCCATGCGTGATTATTTTGGTTTGGTTTAATTTTTAAGTGCTGTCATAGTTCTGTCTATGCGGGATTCTAATATTGCTGGTATAGTACCGATAATTAAGTCCATATTTTCATATATATAGGCCTAGGGCCTCGCAATTTTTAGATCTGCCTAGGGCCTCGCAACTTCTAGATCCGGTCCGGCCCTGTATATATATATATATATATATATATATATATATATATATATATATACAGGGTGTCCCATAAGTCCGGCATCATAGGAAAAATAATAATAAAAAGCAAAACAAAAGCTTTTATTTACAGAACGTGCTCAATATGTCCACCATTGTTTTCAATACACAAATTCAGACGTGATACCCAGTCAGCAAGCACACGGTGAATGATGTCAGGAGTAATGGTGTTACATACCCCAATAATGCGCTGCCGCAAATGTTCAACACTCCTAATTTTCTTTGCGTATACCAGCGCTTTCAAGTGGCCCCAGAGATAAAAATCTAGTGGCGTGAGTTCCGGGCTTCTAGCTGGCCATTCCACAGGCCCTCGACGTCCTATCCAATGACCAGGGAATTGTTGGTACAGGTATTCCCTTACTTGGGTGCTGTAATGTGCAGGAGCGCCGTCTTGCTGGAACCATGTTGGAAAATTTCCTTCTTCGTTCAAGACACTGGGAAATGTTTCTTCCTTGAGCATACGTAGGTAGGTGCCTCCAGTGACATGTTTATCGAAAAAGAGGGGGGCCTATGATGCGATCCTTCCAAATGCCACACCATACCATCAGTCCATCACCCGAGATGCACCTTGTTCATTTGAAGAGGTATACCAGTGAGGGTTGTTTTGAGACCAGTAGCGGGTGTTCTGTCAATTTACCTCACCATTCCCGGGCGGTCACCTCATTTTTCATTTGTTCGTTATTTCTCTTCCTCGTGTGCAGAACACTCCTCTATACTTACGTCGTTTCTATATATATATATATATATATATATATATATATATATATATATATATATAAAGTGCGGTATATTATATTGCTTGTATTTTCAGCCAATTGTTTTCATTCAAAGTCCCGCCTAGCGGTGCGCGGTGAACGATCATCCTTCCGTACAATTGGTTGGTAGATAAAATGGGTACCCTGGGTGACCTAGTGGTTAAGACGCTGGGCTGATGGTGTCCGGATTCCCCGTTAACCTGTAGGTCTAAGGTGGAGTGAAAAGCTTGACCTTCGTCAGAATGAACAATTCGGGCATTTTTTTACTTTCTTGGAATAAAAAAAAATGCTGTTTTTTAAGACACTTTATATAAGAGATGATTGACAAAAGTAAATAGACACTTTCGCTTTGGCTTTAGTGTAAATGGATGCTAATCAGGTCTCTCGAGTTATAGGTAAATTAAATATTATTCTTATAGATTATGTTGTTAGAATAATGTGCAATGTAAAGAGCCCTGTATATTTCTTTTATTATTAGATGGGTAGCACACCCAGCTTCCGCACAAGTGGTTGGTAGATAAATGGGTACCCTGGGTGACCTAGTGGTTAAGACGCTGAGCTGATGGTGGTCCGGATTCTGCGTTAAACTGTAGGTCTAGGGTGGAGTGAAAAAAGCTTAACCTTCGTCAGAATGAACAATTCGGGGCATTTTTTTCTTTCTTGGAATAAAAAGAAATGCTGTTTTTGAAGACATTTTATATAAGAGGTAATTGACAAAAGTAAATAGACACTTTTATGTTGTTGAAATAATGTGCAATATAAAGAGTCCTGTGTATTTCTTTTATTATTAGATGCGTAATACGCCCAGCTAATTTTCCTTCTGACCCCGGTTAGGCTAGTTGCATGCTATTTATGATTTGACCCGGGTACCTTATCCTGCATTTTTCACTTATTTTTAATTAAATAAATAAATGATGTGTTTTAATTAGTTCGATCAATTTGAGGAGAATGTTTCGCTTGCCATTAATAAATAAGTAATTAAAATGAATAGTGCAACCTGGTAACCCTGCATATAATTAAATTATATAGGAGTCTCTGGAAACTCATCTATAAATAAATAATTAAAATGGTGGTATCTGCCAACTCTCCTTTTAGAAATAAATAAAGATATAAGTCGTAACTGGCACCTTCAGACCCTCTATATATCAGATGCTGGGCCCCTGGACGCTCTTTATGCGACGGACTCCGGTGGAATAAAGAACTTTCCCCTCTCTCCTTCTTAGGTTAAGGCTTAGGTTAGGTTCCCCACTGGGGGGGTGAGGCCTTCCCACCTTCTCCCCCAAAGAGGTCAGGTGGACCTCCCCTTTTTTTTGGCACTGGGGAATGGGGCCTTGCAACAAGGGGGAAATGGGGGTTGGCACTGGCACTCATTGCAACATTGCATCATTGCATTGCACTCTAACCTTTTGCGCTCATACTACTCGTGCTCTCCTTAAAGGAGGAGGCATGCAGTTAGAGAGTTCAGAAGAGCACTGTCCGTTATAATAATGATAGTAAAAGGAGAGTCAGGCAACATTGCGGCGAAGAAAGAGAGATTGAAAACAATCAGTAAGAGGCTGGGAATTGATGAGACGAAAAGCCTTTGATTCCACCCGGTCAAGTACGGCTGTGTGGGTTGAACCACCCCACACGTGAGAAACATACTCCATACAGGGGCGAACAAGACCCCTGTACAGACAAAGCAACTGAGTGGAGGGTGGAGAAACTGCGGAGGCGGTGCAGCACACCTAACCTCTAAGAAGCTGTTTTAGAAAGATAGTATATGTGATCTTTACAGGAAAGATCACGAGAAAAGGAAATGCCAAGAATGTTAAGAGAAGAGGAAGGGTTGAGTTGTGTTGTTGAAGGTAAGGGGATAGTCGTGTGGAAGATTGTAACGAGTAGACAGGTGGAGGAACTGAGTTTTGAGGCATTGAAAGCCACAAGGTTTTCTCTGCCTCTATCAGATATAGCAGAAAGATTAGAGGTCAGGTGTTCCATAGTCGTCCTACGCGAATCACGAAGCAACTGCCGTGAGGGGCGTTTTGGGTAGCATAGGAGTGAATAGGACAGAAGTGCGAATTAAAAGATCATTAATATATAAAAGGAAAAGAGTGGGTGACAGGAGAGAACCCTGAGGAACACCACTGTTAATAGCTTTAGGAGAAGAACAGTGGCTATGAACAACTGCGGCTATAAATCGACCAGAAAAGAAATTGGAGGTGAAGGCACAGATAGAAGGATAGAAACCGAAGGAGGGCAGTTTGGAAATTAAAGATTTGTGCCAGACCATCAAAAGCTTTCGATATGTCTAGCGCAATAGCAAGAGTTTCACCGCAATCTCGAAAAAAGGATCTACAGATCTATAGAAGCTAAGGCTAACAAAGACCCTAAGATCCACTCTAAAGTTAGCCCGAGAGAAAGAAGAGAGTAGGGGGGTTAAAAGAAGAAAGTAGGAGGTTAAGTAAGTAGCAAAACCTATCATTCGTGGGTTAACATTCATTCAGAAAAAGAGAGAGAAAGATTCACCATCATCATCCGCCAGCCAGTGCCGACACGCCGGAAAAATAGTCGAAGAGAATAGGAAAGGGGTGAAAGCTGAAAAGAAGTAAAATAAGAATGCTTATAAACCATGCAAACACAGCCTTAACTCAAAGAAACACTGTCATACCATGCAAACTACAGACATTCAAGTAGAGAGAGGATGAGAAAAGAACAAAAAAAATAGTATGAATAGTATAACAAAAAGCGGGTTAGTTTACGCTCCGAGCTACATCTAAGTTCGTGTTAGTCTAATTTTTTTTTAATATTATAATTTTATTGCTGGCATATCACACGCTGGCATGTCACAAGCTGGCATTAATCTTCAACAGACTCACACCTCGATCATTATCCGCAGAGCTGCTGTTGCTAATTGTTTTATTATTTTAAACGACGTTAATGTTTTTAAAATGCCTATCTAAGCGGTTTTTAAACATATTAACGCTGGTAGAGTTCACGACGGACGAGGGAAATTATTCCATTTATCAATTCCTTTAAACGTAAAAAAGTTTTTAGCGATGTTAGTAATGAAACGCCTGCCACGTAATTTAAATAAGTTCTTGCGAGTATTGCTATTTGTGGGGACTTGAGGGGCTACCCACCCTGACTCAATTGCCAGGATTAATCAGCCTTCAATCGAGACGCGCTCTGACCTCAAATGCGGTTCGGAGCAGTTTGGAGGTCCCACACAAAATGAGCGACTTAGGGCCTGGGTGGAACTTCCTGAACCAAATCTCGGATGAACAGCCACAGAATCGAAGGGTGATAGCTCTTCGAGTAACGAAGTTCTTGAGGCCAATCACCACCTCGACCGAAGCCGTACCCAAGTTAAACTCGACTGAATCTGAATGACTGAACGAGTAAATAATGGCCAGCAAGTTAACCACTCCTAGACCAACTCTAAATCCACTCCGGGGATAGGGGGAATCGAAATTATTAATTCCAATGACTCCTCAAATCCACAGAGCAGACAAGAGGGAGGTTACGTAACCCAATACGTAACGATCAGTTTAAATCCCACTGTAATACTATGTAAATTACCGTCAGCGATCTAAACAAGACTAAACTTAACTTAAATTTAATAGAAATATTACCGTTTATCTAAATAGTTTTGTTTATAACCCAATTTAAAATATTTACAATATATACACAAGGAGCAAACTGGCTCCTGGGTCCGAAATAGGACAAACGTAAGATTAAATTACCAATAACTAGTGGCAATAGTCGCCTAAACAAGGTTATGAACACTCCATTCAAAAGAGATTTAAACTAAGTTAAACGTTTAAGATTTCAAAGAGAATCATTTACAATCTAAGAGGATCACACCCTTACGGTAGCAAAACTGAGGAACTAGTGACCATAATTTCTTACAACGACGAGCTCCCAGATTCAAGATGGCGCACGATGGGCGGAGCCTACAAATGTTACACGTCATTCCTCAAGGGAGAGTTCTCTTGGATTAGAAATAGTATATACAATATATCTAATTTTACACAATATAAATTTAAATACTGTGGGAAATAATAATGGTAGAGTTTACGTCTGCCACGTAATTTAAATCAGTTATTGCGAGTATTACTATTACCGAAAATGAACAATGTCAAAATTTACGTTATCGAGTTTGTTAACGATTTTGAAAACTTCAATAAGCTCCCCCCTTAATCTCCTAGTTTCGAGTGAATGCAAGTCTAACTCGAACCCTTTCCAACCTATCAATATCCTCACGCAAATATGGGTACCAAAACTGAACGGCATATTCTAAGTGACCAAGAGTCAGAGAAATAAGCAAGAAGATCGCCAGTAGAGCGTCCCTTGCGGAATCCATACTGACGATCTGAAAGAAGGTTATGAGTAGAAAGGTGTTTAAGAATCTTCCTATTAAAGATAGATTCAAAAACTTTGGAAAGGCAAAACTCAAAGCAATTGGACGATAGTTGAAGGGTTGAGAGCGGTCACCCTTCTTTGGGACAGGCTGAATGGAAGCGAACTTCCAGCAGGAAGGAAAAGTACCAGATGAGAGACAAAGGCGAAAGAGTTTGCCTAGGCAGGGTGTCAGCACAGAAACACAGTTCTTAAAAACAACAGGAGGAACACCATCAAGACCATACGCCTTTCTAGAGTTGAGCCCAGATAGGGCAGAAAAAACATCTTTAGAAGAGATTTTAATTTCAGACATAATAAAGTCAGAAGGGGAGGAGATGGAGGAACAACACCGGAATCGTCCAGGGTTGAATTGTAAGCGAGAGGGAGTAAAGTTGTTGGAGAGGTTCTTAATTAGATGCCAGAAAGAGCGAGAAGAATTAGAATTGGGTAGATTTTCACATTTTTGTCGGATGAAGGAATTTTTAGCGAGTCGAAGAACAAATTTTGCACGATTCCGCGCAGAAATATAAGCTGAGTGAGAGTCAGGAGTTGAATGGCGACGGTACCTTCTGAAAGCCTCCAATCTGTTGCGGATAGCATTAGAACACGTAAAGTTAAACCAATGTTTTTTTGCATTAGTAGTAGGAATAAAATATGGAATGTACTCCTCCATTCCCGAGAGCACACTCAGAAGGGCCCCGGCCACGGAAGCAGTAATCATTCCATGGGAAATCAGAGAAATACTGCCTGAGGGCCTCCCAATCAGCAGCGCCGAAGTGCCAAAGGCCGAATTAGAGCGATTGTGATCGGAGGAGCCCAACGGAGAGAAAAGTTTCACAGAGTAAGAAGAAGGATGAGAGGTAAGAAATAAATCCAGAATGTTAGGTCTATTCCAAGGCGATCGGGGACACAAGTAGGGTGCTGTACAATCTGCTCTAGGTCATTTAAGATAGAAAAGTTGTAAGCTAGTTCATTAGGGATGTCAGTGAAATGGGAGGAAAGCCAAAGGTGGTGGTGAACATTGAAATCTCCTAAAATGGAGATTTCAGCAAAAGGAGAGCGGGAAAGAATGTATTCCACTTTGGAAGTGAGGTAGTCAAAGAATTTTGTATATTCAGTAGAATTAGGAGGGAGGTAAACAGCGCAGATATATTTAGTTTCAGATTGGCATGTATGCCGTAGCTAGAGAGTATAGAATTCGAAGATTCGAGTTCCGGAATACGAGAACAAATTAGGTCATTGAGTACAAATACGCAACATCCATCTTTGGAGTGAAATTGAGAATGGAGAATGTAAGAGGGTACAGAAAAGTTAAGGGTAGACGGTTTAATAGCCCAACGACACAAACCTTTTTCTTATAATATCATTAATATTTGGAATAGACGTCCACCGCGGGTCGTAAGTAATACATCGGTTAACATGTTTAAGAATAGATTATACACAGTAGATATGGTTTTGTTAGTCGAGTTTTGATCCATAGTTCGACTTGGGTTGAACAGGGAGAGAGCAAATGCGGAAAGACGAGTAAATAATGCTCCGATAAAACGGTGCTTCCTCTACTTAAAAAAATCCTTAAAAAAAAGCGCATGGTGTAGATTAGATAATGTATTTCAGTGTTTCGCGCTATCCTTTTTTGTTGTCTACTTACTACCCCAAATTTTCAGGTGTATTTGGGTACATGAGGTAATTTGTATGCATAGTGCGAAAATTATTGCTGCTGGATGAGTTTATACCCGCTTGAGTGTGAGCATGGTGTGAGAGTTTAACTTGGATTTTTCTGTGACTGTTCATTTTCTTATCTTTCCTTCTTTACAAACTTCTTTGGCTACACTGGAGTGGATCCTCGGATCTTTGGTATATATACACCAGGTGTCCCCCAAAAGTGTTCCTATTTGTAAATGAATGTTTGAAGCTAAAAAAAGAAAAGGAATTTAGACACAAAGACAAACGCAATAGGTACGTAATATATAGGAGTTTATTAATCTTAATTAAACATGTTCAGTGAAATCGTCATTTTTTTTCTGACACAATATTCAACCTTACACAAATATTTGAAAACTTTTGGAAATAGCTCAGCTGAGATAATGTTGATTACCTCAAAGACTTTCTTCTATAGGTCTTCAAGTGTCTTAGGCTTGATAGAATGGATCCTGTCTTTTATGTAACTCCGCAGAAACAAGTCACGGGCGTGAGGTCAGGTGAGAAAAGGGGCCAGTCCACTGACACATGAAGGGAGATTAGTCACTCGGAAAAATGCTTCCTCCAAAACTTGCGAGTTTCACAAGCAGTGTGTGGAGGTGCTCCATCCTGCTGTCTTGTATTGGTTTTAAATAGGAGATTTAATAATGTTTTTTTGAAGCGTAGTAAAATGATAATGTATTTTTGGAGTGAAGTAAACTGATTTAACTGTATGAAATAAATATATGTAAAATATAATTATTTCAAATATAAAGCAGTAGTTGGCAACATGGAGAGAGATTAGGCCTGAGGCATACCAAAAAGTCAGTCTCGGGCGCGGCCAGTAAGGATAAGGATGAGTGTTGGATTGGTTAATCCGTTTGATGCGCAACCTGTAATATCATGGGCTCTCGCTTTTGACCATTTCTGCGCAGCCCCGTATATACGGAGGTTTAAACTGAGATATCTCTTTGCGTAGCCCGTGTGTTTTGGTTCGACTCGTAACTGGGCGCTCGCGTAGTTAACGGGTTAAGATGTACAATAATTATGATTTAAAAGTTAACCAGTAGCTCTCTCCATGACCCATTGTTAACATTATGAATTCACACTCGCTTTACCCAGTCATGTTTATTGTCTTAATTAAAATTAGTCAGAAAATAGTGATAATCGTCGTCATTTCCCACTCCTTCGCTTTGTTTAAATGTCGGCTGCAAGTCCAATGTCTCAGTCGAGGCGACCACAGTAGTATGCCCGCATATGGGCAGAGGAAGTTGGGGTGCTTTGAATCCTGCCCCTGGAGGGGCCCCTTATTAAGTTCCTAACCCCTTTATGGGGTCTCACCGTCCTTACTGAAGGGCAGTTGCCCCTTGAGGGGCCCCTGCGGGGCCCCCATCCTCCCTGAAAAAAAAATAACATTTACAAAAAAAAGAAAAAGAAAAGAAAAAAGAAAAACATTCTTCATCTCCTTTGGGGGGGGGGGAGAAAAATCATCATCGCCTTGGGGGTGGATCATCATCCTCGCATCCCTTCATTTTCATGAAACAAACAAGAACAAACATGCAAAAACAAGCAAACAAACGCTGGAAGCGTTCGTGCAGAAGATCCATTTCTGGAACACCAGCCTTCTGCTTACATATATATGTGCATATATTTTATGTATAACAACTGTAGTGTAAGACTAACACCAATGATTTCTTTTACACCGTCCATGATCTCATCGTTTCTGCTTAATATATTAATAACGATACCACTCAAAATAAAATTAAAATAAATACAATCAACTCGTAAACAAATTTTGCCTTGTTTTAATATTTGTATTACGAAATAGACCCAAAAACTATTAAATAAATTAATTTTAATTTCATATATCTAACCTAAGGGGAAACTATTATATTGTAATCCATTCGTATAATAACGTTATAACAATCATCATGAACAGCAAACATTATCATATATATATATATACAGGGTGGGCCGTAAGTTTCCATACATAGGAAAAATAAACATTTTTTTATGGGCAACCATTTTTATTTATATAATATGCTCTACATGGTTGCCATTGTTTTGAAAACACATTTCAATACGTGTTCCCCACTGTTGATGAACACGCATTAGCACAGTTGACGTTATGCTTGTAATGGCGTTGGTGATACGTTCCTTTAGATGATTTATGTCTCGTATCTTTTCCTGATACACCATGGCCTTCAAGTGCCCCCAAAGATAGAAATCAAGGGGGGTGAGATCTGGGGATCTGGGAGGCCACTCCACAGGACCACGCCGACCAATCCAAGCATCCGGAAACTGCTGATCCAAATACCGACGCACGTGAAGACCATAATGAGGTGGAGCTCCATCTTGCTGGAAGTAAACTGGGAAGTTACCTTCCTCGTTTAGCAGGGATGGGAAAATCTCTTCTTGCAACATGTTAAGATACCTTTCGGCATTAAGATTTCCACTGACAAAAATTGGTCCAATAATTCTGTCCCCATATCCCGGCCCACACCATCACTTTACCGGCACCTTGCATCTTCGTCGGACTCAGCCAGTTAGGGTTAGCATTACTCCAATAACGTATGTTTTGCCGATTAACCTCTCCATTGACGTAAAAATTTGCTTCATCAGTAAACAAGATCTTACGTCAAACGCATATTCTTAGGGTATCTGAAACATAAAAACAAACGTTTAATTTTTCCTATGTATGGAAACTTACGGCCCACCCCGTATATATATATATATATATATATATATATATCAGTCCTTTTAAAAAGACTAGGATGAATTCGAATACAAGCATTTTATACATATTTCATAAATTGAAACATCGAAATCTTCCTTTATAGACATATATTATCCAGTTAAACTATAACGGTTGTTCTAAGCTATGCATGAAAATACATCTTCAATAACTCAAGACTAGTTATGCATATTCGAATAGAGTCAAATAGTGAATTATCGAATCAAATATATATATATATATATATATATATATATATGCTTTAAAAGAGATCGCATTACATAAATTTTATATTTTAGAAGTACAAATATCGAATTTTATTTTCCATCTTCGCCATGAATTCTTTCCACAGTAGTAAATAACAAATTATTAACCTTAAGTTTCTGTAACCCAGTAATTGCAATTGTCTTTTTATTTTATTCCTCATTTGTCTATAATTAATAATTTAGCAGTTACCATTTCATAAGAGAATCAACACCTATGATCTTAAAGAATAATGTCATTTTCTTGGCTTATTTCAATTCAGATAAGTTTACCAACGGTATACAATACACACACACACACACACACACACACACACACACACACACATATATATATATATATATATATATATATATATATATATATATATATATATATATATATACACATATTGTGTGTGTATATAAAACGCAATAAAAAGATAGCTACGTTTGTGCTAAAATACTATTTTTTATCATATCTGCCTGAAAGAAAACTGGCTGTTGATTTTCTCAGGGTATACCATTTTTAAAAGAGATTCTCTCTCAATACATATATGTGAATTATAGAGAAACTTTTATTATCACTATTTCTACTTCGTCATGACTAACATCTATTAGCATTTCTTCAATTAATACTTCTCTAATTTAGTGGCTGTTAGCAGCTTCCTATTTTTTATTCTCGTAATATTTCATTCTTTTCATTTTTCACACGCGTGTGTCAGTCACAATCATACCATTTACAACAATGTACATACGTGCCTGATTGTAGCAAGATGAACCAATCGACAATCTTTACATTTTCAAGCATACAGTTATACATCTCTGCACGAATAAACTGTTATTACTTCTAAATTCTCAGATCTCATACAAAAACGTTGATGAAACTTTTTCAAAATCAATATATGTATATAATCCACCATAAGCCTTTTACACATGTATTTAAAACGTAAAACGTAAATACTAGTCATGCATATTTACACAAGTGAAATCTAATGGCATATTATATATAAAGAGCAGAATGTCGGCATCATTCAACTAGAGGACAGGAAGTGTTTAAGCCCCTTTCCTGCATAATTATTCATTTCAAGTAATAAAATACATCTTTCTTTCATGAAACCGTCCAGCTAATTATATTAGCTAATTTCCAATATTCACCACAACAATTGACAAGATACTTCAAATGCCATCCTTGTGATAAATTTGTTTACCAAGAAATATATAACCTTACCTTACAACCTTACAAAGGTTCCGCGCGATGACTTCTCATTTCGCGAAGGTCAAGCTTGTCGCCCCTCCTCTCGAGTTGGCCTGGTGAAGTAGTGAGTTGGATTCTTGCGCTCTCCACCTCACATAGCCAGGTACGCCCGGCTCATCGGGGATTGTTCTGAGCCAGGCATCTAGTCTTCTTTTGAAGATTTCCACTGCAACTCCCTTCGTGTTTCTTAGGTCTTTGGGCAACTGATTAAACAGTTTTGGTCCTCTCACTACAAAACTAATTTCTTTCAGGGTTAAGGATGTGCCCTGTCTCGCCTTCAATTTGGGAATACGGCACAGTCTGCCGTTTCTACTGTCCACCGTTGTTTGGGGAGGTATAGGGTTCAGAGTCAGATTAGGGACTAGTTTCTCCATTATTTTCCAAGTGTAAATAATGGTGCATCTCTCTCTTCTCCTTTCCAGTGAGTATAGGTCTAGTTCACGTAACCTTTCCCAGTAATTTAGTTCTTTGCACCCATTGATCTTAGCTGTGAAGCTTCCGTGGATCCCTTCCAGCTGTCTAATGTCTTCTTTTTGATATGGGGATGTTAGGACCGAGCAGTATTCCAATTTGGGTATTATCAGGGTTTTCAGTAGAGGAATCATTACATTCCTATCCCTTCGTTTAAAGGTTCTCAATATCTGTCCCGTTATTGTCTTTGCTCTGTTTACTGACATCTTATTTTGTGTCTCAAATTTCGCATCATCCGTCATTACAACCCCTAAATCTTTTGCTCTGGGATTTCTCTGAGTTTCCTGTCCATTTGGGGTATAATATTCCATGGATTTTAGGTCTTCTCTTTTTCCGTACCGTAATAGCTGAAATTTCTCGGTGTTAAACTTCATATTGTTGTCTTCCGTTCACTTGTAGATTCTGTTTATGTCGGTTTGTAGGGATCTTATGTCTTCTGGGTTTCTTATTTTTCTACTGATCTTTGTGTCATCCGCAAAGGATGTTACTGTGCTGTCTCTGGTAACTTCCTCATCTATGTCAGTTAGCATGATTATGATGAGTAGTGGAGCTAATACTGTCCCTTGTGGTACTGAGCTAAGGACCTCTGATTCTGATGAAGATACTCCTTGTACTGTAACGACTTGCCGCCGCTTACCAAGGAAATTATATATCCATTTCCTTACTTTTCCTGTTATTCCCATATATTTCAGTTTATGTATTATCATTCCGTGGTCACACTTGTCAAACGCTTTAGCAATGTCTGTGTATAGTACATCATAGTTTTCATTACTTTCCAGTGAATCAATAATGTTGTAGTGTTCCATTAGTTGTGATAGGCATGATCTGCCTGACCGAAACCCGTGTTGGTTATCATTAAATTTTTTTTGCGTTTCTAAAAAGTCATAGATTTTCTGTCTAACTATTCTTTCAAATATTTTAGTGAGATGGGATGTAAGCGATACTGGCCTATAGTTTTTGGCCTCGGATCGATCTCCTTTATATATTGGAACTATGTTCGCGCTCTTCAGGATGCCCGGTATTTCTCCCGTGTCTAGTGATCGTCTCCATATCCAGTATAGGGGCTCAGCAATTGCATTCTTGCAGTTTTTGATCAGTGTGGCGTTCCATTTATCCGGTCGTGCCGCTGAGTGTGTTTTTAGTTTCCCTATGGCTTGTGTAATATCATCCGTCGTAAAGTCGAAATCCGTTATACTTTCCCCTTGTGGTTCTTCTTCAAAGAACGCGTTTCTATCGCATATCAATTTGTCAATTTTTGGGATACTGAAAGATGATTCGTACTGAGCTCTTAATATTTCAGATACTTCTGTTAGATCATCCGATAAAGCACTGTTCTCATTTTTTAAAGGTCCGATAGTCGCATGGTTTTTCGACTTTCTTTTTGCAAAATTATAGAAGTACTTTGAGTTAGCCTTTATCGCTTCTATAGCGTCGTCTTCTTCTTTTTCTGTATGCTTCTCGATTAGTTCCTGTATGACGACATCGATACTTTGCAGTTTATCATTTAATATTTTTCTGATGTTGTTATCTTTACAATTACTTAGTTTTGCTGTCACTCTTTTTCTCTTTCGAAACAGTGCTCTCATTTTTCTTTCGAACCTGCTTCTCTTTCCTCTTTGTTGTATCTTTGGGACATGTCTTTCCACAATTTCTAACGTCTTCTCTAAAGTCATTAGAATCTCCTCCATTGTCTTGGCCTCGAAAATGGTTTTCCAATCTATTACTTCCATGCTGGCTGTCACATCTTCCCAGTTTATAGCTTTGGAGTGAAAATTAAAAATTTCGAATTTGCTTTTTTCTGTTGTGCGTGTTCTTTCCTTTCCTGTTGTCTTTATATTAGTTGTTATTTCAATGTTGTGGTCCGATATCATAGTTGGGGATATTTCTACCTTCTCAATTAGATTACTGTTGTTTGTGAATACCAAATCTAGGCAGTTGTTTTTTCTTGTGTTTTCTGTTATTTCTTGCGTAAACATAAATTCATCAGCTAGAGCTAGTAGCATTTTCACCTGCTCCTGGTCTTCTCTTGTGCCCCCCTTGTCCTGGTGTATACATATAATTTTTCCTATCCTTTTATATTTCATGAATGGGAAATTAAAATCTCCACAGAGAAAAATATTTGGGGTTGGAGAATGTAGATCTTTTACCAGGTTTCTTACCTCTGTAATGGAATCTTAAAATTTTGAGGTTGGCATGTTTGGGGGTCTGAACATTACAATTAGTACCAAATTTAATTTTTCAATTTTTGCTGCTACACATTCTACGTAGTTGTTTGAGGTACTATAGCCATTTCTGCTATGTGCCTTTCGCGTATATATATATATATATATATATATATATATATATATATATATATATATATATATATATCTTAATTACTTTTGAATTGTATTAATACAACGCACACAGCTCAAATATTGATCATGGAAAATTTTTTTAAATATGGAAATGCAAAAGCTGAATTCACAGATTTCCTTTCAATAAAAAGTTCAAAACTGAAAGTCGCGGCGTTTAACTAAGTTCCTCCCACAAATTTCCTGGAAATGTGACATCATTCACAGCAATTGATTCCTTACATAAGATTCTCATTTTGGAACCCCAATCATTCAAGGCCGAAGTATTTTTTTAGAAGCAACTTCGTAAGTAAATTTAGACTTTAAATAAAAGCAGAGCGTACTTATCTCTCTTCATTCTACCATCATATTACAACATGTAAATAATTTTATACAACATTCAAAGTCATTGAGACCTCTACACTTATTTTAAGTTCACTATCCATTTAGATTTTGAGAAAAGCTTCACGAATTTGACTTTATTGGTTGTGGATATGACGAACAAACTCTTGACAGCTTTACTATTTTGTAAATGTACGACCTCATTAGCTTTTTCCTCGATTATTTGTACATGTACATATCTATGTATATAATGAATGTGTATATTTTTGTGCGGGTACACACACACACACACACACACACACACACACACACACACACACACACTAGCTTTCTGAGTCTGGTTCGGGGTCTGTAAATCACACCAAAGGTAAACCTTTCTTATTGCACAAATGACATTCATACTGAATACACTCTGTTGCGAATAGCATTAGAACAAGTAAAGTTAAACCAAGGTGTTTTAACGTTAACAGTAGGGATAAAATATGGGATGTACACCTCCATGCCCGAGAGAATCAAATCTCTGATGAGCCTAGCACACCCAGAAGCGCCCCAACCACGGGTGCAGTAAGCATTCCATAGGAAATCACAGAAGTACTGCCTAAGGACGCACCAATAGTGATGCTGAAGGGACCAAAGGCGCCTCCTCTTGGAGGATCCAAAAGCCGTATTGGTGCGATAGGACAGGAAACAGTTATAAGCAAAGCTTGGCACAAACCGTTAATCCGTTAATCGTTAATTAACGAAGTTAACTTTTTCGTTAACGATTTAACTTTTAAGTTAACTTTGAAAATCATTATCGGACTAATTAACTTCCGTTACATTTAACTTCCGTTAACTCAAGTCCGTTAACCCAAAAAATTCATAAATAAACGTTTAAAAGTTTATATTATTTTCAGTGCTGAGCAGGTGCGCAATTAATCCGCCACTGTTAATAGTGATGAACGAATTTCCATTTCCGCAGTGCAAAATCAGGCGATATATTTGTTTCCGTCGCCACAATTTGTGTCTTACCAAATATGGTAGTTATTTATGGCATTGGTTTGAGCAAAACATGGTCGACTGTAAAATCAGGCGGAAAGATTTGCCATTTGAGTTGAATGTTTCAACTTCTTTCAAGAAATATCACGAGCATTTTAAGGCACTTTCAATAATATATATGTAACAATTACAACAAATAACTACATTCGTTTCATTGGCAGTCTGTCTCTTGGTCAAGACCTGGCTGGAGACCAACTCCAAGGACTTGCTGACAGATGCTGCCTTCTTGGGTGAGCAAGTGTTGGTGGACTTGTTCATCAAGTTCAACACAGCCATCCCCTCCAGTGCTGCAGTGGAGCGTTTGTTCTCTATGGGCAAGGACATCCTGAGGGTCAAGAGATCATCCCTGTCTGATGAAAACTTTGATATGCTAATTTTCATGAAGGGCAACATGCATCTCATGGACAAAATGGAGAACGAGAAGAAGAGGGAAAATTAAATTATATATATATTGTGTTTTTCATTTTTTTTATAATAAAAGTTAACGTTAACGGTTTATCGGTAACTTCCGTTACATGTTTAACGGATTAACGGTTAACGAAGTTAACTTTTTGGTTAACGGATTAGCGGTTAACGAAGTTAACTTTTTAGTTAACGGTGCCCACCACTGGTTATAAGATTGTGATCGGAGGTCCCCAACGAAGAGAGAGGTTTCACAGAGTAAGGAGAAGGCTGAGAGTTAATAAATAAATCCAGAATGTTGGGCCTTTTTCTATTGCAACCGGAGATACGAGTAGGATAATCTGCTCCAGGTCATTTAGGATAGAAAAGTTGTAAGCTAGTTCACCAGGGTTAGCAATGAAATGGGAGGAGAGCCAAAACTGGTGGCGAACATATATATATATATATATATATATATATATAGAGAGAGAGAGGAGAGAGAGAGAGAGAGAGAGAGAGAGAGGGTGATCAAATTATTAGTGCCAACCCTTGAAAAACACATTTTCATTATAATATGGTGTTTTTACTTTAAATAATAACCTTTTAATTATGCAGACAGTATTCCAAATTGTTAACACGTGTAGTGTTTTCTACCTGAATAACAGAAACTGGAGATAGGGGTTAATTTTGGGAGTAGGGGGAGGGGAGTATGTGAAAAGTGGGTTCAGTAGTGTTTCAGCTGTGAACGTGGAAGGTTGTGTCAAGTGGTCAGGTGCGTTAAGTGTATGTTAAGTTAATGATAAGTTATTATATTTAAACCATTTACATGGAATATGCACTCATACACCCATATGATATTGTTTCTCAGCAACGTATTGTGATTCTTTTTATTAAATTAGTGTTTCTTTAAAGGAATAACTTTTATGTACTCTAGACTATCCAACATGGGTAAGAAATGTGATCTATCGCCAAAGAAGAAAGGTAGAATGCTCTCGCTGCTGACTGCAACTGATTATTCTCACAGAAAAATAGCCCGAGAACTGAATGTGTCACCTGCGAGTGTTGACAGGATCGCATCAAAAATTAAAGTTGAAGGGGATAATCCAGAGCTGGCTCCAAAAAGAAATGGTAAATGTGGTCGGAAAAGGATAACTACACGTTGAGCCGACAGATGCATTGAAAAGAAACTAGTAAATAATAGGAGAAGCATTACTAACAAACTTAAATTGGAGCTGGAGAAGGAAAACATCAACATTTCGACAATGACCTTAAGAAGGCGTGCCAGGGAATTTGGATTGAGTAGTTGCCGGCCAAGGAAAACGCCAAAATTGACTCCAACAATGATCAAAAAACGCCTAAAGTGTGCTAAATACTACTGAAAGTTCACTGTAGATGACTGGAAATCGGTAAGTCACAATATTTTAGTGATCTTGTATGCCTATTTTGAGTAAAATGTATTATTTTGATATTTATATGACAAGGCACATTTCATTTTGGTTGCAATCATTTCTTTCTCTTCATTTGCAGGTGTGTTTCAGTGACGAATCCACATTCCAAATCATGTCTGATAAATCACAGTACGTTAGGCGACGTGTTGGTGAGGAATATCATCCAGACTTTGTCGTAAGTACGGTTAAGCATCCAACATCTCTCATGATATGGGCAGTGATAAGCGGTAAAGGTACTGGACGAATTTACATTGTTGAGGGTACTATGAGGCAGGACCAATACCGAAAGGTTTTGGAAACAAGACTTATTCCACAGATCGCCGACTGGTTTCCAAATGGTGAGCCATTCCATTTTATGCAAGATTCGGCCCCATGCCACACTGCAAAGTCAGTTAAAAGTTTTCTGGCTGCAAAGAATATTCCTCTCGTGGATTGGCCAGGAAATTCTCCGGATATGAACCCTATCGAAAACCTATGGGAAATAGCAAAGCGTAGACTGAAAGGCGAGGAAATAACAACTCGAATACAGTTAATAGAACGAATAATTGCCGTTTGGAACCGTGATTCTGAGATACAGGCCAGCTGCAAAGCCTGTATAGAGAGTATGCCTAGACGGGTTGCTGCCTTAATTAAGGCCAAAGGAGGACCATTAAGTGCTAAATGTGTTTAATATGACTGTAGACTGTAGGGTGGATCGATGTTACATTTTTTTCAATTTCCATATTCTAATAGAGACAAAAACTTGCGCATGCATGAGAAAATAGCCTCTGCAAACTCTTAGCTTAATAGGTAATCATCTTCTGCCCCCGGCAGAGCGATGAAAATCATATTTTAGTAGTCAAAAACGTATTTTTCTTATAATTTTTAAAATATTTCAATATGCATCAAAATTATTCCTAATAACTATAAAGTCGATGAAAAAGACCTCATATGATCGTTTTTCCAAGCGCGTTGTCCTACGTTAATATCTTTTGCCCCCGGCAACAACGTCAAATGTTGAAAAAATAGGTAATTTATATACATATTTTCAGATCGGCTCTTTGTCTTAAATAATGCATTTATATATTTCCCATAGCATTTATATCGTTGCTTAGGCATGAAATAACACACACGCAAAATTTTATGACTCTAGAGTAATATCTTCTGTCCCCGAGAAAAGTCTAAATGTGGATTATAATTACGTTAATGCGATGTTATAAGTACGATAAGTACTAAGTACAGCTCCTCGCTTGCTAATTTTATAAAATTAGCAACCCAGAACTCACCACGAGGAGGTGGCTGTACGTCGAGTTCCACCCTATCCAGCCCCAACCACCCTTCCTTTGGCTGCATGTCGATTTACATACGGTAATCTTTCTTAGAATCAAATCGTGGAATTTTTGTTCGGGAGTGAAGACGGGAGCGGATGAATCCGTCCCTCTCTTCTATTCCACTTACACTGGCAGAGGCTTCGGTTACTAATTTGATGAGTCTCTCGACCGCTTGAGTATGACAAGGGAATAGTGGGATCAGTCCATCAGGCTGGTCTCCCGTCTCAACAAACTCTTTTATTCGGGTATCAGGTATTGTTTTTGTAACGGGGGGTTCGGTCACCTCAGCCGTTTGCCAGTTGATCATTTCGTAATAGTTTTGACTATCGTAGAGCAGCTCAGGCATGGCGAAGGCTCGAATTTCCCCCGCTGGTGATTGTTTTGATCGTGCTTTGAATATTCTTCTCCATCCCAATTCTCTTATGTGTTGCTCATCGGCATGTAGCATGGAGATCAAAATATTTTCTGGGTGAGCAAAGAAAGAATTTCTACGGAGGACTTTGTTGGCGATTGTCTTAGATCTTTGAGGCATGGTCTGAGAGAGACGCATCATTTCGAAAAAATGTTTTGCGCCCTCAGTGAAACTGGAGTTTTTCTTTATCTTAAACCAAATTGGTGCGTAAACTGTCATGATGAATCGCACAATTTCGTTGAAGGTGCTGGAGGGTTCACTGGTTGAAACATAGAGGCGCAGAAATCTATTTGCTGTTGTCAGCCACCTGGAATGCGCCATCTTACCTGGATTTCGAGCCGCGAGAGCTGAAGAGCAGCTACCGCTCGACACTGCTCTGTAGATACCTAACAAATATTTTTGGTCAGTGCTCAACTCGGCATCATCTATGTCAATGTCGGGAGATGGAATGGCATCGAATTCTGTAATTGGAAGTTTTTCGCAGTCGTTCAGTTGTTTTCCAACTGGTCCAGTAAAGCCCATTGGCCCAGTTGTTTTGCCGTCTAAGTCTTGAATGAGGTGTCGCAGTGATAATTCATTACCGTGTAATAGGCATATGATCCACTGAACTGGCCTTTGTAGTTTCATTTCAATCATACGAATGGCTCCACCCTTTCGACTGGCGCGTCAGTGGCAGCTGCTGCTGGCAGCACTCACCAGAGATGACCTTTAAACCCTAGCCTAGAGTCATAAAATTTTGCGTGTGTGTTATTTCATGCCTAAGCAACGATATAAATGCTATGGGAAATATATAAATGCATTATTTAAGACAAAGAGCCGATCTGAAAATATGTATATAAATTACCTATTTTTTCAACATTTGACGTTGTTGCCGGGGGCAAAAGATATTAACGTAGGACAACGCGCTTGGAAAAACGATCATATGAGGTCTTTTTCATCGACTTTATAGTTATTAGGAATAATTTTGATGCATATTGAAATATTTTAAAAATTATAAGAAAAATACGTTTTTGACTACTAAAATATGATTTTCATCGCTCTGCCGGGGGCAGAAGATGATTACCTATTAAGCTAAGATTTTGCAGTGGCTATTTTCTCATGCATGCGCAAGTTTTTGTCTCTATTAGAATATGGAAATCGAAAAAAATGTAAAATCGATCCACCCTACTGTAGAGTGTATATAAATATATTCTAAAATAAAATAAGTGTTTAAATTAGCCAAATTTTACTATTATTAGCATTAGAAATAAACTTATACAAGAAAAACTATTTTTTATGTAGTGGCTCTAATAATTTGATCACCCTCTGTGTATATATTATATATATAATATATATATATATATATATATATATATACACACACGAGATTTACAACACAAGATAAGATAGCAGTAAACAGAGCAAAAAGAATAACTGCATGTACTGAGAACCTCTAAACGAGTGATAGGAATGTGACGACTACGCTATTGAAATAGCCGATCACAACCATGTTGGGGTACTGTTCGATCCTAACATGTCCATATAAAGAAGATGGCATTTGATAGATGGGTTCAGAGAAGCTTCACGGCCAAGATCAAAGGGTGCAAAGAAATAAATTAATGGGAAAGGAATTAGTCCTATATTCACTGAAAGGAAGAAGGGGACGATACATTAGGGTGTACCATTTTTGGGTCATTTTCAAAAAGTCAAGGTCCAGGAGTCTAATGTTATGCCAAATGATGTCCTAAACACGAATTTTACAGGCATTTGCTAATCCGACAAATTTTGAATCCCCCCCACCCCCCCCTTGAAATTTTGCGCATCCCCTTTTCCTAAAAACCCCATATATCTCAAACACTATCAACTTTATCGAAAAATGTTATAGAATACAAATGATTTACAATCAAAAGTTCTATTAGAAACGTTCATCAAAATAGAAATTTACTTAATTTTGAAAATCTTCATTTATTTTTTAAAAATTTAAATTAAAATTTTTTTTGCTTGCAGTGCCTTCTTCAAATAAGGTGTTACCGCCACCTTTGAAGCATCACCCCAATGCAGCTTCTCGGCGATGGGCTTTGTATTTGCTAGTTATAATGCAAATCATAATTAGTTTTTATTATAACTAGCCTATACAAAGTGAGGACAACCTCAAAACTATATATATATAAAATAAAGCTAAAAATTAACACTTTATCTATAGTTGTGAGGTCCCATCGTTTTTTTTTTCCTTTATTCAACACTTTCCTCAAAAAAATAAAAAGAAACAAGTTTCCTAATTAGAAATCATTGATATAAGAGCTTTTTAAACATAAAAATAAGAAAAGACAATTTATGGTATATTTAATAACAAAAAAAAATCAGCCTCTTCTAAATTAAAACAATCTCTGCAAATAAAAATACCTAATCTATCTGTTAATGAACTATTCTTTACTGAGTTTCATTCTTTTAAGAGTCTCTTTACTAGGATCAGGAATTAGTCTTCTATTCTCTTCCACAATTTGCAAAAGACCTTGAAATTCTTCTTCATTTTGACATTTGTCATGAAAGTCTTGAACCAGCTTGATTCCTCTTTCAGCGGTATCATTGACTACTCTAATAGATGAAAGAATGTTTTTTAGTTTGTTGTAGTCATCGACCTCTTCCCATGTTGATGCTGGTTTCTTTATCCATGAGTCTGGTTTTGACCCACAGCATTGAAATAAATGCCATGAAATTGGACCTACTAGCTGATGAAGCTTTGTGTCTTCCTTTAAAATGGGGAAAACAGGTTGCCCACATACATAATTTTCTGGAACTGGATATTTGTTTAAGGATTTTGCGATCTTATCTTTTTCATCATTACTTAGCGATCCAAAGAAACTCAAAGGGACCACTTCCTCCGTCAAATACCAGTAATGATTGGCAAAAGATTTCGAAGCAGCATTTGCAACTTCCCTATCTTCCTTCTTGTAATTCACCAAATCATGATAAAACTTCAGATCATTAGCTGGACTATCTAGTGAATTAGAACATAAAAGCCAGTATTTTCCATAAATTAATGCATTAAATAGACACATTCTCTTTAATTTCTTAATCAATGATTCATCATATGATGCTTGGTGGGCAAAAGCATACATTTTATTTGTATACAAAATCATTGCCATCCACCTGGCACGGTGCATTGCACCAGGTTTCCGCCAATGACTGTTTTCTCTGGAAACCTCTCCTAAAAGCATTAAAGTTGTTTCAGCAACTTCCTTATAGTCATCACGTGGAAAGCAGTCAGATTTTCTTAAACATTGGGTCATAAATTCTACACATTCTTCCTTTAGGCCTCTTTGATACCTTGATTTAACATCAAGAACATTGTATGTAGATTTCGTATTAATTTTCTTCCATTTAGACTCGCGAAATTCTTTGAATAACTCAAACTCAGGAGATTTACTTGGGCCAAAAATGGTTTCATACACAGCACACAAAACTCTTTCAGCCACATGATGGCGGCATGCTAACCAAATCAATTTCTTTTGCAAAAGTTCTTCAAGTAACTTACAGGAACCTTTCATCCATCTTGAATTGGATGCAGTGGTATCAAATGATACTCCAAAGACATTTTGCTTCAAGTTCCATTTTTCAATACTTTGAAATACAGAAGTGGCTTGAGACAATCCAGTGGAATCATCTATTATAGAAACTGATAAAAGTTTTTCTACATTTGGGTATCCAGTAACAAGTATTGCAAGGCGGTCTTCTTGTTCTGAACATGATTTAGTAAGCAGCTTGCTATCCCAATGTACTAGACAGTGATCAGGAGGAGTAAAATCCTTGATGCAAGTTTCATATTTTCGTTTTCTTGTCTTTCGAGCGGCTCTTGCAGATGTGGTCCTGGAGAGAGACAGTTTTTCAATATCCTTACCACACCTAATGGCTACTGCAGCAGCAAAAACAGTCCGTTGTCCAATAGAGAGATTAAGTCTGTCTGCAGTGGAGGAAACCAATGGCGAGGCAAGAATATTTTTGGGGCTGGAAGCATTTGAAGGTCCTGCTGTAGGTTCTGTCGGAAACTCTTCATAGCTGTCTGTCTCAGAACTGGTCGTGCTAGAAAGAAGGGTCTCTGATGTTCTGGCTGTAGCACTCACTTGCTTCACTGATTTATGTTTCTCTTTGCGTTTCTTCTCTTTCTCTAATCTAATGTACTTGCGCTGTACTTTTGATGCATAATCTGCATCTAGCAAACCTAAACATGTTTCTCGTTTTGTTCTTTGATCTTCTAAGAATGAAATATCATATGCTTTCTGAGGCTCAGTTTTCATGCTGTCTTTTTGGATTAATTCAACGGCATTTTGAGAAGAGATGTCAAAAAGGGAATCTATAATTTTCATGAAATTAGAGAGTTCATTTTCAAAGCTTGCTCTTTTTTTGTGCTTGATTAAATTATTATGCATTTCTTCTAGATTTAACAGCATCTTCCTGCCTTTAGGGTTTTTACTAATATCTATAGTAGGAATGCATGCTTTTTGCCATATTATTAGTAGCTTCTGTAGAACTTCATTAACAGTAGAATCTTTTGTAACTTTTGGACCCTTATACTGCATTCTCCGTAAATAAATAAAATGGCTTAGAACATCTTTATTGGATGGTAAAACAATTTTAGATGAACTCATAATATCAGCCTGCAAGCGACCAAGAATAAAGTCATGCTGTTTTGTAGCTGTTTGACTCATTTTTTATTTATTTTTCAAATAAAGCAGTCTGAAAAGAAACAATAAGAGTAAAAACAATGCTTGTTTATTAAAATTCAATGTAAAAAAGGATTTTTAAATTTGGATTATACTCACAATATACTCATAAATAATGTAACTTAAGCACCTTATTTTATATTAATACAATAAGGTGCTCTTGGACAAAAGAAAATGAAAATTTTCAAAATTACGTACATTTCTATCTTAATGAACTTTTCTAATAGAACGTTTGATTCTAAATCATTTTTATTCTATAACATATTTCGATACAGTTGATAGTTTTTTAGATATATGGGGTTTATAGGAAAAGGGGATGGGCAAAATTTCAAGGGGGGTGGGGGGATTCAAAATTTGTTGGATTAGAAAATGCTTGTTAAATTCGTGTTTAGGACATCATTTGGCACAACATTAGACTCCTGGGCCTTGACTTTTTGAAAATGACCCAAAAATGGTACACCCTAACGATACATCATTATTTACACTTGGAAATAATGGAGAAACTAGTCCCTAGTTCTTACTCTTAACCCTATAACCCGACAAAAAGCAGTGGAAAGTAGAAAAGGAAGACTGTGTCATCCCCCAAATTAAAAGTTAGTCAGGGAACATACACAATCCTGAAGGAAAATAGTCTTGTTGCGAGAGGACAAAGACTGTTTAAGCAGATGCCAAGGAATTATGGAACACGAGTGGTGCTGCAACAGACATCTTCAAAAGAAGATTATACGTCTGGCTCAGAACAAACCCAGATGAGCCGTGGATAACGGGTTATGTGAGATTGAGTGTATAAAACTGACTATCTACTTCACCGGGCCATCTCGGGAGAACGGCCGACAAACTTGGGCTTCGTGAAATGTGGAATAATCGCACAGAACGTTCAAAAGTTGAAAAGGATGGAATATATATATATATATATATATATATATATATATATATATATATATAGAGAGAGAGAGAGAGAGAGAGAGAGAGAGAGAGAGAGAGAGAGAGAGAGAGAGAGAGAGAGAGAGATTAAACAACGTTTAGTGGTCTGTCAGTAACTTCAGGGTGGAGAGGTGTGGATGGCATGAGGATCCACCACACATCTGTGAGAAATAACCAGGCAGTAGGAATTCCTTGTAGCTACTGGGAAAAGTTGCAAGCTGGTACAAGTATAAAGTTTCAGAGAAAAGACATATAGGCAAATGGGGAGATCTTATTCTGCAAATGAAGTGAAACTTATTGAAATTGAAAGAGAGAATTAATGACGATCCTGGAAAATATCTCTGACATTCTTCTAAAGCAGTCTACCGTAGCATTTATTGTATACCTGAAAGGCTACTATGCCAGGCCTTCATTGCACAGTGATACCAAACCTCTACTGTATAATGAAGTATAGACGATAATTCCCTCATTTAAAAAATAATGACTCAGAATAAATATATATATATATATATATATATAATATATATATATATATATATATATTGATGTACGTGCCCAACCCGTATATTTATTTATGGTACTGGACACCCATTCTCTTACTTTAATTCTCTTATTTTCGTCCAGGATGATTCGGCCTACCCAAAACGGATGGCCCTTTAAATTGATAGGCTAGGTTCCTTCGGCTTTCCACAAGCCTACTTTGAACGTTAATTTTCCCCAGCTAACAAGAGGGGTCTATCACAAGGTATTTAAAACAACACACGCCCTCTTATAAATTTTATTAAATGTTACTCGACACAGTACATGCATTTAATAGTTTATTCTGAATTACATCTATAAATTTTCCGACAATACAATAATCTTAACGTCAAAGACAAAGGTCAGTTATGTGAATTTAATAGTTTATATATCGAGGGGCTTTATATTTTAGGGCAACAAAAATAAATAACAAGAAATGAAGTGGTCGCAATTCGACCCAGATATTCAAAGAATTAATTTACTTACGACATACAGATGACAAATGGCTCTCAATTGTGCCGTGTACGGACCGCAGATTTACGGCCGCCCAAAACTTTCAAAACTACAATCTATCAAATAACGGGACTTGCTTCCGAACCCAAATTGACTGATTAAGGAAACTAGGGCCCAGACGTACCCTATTTCTTATTTAAGTAGAGCCAAATTAAATTAATGGAAAGTTCACAAAACTCTTGTTCCGTTGGTTAACCTAAATTAAGATACAATCAAGTTCTCGGTTAAGGTCGCTAACAATTAAATGATTATGCTCAAATTTCCGCGTAAACGAATTTCATGAACTATAAGTTCGTAATTTTAATTTAGTGACAATTGATACTTTCAGTTTTAATTTTTCTTACACCACAAGTCTACATGGGGTTTGTTTAGCCACAGTTAACTTCAAGGAGGAACGACTACAACTAACTTTTCAATTTTCGAATTTACTTTACAATTTTGAAGGACCCCGCCTTCCAATGTTCTGAAAGCCTATCAAACCCTTTGTTTTTCCTAAGATCGTCCCCCAGAAGGCTATTACCCATACAAGAGGGAAAGAAGGCGTCTTTACTACGTTTCCCAGGATCCTGGGCCCCCTGATTGGAGCGGGACCTGATTTCCGAGTATAAACCCCTCCTTCTTCCCAAAAATACATTTAAATACCGTTAACAGATTCGAAGTCTTAAGTTTATGACCCCCTCGTGGTTCAACTTTAGCAGCGTCTTCGAATCTGTCTTACAAAAGTCACACCATCATGCAAAAGAGATATTAAAATCTTCGACCCAGCGAAAGAGGAAACCACGCATTTGCACGTACATCCGAATCCGTTGGATTACCCTTCTCGCTGGGGTCGGGTCTCGGTGATAAACCTCTGTCCCCACGTGGTTTGGTTTTATTACTTCTCTGATAATCCGAACTAAGATAGAACAACTTTAAACAATTTGAAACACTACGGATTTATTCGTTCATGAGGGTTTAAAAACCAAACCACACTGCGTTCAGAGATGTACACCACGAAATCTTAAAAATAACATTCCTTCACTTATTTTATAAAAGATCTCTGCCTGCAACTTCATGGTTACGACATCCCTCCCCTCCTTTAATTTTGCACTCCGATGCAAACTTTCTTAACTAGGGTCGGGTATTATCACTTTACTCACAAAAACTTTCCATTTACTTGTCCCCTTGATTGGGACACTATCACTGATAGATTTTATTTGTCCCCTTTATTGGGACACCAACACTGACACACTTAATTTTAGTCATCCTCGGGTTCCTCGTAGTGTACTCGAGGTCGGGGCCTAAGAGCATACTGACGCTCAAACGGTGGCCCTGGGAAAGCAGCCTGTCTGCTTTCTCCGGGGGACCCTATTCCCATAAGGTCCCCGCGAGGAGGTAGTTCGGAAGCACCTGGCGGCTCCTGCTCGCCACTCGGTCCTGCCTGGGGGCAGGAGGTGCACTCCGGTTCACCTCCACGGGTCGATGTTCCTCCGTTCCCTGGGCGAAGCTCTCGGGGAGGAAGTAGCTCGGAGGCGCCCGGCGGATCCCATTCCGCCACTCGGTCCTGCCAGTGGGCAAGAAGCGCCCTCCGGTTCACCTCCCCTAGTCGATGTTTCTCCCTGTCCTGGGCGAAGCTCTCCGTGAGGAAGTAGTTCGGAAGCGCCCGGCGGTCCTCGTTCCGCCGCTCGGTCCTGCCAGGGGGCGGGAGGCGCCTTCCGGTTCACTTCCCCTTGTTGATGTTTCTCCGGTGTCGAGGGCGAAGCTCCCGAGAGGAGGGGCGGTGGCCCTTCCCCCATCTCATCCCCTGCGTCGTCCGCCCCGCCTTGTCGCTCAACGTCCCATGGGGCATCGATGCTGCGGCGGATGCGGTCTCGATGGATCACTATCTGATGTCCAGTGATCATGTGACGCAGGAGATAAGTGACTGGAGTCTTCTGTTCGATGATGATGTAGGGACCCTCGTACCGGGGCTCCAACTTGCCTCTACCCGGTCGCGGGTAATCAATGTACACCAAGCCATGGGGCGCCTTCTCTTGAACGGCTTCAATTCCTTGATTCCGTTAGCTTTCTCGTATCTCCGCATGAACTCTTCCACTCGGCGGTATATTTCGCTCAGACTCCTCTTTCGGTCTTCGGCGTATTCCTCTGGGTTGTACGGGCTCACGCATGCCTCCTGTGGCATGCGAAATAGCTTTGAAGGTACGTTGGGGGTTCGCCCGTACATCAAGAAGAATGGAGAATGTCCCGTGGCTCGGTGCACTCGGATGTTCAAGGACAATTCCACGGTGTCGAGGATTTTATCCCAGTCTCGTCCAGTTTCTTCACAAAGTATGCGGAGTTTGATGCATAACTCTTTATTCAGACGTTCGACCTTCCCGTTGCTTTGGGGTGATATGCGGCGGTCCGTTGGTGTCGTACTTCCCAAACCCTGAAGAGCTCCTGCAAGGTAGAGTTCCAGAACTCCTTGCCTTGGTCGGATACTACTGCTGAAGGGGCGCCAGTTTGCACCGTATCAAACGATGGCACTTGTCCGCCACCTCCCGGGCCGTCTTGTCCTTTATTGCTGCCAGTATGGTGAATTTGCTGAAACTATCACACACGTGAGGATATAATGGCTGCCTTCCCGGTCGGAGGAAGGGGACCAACTAAGTCCACGTGCAGAAGTTCCCAAGGACTGTGGCCTCGCACACAAGGCATTGTTTCCACAGTCACTTTCCGCGTCTGTTTGTTCCGCGCGCACGTGTCGCACGCTTGGACTACCTGCCGTACCTGTTGAACCATACCTGGCCAAAATAAAGGTCCCGTAGGATTTCTGTAGTCCCGGCAGCTCCCGGATGAATGCTCCTGACGTCAGTGTGGGCTTTCCAAATGAGCTGCTCTCTCAACTTTTTAGGAACTACGATGACCTCTCTTCCGTTCGCATCGATGTAAACCAGCAGGTTCCTCACTAGTTTGACTCTCGACGGCTGGATGGGCTTGGTTACGGACCAGCTGAAAGCCTTTCCTTCTTCGATGGCTGCTCGAATTGCCGCTATTTCAACGTCCTTCTACTGTTGTTTGCCGATTACCTTGCGATCAATGATCGCTTTGTTCGGATATTGCGTTCACAAACTCCTTCGTCACTCCAGGCGGGCGGGACAACCAATCGGCCACTCTGTTGAGTTTGCCTTTCACGTACTCGATGAGAACGTCGTAGTCTTGCAATGTCATAACCGAACGCTCTAGTCTTCCATTTGGGCTCTCGGTGTCCTTCCCTCAGAAGCCACTTCAACGGCTTATGGTCCGAACGGACGATGACTCTCTGCCCAAATATAACATTGCTTCAATTCCTTTCTGTTGGTTGGCCTCTTCTTTGGATTGTTGGGCTTCACCCCGTTCCTGGTGACCACATGGCCTAATTACCCCACCTGGGACTGTAATAACTGACATTTTTCCAACTTTACCTTTAAGTTGGAGGTGCGTAGGCTATCCAAGGCTCGTCGTACCCTCTCGTCATGTCCTTCTAAAACCTTCCAAGGACAATGAGGTCATCTAAGTAAATCTGTACTTCCTTGTCCAGTTGCTTCGGCAAAATAAAATTCATTACTCTTTGGAACACTGGTGGACTATTGGACAATCCAAACGGGACCACCCTGAACTCGAAATGACCGCTTCCCGTGGGGAAGGCAGTTTTCGAGATGCTATCGTCGTGAATGGCCAACTGCCAATCTCCCGAGCGTAAATCCCTGCTCGAGAAGTAATGAGTCCCGTGCAACTTGGCCAAGGTTTCCTCAATGATGGGTACTTAATATTTGTCCTTGCTGCCATTGACGTCCCAAGGTCTATAGTCTACACAAAGCCTCAGGGCCCTACGCTTCTTTTCTTCAATCGCTTCCCCTTGGGACTCCTGTGGTCACTCTTCGTTCCTAGTGATCACTTGGTCCTGGTACTCTACCGGTGACGGTAGTAGTTAATCTTTTCTTTCCCTCGTCGGTCTTCTTCCCTTTGAGAGCGACGGACATCGGTGAACATGCGTCTTGAGGTGTTTTCAATCTCTTCTTAGTCACTTGTGGAAATTTGGCTCTTTCTCACCGTGACACTTTTTTTCGTTTCGGGCGAGGAATCACACGGCTGTTCCGACTAACCTCCCCGTTCTCGTTGCCTCAACCACCATGCCGATGTCATCTTATCTTCAAGGTAATACTCTTTAGTCGTCACTTTTATTTCTCAAAAGTAACTTTACCGCCTCCTTGGAAAGTGTTAACTTCCCGTTGAGATTTCCGCTCTGTGATACTTGCAAACCACGCTGAGCCTCACTGCACATTCATTGCAGCGTAGAGTAGACGTCCAGGGGAAACCATACCCCAAATTTTCTTCTTCGTCTATTCCCTTTTCCTTTAACTTCCCTTTGGGGATTCTGCTCGACAACTTCTCCAAGTATCCTCGAGCCTCACCGCATATCCCATGCAGCGGAGAATAGACGTCCAGGGGAACCCATATCCCCATTTTTCCACGATTACCAATGGAAACGACCAGGTGGAACGGCTATGCTGTATCACTCCTTGATCCAGCATTTCTGCTATTTGTCGCTTTACCTCCTCCTCGTGTGTAATAGGTATCCTGTAGGGTCGCCTAAAGATGGGAGGATGGTCCTGGGTTTCCAACTTCATTGGCATCAGGTTATTATAACCCAATGGCTCGCCACCCAGTAAGAAGACATCTGAATAATCCCTTAGCCACTCTTCGACGATTTTCCTTTCTTTGTCGGAAAAGGATTTCCAACCAAGGACATAGGACTTGAGGCGTGTCACTCGTTCTTCGAAGTCCTTCTTCGATGCTTGACTTCCTTTCACCGTGACATTCGTTCCAATTTGGGGTGAGCGTCGACTACCCTCCCAATTAGCTCTGCCTCCGTCACTATGCCCACGACGTCTTTTTTCGCCAAGGTATTCTTCGTCATCCTGATTGATCATCAGTAACCTCATCTTCCTCTGTGGGATCCTGCTCGGTAACATTTTTAAGTTTCCCCGAGCTTCACTGCACATCCCGTGCAGCGGAGAATAGACGTCCAGGGAACTACGTCCCCGGGTCTCTGACTTCCCTCGTCAGAATCACGGCGGCCACCTTTAGTGTTTCGTGCGGGATTGCCTCTACCAGAGTCACCCTCGCACTTTACTGTCTACTCCCTTTACTTGGATGGTTACTGTTTCATTCAGTGACTGTCCTCTTCCGGTGGTCTACCTGGGCTTCGTACCTTTGTTTCGTCTTCATATCCTCCGAAACAATACGCCTATAGTCAAGTCTTGCTGAGCCTCTGGAATTATACAGACACAAAAGAATTCTTCAACCCCCCTTCCCATAGTCAAACTTACTTCTACTCCTCTTACATGAATGGGCGGGGGCCGGTGCAACTGTGTACTGAGAAGTTGGCCACTGTCCAATGAAGGCTCCCGATGTTCTTGTGCATAGCTTATGTCAATGTGACGGAAGCTCCACCATCGCTCAGCGCGGTGGAAGCTTGTTGAGCGACGAGTACTGGTAGGGTGATCAGTCCTAGCCGACGGACTCGCCGCTACTTCCTCTGAAGCTATTCGGGAGGCTTCTCCTTCCAATCCTGTCGAAGGTTTGCTCGAGGGCACGCCTCTTCCCAATTTCGCATTTGCTGACAAATCTTGCACTGGCTCCGGCCACTTTCTTCCATTGTTTCCTCTTTGGAGTCTCTGTCTTCATTTGACTTGGTTTGTTTTCTCTTCTGGTTTCTGATGGGGTTGTAGTCACATTCTTGAGTTGTGTTATTCCTCCTGTGACCAGTGTCACAGTTCTTCCTTCTGGGCTCTCCTCTCTTGCTGGACTTGTCTCCGTCGTTCACCTCCACATCCTTGCTGTTGTCCTCCTTTGTGGCTGTTCTTTCTTCTGAATGTTGTGAGTTGTAGTCCCAGGATGTGGGAGGATTTTGCAGTTTCTGCAGTCTTCGGCTTCTGTCATGTGGCGTTTCTTCTCTTAGGACCTCTTCATCTCTTAGTCCTAAGCTTGGGTTGTTTACCGAAAACTGGGTTGATTCCATCCAATAGTCCCGAAAGGATGTTCCTTTGATGCAATTACAAGCATACTCCGGCATAACGGTCTTCAACGCGTCCTTAGGTATGCCCACTTTAATATGTCTCCTTGTGGGATTAGCCTGAACCAAGGCATTACCTGCACTTAATGTTCCTGTGGCAATTGGGTTGACTGTCTCACCTTGTTCCTTCCTGACGGCGTTTGGGCTGGTTCCTGGGTTCTCTTGTGCCCGTTCGCCCATAAACTTCGGCGAACTTCCTTCCAAGTGTGTCCAAAAGTCGTTTGCTCAGGACCCCTTACTGCCTGTTCACGTTGCAAAGGTAAGCTAGTACTCTTTAATACCTGTACGACGGTTTTTATATTCTGCTGCCGGTCTTCGTCGGTGCGGTGTTTCTCGTCTCTTGTGGTGTGTGCACTTCTGCAAGGATTCTTTGGGATGTCTTCTGGGTTCTCTGGTCTCCACCCAATCCTTTCTTGCCTCGAAAGTTCTTCTGTAACGGGAGGAACTAGAGAGATTCTTCGGGGACGAACCCCCGATCTTCGGTTGTCCCAATACTCCCATCGCGGAATAATCCTTACAAGGTCTTCCAGTTTCGACCTTCTTCGATTTATTTCTTCCCTAATTCCTTGCATTCCTTTACTAACCGAATAATTTTGTAAAACCTTTTCTTCTTTAAATTCCGTAAACTTTCGGTGCTCATTTCTTTTAAGTTCGTTGGTTCGGAATCACTCATGTCACTTACGCTTTCCTCATTCGTTATTTCTACGCTCTTTACCGACATTGCGAAAGTTATTTGTTTGCTTATCTTTAGTTCAAAACCTTTAAAACTGTAATCACTGTTAACGACACTTTTTACTGTTACCAATTATTTTACCGAATTACGGTTGCAAATACTTTCTACGTTCGTGCTTTATTGTCACGAAAATTTATTTTAACAAGAAGTTACACTTGCTATAAATACCTTGCAATAGTATCCCACTTCTGACACCATATGATGTACGTGCCCAACCCGTATATTTATTTATGGTACTGGACACCCATTCTCTTACTTTAATTCTCTTATTTTCGTCCAGGATGATTCGGCCTACCCAAAACGGATGGCCCTTTAAATTGATAGGCTAGGTTCCTTCGGCTTTCCACAAGCCTACTTTGAACGTTAATTTTCCCCAGCTAACAAGAGGGGTCTATCACAAGGTATTTAAAACAACACACGCCCTCTTATAAATTTTATTAAATGTTACTCGACACAGTACATGCATTTAATAGTTTATTCTGAATTACATCTATAAATTTTCCGACAATACAATAATCTTAACGTCAAAGACAAAGGTCAGTTATGTGAATTTAATAGTTTATATATCGAGGGGCTTTATATTTTAGGGCAACAAAAATAAATAACAAGAAATGAAGTGGTCGCAATTCGACCCAGATATTCAAAGAATTAATTTACTTACGACATACAGATGACAAATGGCTCTCAATTGTGCCGTGTACGGACCGCAGATTTACGGCCGCCCAAAACTTTCAAAACTACAATCTATCAAATAACGGGACTTGCTTCCGAACCCAAATTGACTGATTAAGGAAACTAGGGCCCAGACGTACCCTATTTCTTATTTAAGTGGAGCCAAATTAAATTAATGGAAAGTTCACAAAACTCTTGTTCCGTTGGTTAACTTAAATTAAGATACAATCAAGTTCTCGGTTAAGGTCGCTAACAATTAAATGATTATGCTCAAATTTCCGCGTAAACGAATTTCATGAACTATAAGTTCGTAATTTTAATTTAGTGACAATTGATACTTTCAGTTTTAATTTTTCTTACACCACAAGTCTACATGGGGTTTGTTTAGCCACAGTTAACTTCAAGGACGAACGACTACAACTAACTTTTCAATTTTCGAATTTACTTTACAATTTTGAAGGACCCCGCCTTCCAATGTTCTGAAAGCCTATCAAACCCTTTGTTTTTCCTAAGATCGTCCCCCCAGAAGGCTATTACCCATACAAGAGGGAAAGAAGGCGACTTTACTACGTTTCCCAGGATCCTGGTCCCCCTGATTGGAGCGGGACCTGATTTCCGAGTATAAACCCCTCCTTCTTCCCAAAAAATACATTTAAATACCGTTAACAGATTCGAAGTCTTAAGTTTATGACCCCCTCGTGGTTCAACTTTAGCAGCGTCTTCGAATCTGTCTTACAAAAGTCACACCATCATGCAAAAGAGATATTAAAATCTTCGACCCAGCGAAAGAGGAAACCACGCATTTGCACGTACATCCAAATCCGTTGGATTACCCTTCTCGCTGGGGTCGGGTCTCGGTGATAAACCTCTGTCCCCACGTGGTTTGGTTTTATTACTTCTCTGATAATCCGAACTAAGATAGAACAACTTTAAACAATCTGAAGCACTTCGGATTTATTCGTTCATGAGGGTTTAAAAACCAAACCACACTGCGTTCAGAGATGTACACCACGAAATCTTAAAAATAACATTCCTTCACTTATTTTATAAAAGATCTCTGCCTGCAACTTCATGGTTACGACATCATATATATATATGATGAATAAAACCACGAAGGGAAAAGAAACACAAAGTGGTGCTCAAGCACTTTCATCTGATGACATCCTCAGGAACACTGGAGTGAAAAGAGAGTTCAAGACTATATATATATATATATATATATACACAGTAAGTGTAGAAATAAAAATTGTGGGAGGAGCAAACACATTTGTACGGAAAACTAACAATTTTAGCCCTTTGCCCGAAATTCAACATAAGTTCAAATGGCTTGTTTACAACCAACTTTTTATAGTTATTGTCTGAATTATACATAGGTCACAAAAGAATAAAGAAATGAAAATAAATATAAATTGGAAACAAAAATAGATAAAAAAATTACAAAATGATGCCTAAATGATATATAGGTCACAAACGAAATAAACAACGAAATAAACCCACAGATAAAAGCATAAAAATTGTAAGCGGAGTATGATGATGCCAAAATGATATATATGTCACAAAGAAATAAAATAAAGAAATAAACCTAAAAAATAAATTGAAAAATAAATTGTAAGAGAAGCATCCAAATTTATAAGGGAAAAAAATTACCAAAGATTTTTATAGTTATTGTCTGAATGATACATAGGTCACAAAAGAATAAAAAAATAAAAAAGCAAAATTTGTATTTTTTTATTCTTTTGTGACCTATGTATGATTCAAAAAATAACTATGAAAACCTTTGGCAATTTTTTCCCTTATAAATTTGGATGCTTCTCTTACAATTTATTTTTTAATTTATTTTCTAGGTTTATTTCTTTATTTTGTTTGTTTGTGACATATATATCATTTTGGCATCATCTATTAAATTAACTGTAAACTTTCCAATTGAGCTTGAATTTGTATGCTCCGCTTACAGTTTTTATGCTTTTATCTGTGGGTTTATTTCGTTGTTTATTTCGATGGTGACCTATATATCATTTAGGAATCATTTTGTAATTTTTTTTATCTATTTTTGTTTCCAATTTATATTTATTTTCATTTCTTTATTCTTTTGTGACCTATGTATAATTCAGACAATAACTACAAAAAGTTGGGTGTAAACAAGCCATTTGAACTTATGTTGAATTTTCCGTACAAATGTATTTGCTCCTCCCACAATTTTTATTTCTACATTTACTATATATATATATATAATATATATATATATATATATATAATATATATATATAGTCTTGAACTTTCTTTTCACTCCAGTGTTCCTGAGGATGTCATTAGACGAAAGCGCTTGGGCACCACTTTGTTTCTTTTCCCTTCGTGGTTTTATTCATCATACATATATATATATATATATATATATATACAGTGCCCGCGAAAAGTATCCGATCACCCTTGAAATTTGTATTTTTTACATAAAAAACAATGTTTAAATGTATACTAACCTTATATTAGTATTTTGTCATCTGTCCTTTGGTTTGGATGACTTGTTCTAGACGTTTTGGCATGGATTTAATCAAGTTTTGACAAACTTCCACTGATATTTCCTTGCACCATACCTTTTTGATGGCCTCTTGTAATTTTTCGACTGAGCCAGTGTCGTGGCATTCAACCTTATTTTTTATTATTAGCCACAGATTTTCTATCGGATTGAGATCTGGACTATTACCAGGCCAATCCAAAATATCAAATTTATTGTCAGTAATCCATTTTGTCACTATTTTGGCCCTGTGACATGGTGCACCATCATGCATGTATGTTTTTGTCCTTTGGATTGCCATTGCCATTGGAAGTTTATCCTGTAGCATTGCTAAATACCGTGCACCATTCATAGTTGTGTTCTTCGGAAGAAAATATAAGTTTCCACGCCCATAGTAACCGAAACAACCCCAAACCATCACACTTGGAGGGTGTTTCATTGTCTTTAGGGTCCATCCTATTTGAGCCAATAGGCCGGCGAACCTTTTTTGAACAACTTCTGAATGTCAAAAATGTCGACTCATCGCTAAATAAAACCTTCTTCCAGTCATCAACAGTCCAATGAATGTATTTTTTACAAAATGCGACACGTTTTTTACGCATTTTTTCATTAATGAACGGTTTCTTAGCAGCATGGCGAGATGGTAATCCGAGTTCTTTTTGGAGCCGCTCCTGGATAGTTCGTTCAGAAACACCAGATAACAAATTATTCATATTAAATTTTATTTCTTTCGCAGTTATTGTTGGGTTTTTCAATACTAAACGTTTCATAAGTTTGTCTGTTCGCGAATTTGTTTTTCTCGGTCTGCCAGATCGTTTTTTAGGGACTGGCGTGGTTAGGCCACCATTGTTCTTAGCCCGTGAAACCCATAAATTAACGGTACTTTGGGATATGTTTAATTCCTTAGCTATCTGTCTCTGTGATTTCCCACATGCATGCAAAGCAACAATAGCACCTCGACAATCACTCTTAAGTTTTTTTAGCACACATTATATATAAATTTTATTTACACCACTTTCTGTAAAAAAAAAAAAAATATCAAGAAATTTACACAAACAGTGAAATCTGACAAATTTGAGACACAGCCACCCGCAACGAAGGCTACCAGAACACTAATTTGAGAATGCGTTGGATAGCTCTCATATCAGCGAGCAACTTCAAAGTTACCAGATGTCGCTAGAACAAATAGAAAGTGAATTACGTGTCTCTGAATATCAAGGGAAAATATTGTATTTTCTTGAGTGATCGGATACTTTTCGCGGGCACTGTATATATATATATATATATATATATATATATATATATATGTGTGTGTGTGTGTAAAAATGAACCATAAATAATTCCCATATTCCTATACTATTTTATTCTTCATGTAATTCTTGTATTCATTTATATAGTTCTTGTATCCATTTTAAGAAAAAGTATCCATTTAAAAAATTCATGTGTTATATGGTTCATGTATTTATATAATCCTGTATATTCTTATATATTTAACTTTATATAATGCCTATACTCATATGTATAGGCTGACCATACGTACCGTTTTGAACGGGACAGTACCGTTTTTTTTATGGGTTCTGTATGGGTTCTGTCACTGAAGAATAATTGTAAGCTCAATATGTTTATGTACTTACTTTTTCATGAATACAGAATATTACATAACCCCTGTCCCTTTTTTGCCATCCCAATGTCCCGTTTTTGTCTCAAGGAAATATGGTCAGCCTACATATGTATGTATGTGTGTGTATTCATTTTTACATAAGGACCAAAATTTAGACCTTTACAAGTTTACGTAGATAATTAACTATATGCCAGGGTCACCAGCGCCCAAGTACTAGATTGGCATCCGGCACTGCGGCGCAAAGTTAATTTTAATAAAAGAAAGGAAGGACTGATTATTAAATCAATATGAATTTTTATATTTTATTGACAACAATTAATGAGTATATGCAAAGGGGATTTTTACCCGTTATAAAAGATGAGATCATGTCTTGCCTAAGCATTAAAATTGTGCATCTTAAACCTTAAAATTTTACTCATATGCATATTTTAGTGTAAAGATGCATAGTCCGATTTCCACTTTTAGTTAACTTGGCAGATCATGATAACATCAGATCTGAAAAGTCGCGGGTTAAGATAAAAATATGGTTTCGTCTTCAAATATTTTGTTTACTCGTTCGAGCCTTACCACAGCTAAAAATTTACTTTATTTTCGAATATTGTGCAAAAATAATACAGCCTTTTTAGCATTTAATAATAATGATGTTAGCAGTTTTTGGGTATATAAACCCCAGTGAAAATCTTCCATTGTAATTCAGAAGCTAATTCAGAGGCTGACCACTACCTGTACATTTTAGCAGTAAATTACAGTAAAAGTTAGTTTTTATCTTATCCTTCGAGCCTTGCTCTCTTCAGAAGAACTTAGTCATTAAACTTTCCGGATACGCTATAAGAAGAATCCGGAACCTTCAGCATTTTTAGTAAGTCTATCAGAGTCCTCCGAGCCACTATAGAAGAACTCGGAGAGTAATATAGAAGAAAACTACTGTAAGTCACACATCCGTTGCTGCCACCTAACTAGAACCCCCGTCGACTTCGAGCCACCCCGGGCCATAGACGGAGGGGTTAACAACTGGCGACCCTTTAACCAGGATCTTCACGACTCCAGGATTCTTCCAGTCTTCCAGACCCTGGAACCAGAACCAACACCCAGTTGACCGGCGTGTCACGACTTCTAGTTCGTCACATCCACCCTTGAACCGGTGCGTCACGACTCCAAGTTCTCCACGCCTAGTTTTCATCCAAGAACAAGTGGCCAGCAAGACACGTCTTCAGGACACGTCTCTAAGGATTTCGCCGTAGGAATCTTGTTAAGTACAAAACTCTTTTTTAAATAATCTCTAAAACATTTGAAAAGTCAGTATTATTAACAGTTAATATTTAATATTGAGCCAGAATTAACACAAAACACAGTGAACACTTCAGACACCAGTGATACATTTTTTTTATTGAAAACAATATTGTCACAGAATTATTGTCACAGAATTATTGGTACAGAATTATTGTCACAGAATTATTGTCACAGAATTATTGTCACAGAATTATTGTCACAGAATTATTGTCACAGAATTATTGTCACAGAATTATTGTCACAGAATTATTGTCACAGAATTATTGTCACAGAATTATTGTCACAGTTATTTTGTTATTTTTACTATTCTAGTTAGTATAGTATAATTTTATTTAATGTACCAAACACAGTATTACCATACCTTCACGTACATTTGAGTGAAATTTTGTTTACATTTTTATTTTTGTTTGCAATCTTTTCAAATTTTCCCCTAGTTAGGCAAATTGTTGTGCATTTATTTTTAGATAGTGTAGTTAGGAAAACCCCTTAAGTGATCATTCCATAAATTAAGATCGGTCAAGCAGACCTAATTAGAACACATTAATAAGTACCTTCATATATGAGCGATTCAGACGGTGCGCTTTCTGACATCGAAAATTTACCTACACCCATTTTTCCACCTACCCCGCGCACTTCAAACATACTCCCAAACACACAAGCCAATATGTCTCAGTCTCAAACCCCCGCCCCAGCATACATTAACTTAGGCAGACTAGTAAACCTTCCTCATACTGTTTTAATTTTTAAGGGGACCATAGATAATCGTTTTGTTGAACCACGCGTAAGACCTTGGGTTGAATCTTTAGAGCAACATTTCTTACGCGAAAATATTACCGATAATGATATAAAAATTAGGGAAGCAAAAAGATTTATCGACCCGAAAGAAGGGAATGCTCATGACACAGTCACTTACGTCCCATCAATTAGCGAAGCTACAACATGGGACGATTTTAAACAAAACTTACTAGAATTTTTTAAAGAAATAACCCTTGCACAACCCTTAGCCACGTTAGAAGCAGTCTTCCAAGCTAAATGGAAGAAAGAGGAACACGAAGATTTAAACAATTTTATTACACGTACACATAAACTTGTAGGAGAAGCCCTCCGGGCCGCAGAAAATGCATGTGGCATAACTTTCACTTCGAAACAAAGAAATATTATAGTAGCCACAACCATTTACCAGAACCTACCCGGAGCACCTAAAAAAAAGTTTCAGGAGTTTTTAAATGTTGACAAACCTGTAAGTGTAGCTATAAACAAAACACGGGAACATTACCCCGATTTAGCAAACCAGAACTACCGAAAGGGTAGAGAAACCCCCGTACATTACATTCAACATCAGCAGCCACAACAACAACAGCAACAACAACAACAACCCTATAAATCGAGGCCAATGCAGGGACCACCACCCCAGAAACAAGCCCCCCAAACCCAGAATACACGCCCTCCTCCACAGTGTTTTAACTGCGATAGCTTTGGGCACATGATAAGTCAATGTAATTACCCCTCTTATTGCTCCCACTGTCACGAACATGGTCATCGCCGTGGCGATCGCCAAAAGTATGCTGATAAAGCCCCTGCAGGGTATAGACCCCACTTTCAGAAACCAAACCACCCACGTTCCCGGAACGTATCCCAAAAGTCATCCAATCCCCAGAAACCAGTCCATTCCCAGCCTCAGTCGAACTACCAACCCAATAGATTACGACCACAGGGTCAACCACACTCTTACCCTATGTACAAACCTCAGTACAACCAGCAAGGTCAACTAGTTCGGTACGTAGAAGTACCCGTGGAGGAATCATTTTCCCCAGAGAACAGTTTTCAAGAACACCCTCCAGCGTATGATATTCCCGTAGAATATGACCCAGGTCCTCCCATAGAAGACCATTCGAGCCCTTTTTTAGACCCTACATTGGAGGCGGCAGTTCAACCTCCTCCATCCTAAATTACAGTAATGAGCCCAGATACACACACAAACTCCCCATCAGAATAATAGGTGCGGACCTCCTAGATTTAATAATAAATTGTAGCACCGATAACCAAGATTTAACTGCTCTCCTAGATACAGGAGCACACGCGACGTTAATTAAGAAACAATGTGTAGATGAATTACTAGAGAGTACAAATTACAAATATGAACTTAAGGCATCATCCTGCCAACTCAGAGGAGTTACGGGCACACCCATACCTACATTCGGAGAAATTGAGTTATATTTAGAAGTTGGAAACGCGGTATACCCCGCGAAATGTTGTATAGTGGACACAGTCGCCACCTTTCAGACAGATATCCTACTAGGTATGGATTTTTTTAACCGGAATCAATGGGAGATTTACCCAGCCGGAAAGTTAGTAAAGTGTCGAAATAGGACACACCATCTCCGCGAGAATGACAGACAACTTAATGCTAATAGACTTAGTTCAGTTCAGATTTCCGAAAGAAATAGGAAACCCCCTCCACTGATAGCAGATCAAGTCAGCCGGGTGCATCAGAGGGACAACCGCTCCAGAAATCAGACCCCAGGGTAATCAGTTCCAGTTGTTGAATCCAGTTGGATCAACACAGTCAGTTTTCCAGTCAGTCAGTTTCCAGACAGTCAGTTTCCAGTCAGTCAGTTTCCAGTCAGCCAGTTTCCAGTCAGCCAGTTTCCAGTCAGTCAGTTTCCAGTCAGCCAGTTTCCAGTCAGCAGCAGTTTCCAGTCAGCCAGTTTCCAGTCAGCCAGCTTCAGTTCAGCCAATAAGGCAAATTTTAGTCGCCGAACCAGAATCAGATTCACAATTTTTCATATGCCCTACCGAGCATATAACAGTAGCACCTTATGAGAAGATTTGTTTCCTAGCAAAAGTAGTTAACAGTCAAGGAAAATTATTAGAGTCAGAGCGTACTCTGATTACAGAGAAAAGTAATTTCAAAAGAGATGTTCTTATTGCCCAAGTCCTTAGTCAGAGTCAGAATTCAGCTATCCCTGTTGTTTGTTTAAACAAAGGAAAAAGTCCTATAGAATTAACTTCAAATCAGAAAATAGGAACTGTTTCCACAGTAGAAGTAGATTCAGATTTCCCCATCAGTATGATAAATCGTGTTTCCAGTTCCTTAGAATTAAATCCTTCATATTAAAAGAAGAATATAAGAAATGTCTGGAGCACTCCCTTCAGGAGTCACCAGCTTTACAGGATCCCAAACTAATGGAATCACTTCTCGATTTCCTGATAAGAAATAGAGATGTGATTGCCCTAAAAGGAGATCCTCTGGGCCGAACTAATTTGGTCCCTTTTGAAATCAAGTTGGAACCCAATTCCAAACCCATTTTCATTCCTCCCTATCGGGTTCCACATTCCCAGTTAGTCACTATTGAGGAACACATCAAGGACATGTTGGAGCAGGATGTCATTCAGCCTTCAGCTAGTCCCTGGTCCGCTCCTATGATTCTCGTCTCCAAAAAGGACGGAACATCTCGCCCTTGTATAGATTTTAGACGCCTGAACAACATTACCATCCCAGACCGTTTCCCGATTCCAAACATGCAGGAAACAATTCTGAACGTAGGGAAAGCGAACTTTTTTCATCCCTCGATTTAGCATCGGGTTATTGGCAAATGGAGGTCAGTCCCGAATCTCGGGCATTGACTGCTTTCTCCACTAACCGAGGCCATTACGAATTCCAGGTTTTACCTTTCGGAGTCCGAAATGGGCCTGCTAATTTCTCTAGGTTGATGAATATAGTCCTTTCCGACCTATTAGGTGTCGAAGCTCTCGTTATCTTGACGATATTATCGTCTACAGTTCGGACATAAAAACACACTTTCAACGCCTTCAGAATGTGCTATCACACTTGAGAAAAGCACACCTTAAACTGAAGCTTGCAAAGTGCAATTTTTTACAAGAATCCCTGGTATACCTAGGATTCCTACTCTCGTCCACAGGAATTAAACCTGATCCAGCCAAACTCGAAGCCCTGGAAAGGTACCCTGTACCCAAGACCATCGACGACGCCCGTGCATTTATTGGTTTTGTCGGATTCTATCGGAACTTTATCCCCCAATTTTCGAATATTGCTAAACCCATTACTAATTTGTTCCAGAAAAATTCGAAATTTAACTGGGAATCCGATCACCAACATGCCTTTGAAACTTTAATTAATAAACTAACCTGTCATCCCATTTTACAATATCCTGATTACACAAGACCCTTCATCATAGCCACAGATGCTTCCTCCTATGGACTAGGAGCCGTCCTGTTACAGGACGTAGACGGTGTGGAATTACCCATTGCTTATGCCAGTCAACTTCTCTCTGCACCTCAACGGAATTATTCCACTACGGACCGAGAGGCCCTAGCGGTATATTGGGCTTTGAAAAAATTCCGAAATATCGTCTATGGCTACGATGTAACCATCAAGACTGATCATAAGCCACTCACGTACCTCTTCAAGGACAAGCTACTTGAAGGACGATTGAGTAGATGGGCTCTGTTGATTCAGGACTTTGCAGCGAAAATCGTATACAAACCGGGAAAACTGCAAGTTATTCCAGACGGATTGTCGAGACTCAAGCCCGACGCCCAAGTGAATAAAATAGGAATTCTTCCTGTGTTCGACTACGAGTGTCTGCAATACTCCCAACAACAGGCACCTTCGCGCGCCTGGAACAAAAGGAACCATCGAAGGTAAAAGAACAGTACAACCTCAAAGATGGGCTCGTACATTTCAGGAACGAAGATGGAAACGACCTCGTGGAGATACCAAAGGATCTCGTCGATATAGCCATTGGACTTTGTCACGACTCACCTTTGTATGGACACATGGGGCCGGATCGCACCATCAAGAGTCTTTTGGAGCGATACCACTTTCCCGAGATGAACAAAAAGGTACAAGAATACATCGCCGAATGTCCGTCGTGTTTAAAGCATAAGGGCAACGTACCATCCACAGCTCCGATGCATAAATATCCAGTATGCCAAAGGCCCTGGCAAAGAACTGGAATGGATATACTGGGACCATTTCCCAAAACATCAAAGGGAAATCAGTACATCATTGTGTTTACGGACCACTTCTCGCGTTACAGCGAAGTAGCCGCCATTCCAGACCAGACCTCGGAAACTGTGGCAAGAGCCCTAGTGGAACGCGTCATCCAAAATCATACCACTCCTTCCATCCTAATCTCGGATAACGCCCTTAGTTTCACTTCCAAACTGTTCGAGTCACTCTGTAACATGTGTAAAATTAAAAATACACACATTGTGGCATACCATCCGCAGGCAAACGGCTTAGTGGAAAGGCACAATCGAAAGATCTTGGAAGCCCTGCGCCACGTTGTCGATGCATCCTCCCGTACATGGGATGATTCCCTTCCCATGGTACAAACAGCCATCAACAATGGCTATAATGTGTCCATCGGGGACACCCCTCATTTCGTTCTCTATCACTACGACAAGCGTCTACCTTTTGATTTGCCCGACCAAACCGACCCGGCAGTCTAACATCTTCCGAAATGGCAGAAGCAAATCAGCAACTAGCTGAACGATCTTTCAAGATTTTTGACATAATCCGCTATGCCCTCGACCAACGAAACCAACAGATGGAGCAAGAGCAACATAGGCGTCATCCCCGTCAACGGACTATAATCGTCGGTATGCGATGTTATCTGAAGAGCGTGAAACCGCCAGGTGCTCATCGCAAATTATACCCAAAATGGGATGGCCCATATAGGATTATGAAAAACCTCGGAAAAAATCGTTATGAAATCCTCGACCTCCGGGATCATTCCAAACTAAAGATCATTCACGCTGACAATTTGAAGATAGCTTCCGAACAACACCTTCCCAAAAAACAGCTGCCAGGCGTTCGAGCCGCCTATCCTTCAAAAGGTCAAGATATTAACAAATCGGGCAGGGAAAAAAACTGAAGTGGTCACCGCGGGAACCGCTACCCATGACGAAGATTGGTACCTCGTAATACCACCAGTACTCGAGGCAATCTCTGAACAAGAGGAGGCCCCAGAGCCAAGCGTCCCATCGGACCCAGACCCTGGAGAAACCCCTTCGAGAGGATCACTCAGTGGAACTCCACCATCTCCTCCACATCTCCTCTGTCACCACCCTCGCCGATTGATGATCGACGCACGGACCCTACATACCGCCCGCAAATGCATCACCCACGTGAACTAGAACCTTCACATAAGAAACGAACCCGCTCAGAATCCGAGCTCAACGGTCGACCCCCATTGCCACCAAAACGAGGCCGACCCCTTCGCCCACAAACACAAGTATCCACACAAGTATCCACACAACTACCCCCAGCTCCGTATAACTTAAGGCGTAGAAATGAATAAAATTGTCCCCCTTATAATTTTCCAAATTATTTACTCTTGTAGACCTAGCATTAAAATTTCTACCGGAGTTGTTATAGAAAAACTTGCAGAAGGTAAATTTTTGAAAGGGCACGCAGACCTTTATATAAATTTGCAACCCCCTGCTAGAATTAAAATCAATCTCCTTCAGATACAAACCCAATTAAAAACGTTTGAAAGTAAAGTCCAGAATTCTTTCCAAGGAAAAGATCAGATTAGTCGCGTTCTGTTAGAAAATACCCTCGAAAATATTCAAACTACAGCACGCGCCCTATCAGAAATATTAGCCTTACCATGGATACAAACTGAAACTAAAAATTCAGAAAACTTTAACCAAAGAAGTAAAAGGGACTGATAGATATAGGAGGGAAACTGTTCAAAGGTTTATTCGGATTAGCAACCGAAGAAGATATTAAAAGAATTGAACTTAAATTGAATCTCTTCGCGCGAAATCGACAATATAATGGACACATGTTAGAACAAACTATTAGGTCATTACACGAAAACAATCGCTTCCTTCACTCCCTTTCGGACAGATTCACATACCTTGAATCCATGTTAGCTCAATACAAAGAACACAAAAGATATCTAGAATTAATAGAGATAATGAACTACAAGTAACCCTAATCGATAAATACTTACAACGAATAACTACGATTCATTCCAAGGTTTTGCGTGCAACCCAGCTAGCCCATGGAAAAATCACTCTTTCCACCCTAATACCATGGGAAATACTTCAGTCCTTGATTCACACCGCCCAGTCACAATTAAAATTATCACCCATATTCCCACTCAACCACACTAATTACCCTCAATTTCTAGAATACACCTGGACTGTACATGGACCACGCCCCTACACATACCTCATAATTATACCATTTTTCGATGTCCTCACTTATGACGTATATAAATTTCACCCTTTCCCAACACCCTACCAAAATAACTCTAATGTCTATCGATTGTATTTACCCACCGTACCACCTTACCTTTTCCTCACCAAAGATCTATCAGCTTATTCTATGATGTCAGATAGCGACGTCCGGCATTGCCGATTCCCGCAACCAAATAAACAACTCGTCTCCTCCACTCAAACCAGTTATTCTTCCAACTACTAGGTCTTGCTTTATCGATTTAATTCGTGACCGGCATGCCCCCGTATGTTCATTTAAAAAATTTCATTCCCCTAAAACCATCCAACTACGAATTGGACCAGACATCTGGGTTTCTTCGCGAACAGGACTGCCGCTACTCTCGAGTGTCCATCGAATTATTCCCTCATTACAATCCCTATGGTTATTCGGCTACCAATTGGTTGCTCCTTGCGTTCAAAAGCCCTCCAAATATACAACCCGTATAAGGTTACCCTTAATAACTCATACCCATTCCCGTCGCAAATTAAATTTAAACCCGTCATAGAGATCTTAAATCTCTCCATAAAACCTGTAACCATCCTACCCGAACTACATGCCCCTGAATGGAATGATCAATTGAGCCGGTTTAAAATTTCGGATGATAACCAAAACAACCTCTTACAAATACTACAACCGGTAACCATTTTCTCAACATCTGCCGTTAGTATCATTATTGTATGTGCTATTATCCTCGGTAATTTGTGGTGAAAAGATCATTCTGGGAACAAAGAAAACCAAGTGACACGGAACATGAAACTATTTATGCACGACCAAGAGTGCGTACCCAGACCACGTGAACTAGACTTAACCACCCGACTTATGTTGTATATATAATCTGTATTATAAAACCAATAGTTATCATCTAGTTAGCATTAGTTAGGATGTTACATTATATTAATATCATTCTAGAGGGAAGAGCCCTGTAAAAATGAACCATAAATAATTCCCATATTCCTATATTATCTTATTCTTCATGTAATTCTTGTATTCATTTATATAGTCTCTGTATCCATTGTAAGAAAAAGTATCCATTTTAAAAATTCATGTGTTATATGGTTCATGTATTTATATAATCCTGTATATTCTTATATATTTAACTTTATATAATGCCTATACTCATATGTATGTACGTGTGTGTATTCATTTTTACATAAGGACCAAAATCGCCCAACGCGAGTTTGGATAAAATTTTGATTTGCTTTCTACTTTGCTAAATAATTGGTGACCTGTGTTTTTTTTAAAATCTCATAATCATTTTTTAGATTTCGCTTAATAAGGAATCCTGCTTAAGCTTTGCAATGTTCATATTTTGTATACATTCTCTTTCGTTATAAAAGATGAGATCATGTCTTGCCTAAGCATTAAAATTGTACATCTTAAACCTTAAAATTTACTCATATGCATATTTTAGTGTAAAGATGCATAGTCCGATTTCCACTTTTAGTTAACTTGGCAGATCATGATAACATCAGATCTGAAAAGTCGCGGTTTAAGATAAAAATATGGTTTCGTCTTCAAATATTTTGTTTACTCGTTCAAGCCTTACCACAGCTAAAAATTTACTTTATTTTCGAATATTGTGCAAAAATAATACAGCCTTTTAGCATTTAATAATAATGATGTTAGCAGTTTTTGGGTATATAAACCCCTAAAAATTTCCATTGTCATTCAGAAGCTAATTCAGAGGCTGAGCACTACCTGTACATTTTAGCAGTAAATTACAGTTGAAGATAGTTTTTATCTTATCCTTCGAGCCTTGCTCTCTTCAGAAGAACTTAGTCATTAAACTTTCCGGATACGCTATAAGAAGAATCCGGAACCTTCAGCATTTTAGTAAGTCTATCAGAGTCCTCCGAGCCACTATAGAAGAACTCGGAGAGTAATATAGAAGAAAACTACTTCAAGTCACACATCCGTTGCTGCCACCTAACTAGAACCCCCGTCGACTTCGAACCACCCCGGGCCATAGACGGAGGGGTTAACATATATATATATTTATTCTGAGTCATTATCATTTTAAATGAGGGAATTACCGTCTATACTTCACTATGCAGTAGAGGTTTGGTATCCCTGTGCAATGAAGGCCTGGCATAGTAGCCTTTCAGTTATAAAATAAATGCTACGGTAGACTGTTTTAGAAGCATGTCAGAGATATTTTTCAGGGTCGTCATTAATTCTCTTTCAATTTCAATAGGTTTCACTTCATTTGCAGAATAAGATCTCCCCATTTGCCTATATGTCTTGTCTCTGAAACTTTATACTTGTACCAGCTTGTAACTTTTCCCAGAAACTACAAGGAATTCCTACGGCCTAGTTATTTCTCACAGATGTGTGGTGGATCCTCATGCCATCCACACCTCTCCACCCTGAAGTTACTGACAGACCACTAAACGTTGTTTAATCTCTCTCTCTCTCTCTCTCTCTCTCTCTCTCTCTCTATATATATATATATATATATATATATATATATATATTCCATCCTTTTCAACCTTTTGAACGTTCTGTGCGATTATTCCACATTTCACGAAGCCCAAGTTTGTCGGCCGTTCTCCCGAGATGGCCCGGTGATGTAGATAGTCAGTTTTATACACTCCATCTCACATAACCCGTTATCCACGGCTCATCTGGGTTTGTTCTGAGCCAGACGTATAATCTTCTTTTGAAGATGTCTGTCGCAGCACCACTCGTGTTCCATAGCTTCTTGGCATCTGTTTAAACAGTCTTTGTCCTCTCGCAACAAGACTATTTTCCTTCAGTATTGTGTGTGTTCCATGACTAACCTTTAATTTGGGGGATGACACAGTCTTCCTTTTCTACTTTCCACTGCTTTTTGTTGGGTTATAGGGTTCAGAGTAAGAATAGGGACTAGTTTCTCCATTAATTCCAAGTGTAAATAATGATGTATCGTCCCCTTCTTCCTTCCAGTGAATATAGGACTAATTCCTTTCCCATTAATTTATTTCTTTGCACCCTTTGATCTTGGCTGTGAAGCTTCTCTGAACCCATCTATCTAATCATCTTTTTATATGGACATGTTAGAATCGAACAGTACCCCAACATGGTTGTGATCGGCTATTTCAATAGCGTAGTCGTCACATTTCTATCACTCGTTTAGAGGTTCTCAGTATCTGCAGTTATTCTTTTTGCTCTGTTTACTGCTATCTTATCTTGTGATGTAAACTCGTGTATATATATATATATATATATATTTGTTCGCCACCAGTTTTGACTCTCCTCCCATTTCATTGCTAACCCCAATGAACTAGCTTACAACTTTTCTATCCTAAATGACCTGGAGCAGATTATCCTACTCGTATCTCTGGTTGCAATAGAAATAGGCCCAACATTTTGGATTTATTTATTAACTCTCAGCCTTCTCCTTACTCTGTGAAACCTCTCTCTTCGTTGGGGACCTCCGGTCACAATCTTATAGCTGTTTCCTGTCCTATCGCACCAATACGGCTTTTGGATCCTCCAAGAAGAGGCGCCTTTGGTCCCTTCAGCATCACTATTGGTGCGTCCTTAGGCAGTACTTCTGTGATTTCCTATGGAATGCTTACTGCACCCGTGGTTGGGGCGCTTCTGGGTGTGCTAGGCTCATCAGAGATTTGATTCTCTCGGGCATGGAGGTGTACATCCCATATTTTATCCCTACTGTTAATGTTAAAACATCTTGGTTTAACTTTACTTGTTCTAATGCTATTCGCAACAAAGTGTATTCAGTATGAATGTCATTTGTGCAATAAGAAAGGTGTACCTTTGGTGTGATTCACAGACCCCGAACCAGACTCAGAAAGCTAGTGTGTGTGTGTGTGTACCCGCACAAAAATATACACATTCATTATATACATAGATATGTACATGTACAAATAATCGAGGAAAAAGCTAATGAGGTGGTAAATTTACAAAATAGTAAAGCTGTCAAGAGTTTGTTCGTCATATCCACAACCAATAAAGTCAAATTCGTGAAGCTTTTCTCAAAATCTAAATGGATATTGAACTTAAAATAAGTGTAGAGGTTTCAATGACTTTAAATGTTGTATAAAATTATTTACATGTTGTAATGTGATGGTAGAATGAAGAGAGATAAGTAGGTGCTACTGTAGTATGCGGTCTACCGTTCAGTTTCTACTGTAGTATGCGGTCTACCGTTAAGTTTCTACTGTAGTATGCGGTCTACCGTTAAGTTTCTACTGTAGTATGCGGTCTACCGTTCAAAATATTTAAAAGGAATTGAAAATGAATTGAAAGGAATTATAATTTAATTTACACAATTAAGGAATTATTAAAGAAGTTAAACATACTACTACCGCATACTTAACGGTAGACCGCATACTACAGTACGCCCTTGATGATTGGTTAGGTTAAGTCGTGATATTTTCGTTAGTTTTAACGAAAATATCACGACTTAACCTAACCAATCGTCAAGGGCGTACAATTAACCTAATAATAAAATAATAAGAAGATAAGAAGCTATAATTAAAAGGTAGACCGCCGAATCGTAGGTAGACCGCCGAATCGTAGGTAGACCGCATACTACAGTAGCACCGATAAGTACTCTCTGCTTTTATTTAAAGTCTAAATTTACTTACCAAGTTGCTTCTAAAAAATACTTCGATCTTGAATGAATGGGGGTCCGAAATCAGGATCTTATATAAGGAATCAATTGCTGTGAATGATGTCACATTTCCAGGAAATTTGTGGGTGGAACTTAGTTAAACGCTGCGACTTTCAATTTTGAACTTTTTATTGAAAAGAGGAAATCTGTGAATTCAACTTTTGCATTTCCATATTTAAAAAAAATTTCCATGATCAATATTTGAGCTGTGTGCGTTGTATTAATACTATTCAAAAGTAATTAAGATATATATATATATATATTCCGATAGAATCCGACAAAACCAATAAATGCACGGGCGTCGTCGATGGTCTTGGGTACAGGGTACCTTTCCAGGGCTTCGAGTTTGGCTGGATCAGGTTTAATTCCTGTTGACGAGAGTAGGAATCATAGGTATACCAGGGATTCTTTTAAAAAATTGCACTTTGCAAGCTTCAGTTTAAGGTGTGCTTTTCTCAAGTGTGATAGCACATTCTGAAGGCGTTGAAAGTGTGTTTTTATGTCCGAACTGTAGACGATAATATCGTCAAGATAAACGAGAGCTTCGACACCTAATAGGTCGGAAAGGACTATATTCATCAACCTAGAGAAATTAGCAGGCCCATTTCGGACTCCGAAAGGTAAAACCTGGAATTCGTAATGGCCTCGGTTAGTGGAGAAAGCAGTCAATGCCCGGGATTCGGGACTGACCTCCATTTGCCAATAACCCGATGCTAAATCGAGGGATGAAAAGAAGTTCGCTTTCCCTACGTTCAGAATTGTTTCCTGCATGTTTGGAATCGGGAAACGGTCTGGGATGGTAATGTTGTTCAGGCGTCTAAAATCTATACAAGGGCGAGATGTTCCGTCCTTTTTGGAGACGAGAATCATAGGAGCGGACCAGGGACTAGCTGAAGGCTGAATGACATCCTGCTCCAACATGTCCTTGATGTGTTCCTCATTTCCAGTGTTTTAACTGCGATAGCTTTGGGCACATGATAAGTCAATGTAATTACCCCTCTTATTGCTCCCACTGTCACGAACATGGTCATCGCCGTGGCGATCGCCAAAAGTGTGCTGATAAAGCCCCTGCAGGGTATAGACCCCACTTTCAGAAACCAAACCAACCACGTTCCCAAAACGTATCCCAAAAGTCATCCAATCCCCAGAAACCAGTCCATTCCCAGCCTCAGTCGAACTACCAACCCAATAGATCACGACCACAGGGTCAACCACACTCTTACCCCATGTACAAACCTCAGTACAACCAGCAAGGTCAACTAGTTCGGTACGTAGAAGTACCCGTGGAGGAATCATTTTCCCCAGAGAACAGTTTTCAAGAACACCCTCCAGCGTATGATATTCCCGTAGAATATGACCCAGGTCCTCCCATAGAAGACCATTCGAGCCCTCTTTTAGACCCTACATTGGAGGCGGCAGTTCAACCTCCTCCCACCTAAATTACAGTAATGAACCCAGATACGCACACAAACTCCCCATCAGGATAATAGGTGCGGACCTTCTAGATTTAATAATAAATTGTAGCACCGATAACCAAGATTTAACTGCTCTCCTAGATACAGGAGCACACGCGACGTTAATTAAGAAACAATGTGTAGATGAATTACTAGAGAGTACAAATTACAAATATGAGCATTGCAAAGCTTAAGCACGATTCCTTATTAAGCGAAATCTAAAAAAATGATTATGAGATTTTAAAAAAACAACAGGTCACCAATTATTTGGCAAAGTAGAAAGCAAATCAAAAATTTTATCCAAACTCGCGTTGGGCGATTTTGGTCCTTATGTAAAAATGAATACACACACGTACATACATATGAGTATAGGCATTATATAAAGTTAAATATATAAGAATATACAGGATTATATAAATACATGAACCATATAACATGAATTTTTAAAATGGATACTTTTTCTTAAAATGGATACAAGAACTATATAAATGAATACAAGAATTACATGAAGAATAAGATAGTATAGGAATATGGGAATTATTTATGGTTCATTTTTACAGGGCTCTCCCCTCTAGAATGATATTAATATAATAATGTAACATTCTAACTAATGCTAACTAGATGATAACTATTGGTTTTATAATACAGATTTATATATACAACATAAGTCGGGTGGTTAAGTCTAGTTCACGTGGTCTGGGTACGCACTCTTGGTCGTGCATAAATAGTTTCATGTTCCGTGTCACTTGGTTTTCTTTGTTCCCAGAATGATCTTTTCACCACAAATATACCGAGGATAATAGCACATACAATAATGATACTAACGGCTGATGTTGAGAAAATGGTTACCGGTTGTAGTATTTGTAAGAGGTTGTTTTGGTTATCATCCGAAATTTTAAACAGGCTCAATTGATCATTCCATTCAGGGGCATGTAGTTCGGGTAGGATGGTTACAGGTATTATGGAGAGATTTAAGATCTCTATGACGGGTTTAAATTTAATTTGCGACGGGAATGGGCATGAGTTATTAAGGGTAACCTTATACGGGTTATATATTTGGAGCTTTTGAACGCAAGGAGCAACCAATTGGTAGCCGAACAACCATAGGGATTGTAATGAGGGAATAATTCGATGGACACTCGAGAGTAGCGGCAGTCCTGTTCGCGAAGGAAACCCAGATGTCTGGTCCAATTCGTAGTTGGATGGTTTTAGGGGAATGAAATTTTTTAAATGAACATACGGGGGCATGCCGGTCACGAATTAAATCGATAAAGCAAGACCTAGTAGTTGGAAGAATAACTGGTTTGAGTGGAGGGCAGACGAGTTGTTTATTTGGTTGCGGGAATCGGCAATGCCGGATGTCGCTATCTGACATCATAGAATAAGCTGATAGATCTTTGGTGAGGAAAAGGTAAGGTGGTACGGTGGGTAAATACAATCGATAGACATTAGAGTTATTTTGGTAGGGTGTTGGGAAAGGGTGAAATTTATATACGTCATAAGTGAGGACATCGAAAAATGGTATAATTATGAGGTATGTGTAGGGGCGTGGTCCATGTACAGTCCAGGTGTATTGTAGAAATTGAGGGTAATTAGTGTGGTTGAGTGAGAATATGGGTGATAATTTTAATTGTGACTGGGCGGTGTGAATCAAGGACTGAAGTATTTCCCATGGTATTAGGGTGGAAAGAGTGATTTTTCCATGGGCTAGCTGGGTTGCACGCAAAACCTTGGAATGAATCGTAGTTATTCGTTGTAAGTATTTATCGATTAGGGTTACTTGTAGGTTCATTATCTCTATTAATTCTAGATATCTTTTGTGTTCTTTGTATTGAGCTAACATGGATTCAAGGTATGTGAATCTGTCCGAAAGGGAGTGAAGGAAGCGATTGTTTTCGTGTAATGACCTAATAGTTTGTTCTAACATGTGTCCATTATATTGTCGATTTCGCGCGAAGAGATTCAATTTAAGTTCAATTCTTTTAATATATTCTTCGGTTGCTAATCCGAATAAACCTTTGAACAGTTTCCCTCCTATATCTATCAGTCCCCTTTTACTTCTTTGGTTAAAGTTTTCTGAATTTTTAGTTTCAGTTTGTATCCATGGTAAGGCTAATATTTCTGATCGGGCGCGTGCTGTAGTTTCAATATTTTCGAGGGTATTTTCTAACAGAACGCGACTAATCTGATCTTTTCCTTGGAAAGAATTCTGGACTTTACTTTCAAACGTTTTTAATTGGGTTTGTATCTGAAGGAGATTGATTTTAATTCTAGTAGGGGGTTGCAAATTTATATAAAGGTCTGCGTGCCCTTTCAAAAATTTACCTTCTGCAAGTTTTTCTATAACAACTCCGGTAGAAATTTTAATGCTAGGTCTACAAGAGTAAATAATTTGGAAAATTATAAGGGGGACAATTTTATTCATTTCTACGCCTTAGGTTATACGGAGCTGGGGGTAGTTGTGTGGATACTTGTGTGGATACTTGTGTTTGTGGGCGAAGGGGTCGGCCTCGTTTTGGTGGCAATGGGGGTCGACCGTTGAGCTCGGATTCTGAGCGGGTTCGTTTCTTAGGTGAAGGTTCTAGTTCACGTGGGTGATGCATTTGCGGGCGGTATGTAGGGTCCGTGCGTCGATCATCAATCGGTGAGGGTGGTGACAGAAGAGATGGTGGAGTTCCACTGAGTGATCCTCTTGAAGGGGTTTCTCCAGGGTCTGGGTCCGATGGGACACTTGGCTCTGTGGCCTCCTCTTGTTCAGAGATTGCCTCGAGTACTGGTGGTATTAAGAGGTACCAATCTTCGTCATGGGTAGCGGTTCCCGCGGTGACCACTTCAGTTTTTTGATCCCTGCCCGATTTGTTAATATCTTGACCTTTTGAAGGATAGGCGGCTCGAACGCCTGGCAGCTGTTTTTTGGGAAGGTGTTGTTCGGAAGCTATCTTCAAATTGTCAGCGTGAATGATCTTTAGTTTGGAATGATCCCGGAGGTCGAGGATTTCATAACGATTTTTTCCGAGGTTTTTCATAATCCTATATGGGCCATCCCATTTTGGGTATAATTTGCGATGAGCACCTGGCGGTTTCACGCTCTTCAGATAACATCGCATACCGACGATTATACTCCGTTGACAGGGATGACGCCTATGTTGCTCTTGCTCCATCTGTTGGTTTCGTTGGTCGAGGGCATAGCGGATTATGTCAAAAATCTTGAAAGATCGTTCAGCTAGTTGCTGATTTGCTTCTGCCATTTCGGAAGATGTTATCCTGGCAGGTTCGCCAGTTGTTAACCCCTCCGTCTTTGGCCCGGGGTGGTCCGAAGTCGACGGGGGTTCTAGTTAGGTCGCAGCAACGGATGTGTGACTTGCAGTAGTTTTCTTCTATATTACTCTCCGAGTTCTTCTATAGTGGCTCGGAGGACTCTGATAGACTTACTAAAAATGCTGAAGGTTCCGGATTCTTCTTATAGCGTATCCGGAAAGTTTAATGACTAAGTTCTTCTGAAGAGAGCAAGGCTCGAAGGATAAGATAAAAACTATCTTCAACTGTAAATTTACTGCTAAAATGTACAGGTAGTGCTCAGCCTCTGAATTAGCTTCTGAATTACAATGGAACATTTTTACTTGGTTTATATACCCAAAAACTGCTAACATCATTATTATTAAATGCTAAAAAGGCTGTATTATTTTTGCACAATATTCAAAAGTAAAGTAAATTTTTAGCTGTGGTAAGGCTTGAACGAGTAAACAAAATATTTGAAGACGAAACCATATTTTTATCTTAAACCGCGACTTTTCAGATCTGATGTTATCATGATCTGCCAAGTTAACTAAAAGTGGAAATCGGACTATGCATCTTTACACTAAAATATGCATATGAGTAAAATTTTAAGGTTTAAGATGTACAATTTTAATGCTTAGGCAAGACATGATCTCATCTTTTATAACGAAAGGAATGTATACAAAATATGAACATTGCAAAGCTTAAGCACGATTCCTTATTAAGCGAAATCTAAAAAAATGATTATGAGATTTTAAAAAAACAACAGGTCACCAATTATTTGGCAAAGTAGAAAGCAAATCAAAAATTTTATCCAAACTCACGTTGGGCGATTTTGGTCCTTATGTAAAAATGAATACACACACGTACATACATATGAGTATAGGCATTATATAAAGTTAAATATATAAGAATATACAGGATTATATAAATACGTGAACCATATAACACATGAATTTTTAAAATGGATACTTTTTCTTAAAATGGATACAAGAACTATATGAATGAATACAAGAATTACACGAAGAATAAGATAGTATAGGAATATGGGAGTTATTTATGGTTCATTTTTACACACACACACATAATATATATATTATATATATATATATATATATATATATGCTTTGGCTGGTGATCTTAGTTATATATTATGTTACCGACCGAAATGTTCATTCTGATGAAGGTCAATCTTGTCGTACAACTTTAGGTCTACAGTTTAACGTGAAATGCGAACCACGTTCCATATATATATAATGTACGCCAGTTGAGAGAAATGGTTCTTGAACCTAGAAATGCAATTATTGGGATTATTGTATTTCGTACTAATCTATAATATTGTTTTAGGGGTATTAAGATTGATATGATCGATCATTTGCTTGGTGTTAGTATATCTTATAAGTCTAATAAAAGAAATTCCACTAAATTTGTTCATTAGATAATAATAGTCCTTGTTATTTTGTAAAGCTTATGACTCACCTCTGGAAAACCATTATGTTTGGACTTGAAGAGCCCTCCACTTTCCAGCAATCCCAGCAAACACCTAGGATGACTTCGCCCACATGCCTGCGATAGGCGCACCAGAATACGGCACGCTCTAATTCCTTTTGGAGGGAGACGCAAGCAGCTGTTTTTTGTCCTGAAAACAAAAATGTAATTGTAGTTTAAGGCTACCATTTCAGGCACGTGCTTTTTGCAGATTTCTGTTAAATCATTCACTGTATTTTGGTATTAATGTCGTGATAAATTCACGCTGATGTTTGAAATAGGTTTACCTGTATTGGATGAAGTTGTGTCGAAAACCATACCAACGACATTCTGTTCACACTCCCAATCGACCAGAAGTTGTTTGGTTGCTGTTGATATCAAGTCTCCTTGAACCAGGCCAGCTTTTTGAGTCAAATGCGGAAGAGGTGGGACTCCAAGAAGCTTTGTGCCATTGACACCAGACACAAGAATGGGCAGGCGGTCATCAGTGCCTTTGGAATCCAGCGTGTCCATAAGTTTACCATCCCAGTGCACCAGTACTTTGTCTGATGGTTGCCATTCATCCATGATTTTTAAACTTATTTCTGACACGATGGAAGCTCGGTATCGGTGGGCCGTCCTTGCATTTAGACTCAGCTTTGATGTATCTCCACCACATGCAGATACAAGGGAGTACACAATTGCACTCAGCTGGGTCGGCGAGATGTTGTTTCGAACACTGCATGAAACAAGTTCTGCCGACTTCAGAATATCATGGGGCACAAAAATTGAAACTCCCTCTTTCACTGTTCTCCGATGTTTTCTCTTTGGTCCAGCAGTGCTGGCCTCATCAACGTCATCGTCCTCATCAGAGCTAATAGGTGAATCAATATCAGCCTGTACATTCTCAGCATGATCACATTGCTCTCTCTCTTGTCGCTTCTCTTCTCGCATCTGCCTTTTCTGTCGCTTCTGAACCTTTTCTGTGAGTACTTTGTTTACCCCAGAGTAGGCTACTCTGTCACTTAGCATGCTTTTCATAAAGAGTATGTCAGTATCGATGGCATCTTGTTCGGCCTGAGTTTTCCCCTTTTTCGCAGCCGCCATGTCTTTCAACACTGTTCTTATAAAATTTCATCGTCAGGCTCAATTCTGATTTAAACTTCATAATTCCAAGATCATCAGCCCGTCTTCTATCCTCATTCTTTTTCATAAGCATCATGTAGTCTTTGTCATAGTAAGTTTTAATCACTCGGCCAATATTGTTCCTGCCTGTAATGGTCGGGACATTCGCCTTCTGGTAATGCAAAAGCACATTGTCAATGGTGGCAGATAAAGCCTGGTCCCAATGCATATCCCGAAGGTTTGCTAATAGACATAGTAAGACCTGCCTATTAGTTGGCAGTTTGCAGCCTTTATTTCCTTTTCTTCTTCTCGGGGTACGGTGCCCAATAACATTCTGACATACTCATCATCTTGCCGTGTATCCATGATTAAATTCTCTATTCACAACATCAAATCACTGTCAAGGGAAAAGAAAAGAGCATCAATAAAATTAAATGCAAAATAATACGTGGAAAATTTGTGGGTCAGCGTTCCAGACCCGGAAATGAAAATCTGATAAAATGTGCTATTTTCACACTTATTTATGAAGTTCATAAGCTGAAATAGCAATACTTGCTGGTACGACGGTGCTAGCTCAAACATGCACCGATCTCCAAGAAAATTTACAGGGGTGTTTCCTAGATAAATACACAACACTAAAACTTTGAACAGCATTGTAGGACCATTTTTTGATTTTTGGAGGGCAACGGTCACACCCTAATATATATATATATATATATACAGGGTGAGTCAAAAGTCTCCATACATAGGCAAACTGGTCACTTTATTACGCAATCACTTGTAAGTCACAAAATATGCTGTATGTGGACACCATTACACTGAATGCACATACAAAGGCATCTCAGCACATCACCTGCAAAAAAATAAAAAGTAAATAAATAAATAATCATTTATTTATCATAACCATTTTGCCTATGTATGGAGACTTTTGACTCACCCTGTATATCCTGATAGACGGATTCCAATAAAGCTATTTGGAATTAATACATGGTAAACATAATTAAGAGATTGAAACTCATTTCTCCATCGTATATTTAATCAGAATTGTCAAAAAAAAAAAAATTATAAAGTAACAATGCAGTAATATGACGTCATATGATGATGGTTTGCAGAGAAAAGAATTATCCTCATGCATATGAACTGTGTTAACAAGATTTTAGTGAGTCTATCTATAGGCTAGCAAACGGGGTGATACGGTATTGTTAAAGATCACACAGCCATAATTATAATCACAATATTTGTTTAGTGGTAACAAATTATCAAGCCTATTATCATTGTTATTGTTATTATAGTTTTATGTAATACACCACACACATAGATAATAATTTATCTCCTGTAATACATTATTTATAAATTAATAATGTCTCATTAGCTCTATAATAGCATAAGGTTTCATCTTAGTTCTGAAAGATTACAAATCTTAAGATTTAGAACATTTTGGACGTGAATCTGTGACAAACGCAAATGACAGTAAGTACGGACTTACAGCCTTGCACTCTTAATAACCTGCAAAGAAATCCTGTGTGTGTGCGTGCGTGTGTGTGTGTGTTTCCCTTCAGCAATACATACCAAATTAAAATCTTGGATTTCTTTCAATCTTTTTTTCCTTTTCGATTTCCGTACTAATCTTTAACGCCAATAAGAAAGTGAAGCTGTGTAGCAACATTTTATTGTATTGTAGACCTAATACTGATAAGGTACTTAAAATGAACTAGATTTTCAGTAACAACACCTGGACAGTTGAGTTGATTGTTCGAACCTGTGGATGGAATCAAAATCTTCACAGAAAGCCATAACCCCTACCGTTGCTTCACCAGATATATAATACAGATAAATAATCAAACGTATTCTAAACTGAAGTTATTTTACAAAATAAGTATTACCGTTTCTGCTCTTACAATAGCACGTTGCTAGTAGGGGAAAGTGGGGCACAGTGGGACAAAAAACTTTGTGACGTCATAACTCGTTTATTTGAAAACTTATTACAAAATTTAAAAATGGAAAAATAACTATCATCATAAAGGATTGATATGCATATGCAAAAGTAAAGAGAAGCTTGTTTCAAAAGGCTGTTTTTCGCCAATAAACTATAAAGGTGATTTTGTCCCACTGTGCCCAGGTGGGGGCACAGTGGGACAAGCACTGGGGTACATTGGGACATGATTAGTTTATATCAATGAAACCAAAATTGAAATCAAATTTAAGATACGCATTCTGTCTCTTTGTTGATCCACAGTTTAGGCTTGGGGAGGATGGTTTATATCACTGAGCTTCATAGAAGCCATATCCTGGACTTGTGGAAAGAAGAATTCCATCGACTTCCGCTTTTTCCTAAGATACGAAACTTCGTAGTCCCCTTCATCATCTTTGTCCTTAGTTACAAGGCCCACATAATATTTCTTGGATGGAGTAGCAAACTCAGCCAGAATGTAATCATTGACTTGGGGCTCTCCTTCCAATGTTGGTAACTCCTGGTCTTCATCGTTTGTCTCATCATCAAAACCATCAGATGAATGATCTGACAAAACTAATTCTTCACCAGATGATGAGTCCTCCTCAAAAACTAGTTTCCTGGATTTTGGATTAATATTGGTATCTTTTGTGCCTTGGTTTTGTGTAGAGCATCGAGCTTTACACTGAGCGAGTGCTTCTTTCTCTGGAGTGTCAGTTGCAAACATACTACGTCCTCTCTTTCGGCCTCTTCCTGACTCTTTTCTGGCTGCAGCCTTAGGATAGCCTCTAATTTAAAATAAAAATAAAATATACATATATACATATAATATATATATAATATACATATAATATATATATAATATACATATAATATATATATTCACATCATTATGGGGCACAGTGGGACAGCGTCCCACTGTGCCCCATTTTAAGTGTCCCACAGTGCCCCGTGTGATACTTTTTTAAATTGAGTCAGCTACATCAAAAACTTTGAAAGCAAATGCTAAGAACAACAGCTCACTATGTAGACATATAGTTGTTATAGTTATGCAATTAATATTAAAGAGTTATGTCAACCCAAATAAATCATAGAGACTTCCATACTTACAGCAAAATATTTACTTTCTTCCGTTCAAAGAGCAATGGCCTTGACCACAGAGAATCAGGAACAGCTAACCCTCCCAATGCAACGCTAGTGGAGGCACTAATCAAAAACTGTTACGTAGCCGAAAGCACCGCTGTCAGAGTTGCCAAATACTTCTGAAATCCCATTTGTCCCACAGTGCCCCGTGTCCCACTGTACCCCACCTTCCCCTAGGTGGTAAAAATGGCTAAATGTGAAAATATCCTAAAAGTATGCCCTAGTCAGCCTAGTTACAAACCCTTCCACTTTCGTAGAAATATTATATATATATATATATATATATATATATATATATTTCTTGGCAAACAAATTTATCACAAGGATTGCATTTGAAGTATCTTGTCAATTGTTGTGGTGAATATTGGAAATTAGCTAATTTAATTAGCTGGATGGTTTCATGAAAGAAAGATGTATTTTATTACTTGAAATGAATAATTATGCAGGAAAGGGGCTTAAACACTTCCTGTCCTCTGGTTGAATGATGCCGACATTCTGCTCTTTATAAATTATATATAATATGCCATTAGATTTCACTTGTGTAAATATGCATGATGCGAAAAATGCTCTGTATGAATTGGTCCACAATTAACCCACCCCTTATTTCTCCAGTCTAACTATAGAGTAGATCAAGTCTAGCCTAGAGCGGTCAGCCTAGAGATTCCGGAAATGGTCCAGAGCGGGCAGATAAATTGAGGTCCACAGTAGGATTCCTCACCAAGATTAGGTTAGGGCAATCTACCTTCACCTTTGTTAAGCTATGAGTTGATGCTGGGTCTTAGGCCACAATGTAGGCCTAACTTGTCTGACCCAGCTTAATTTAATGTGATTAACTTACTGGGTTAAAAAACTCAATTAGTCACTTACTGTTAGTTATTGGAGTGTCTCCCTTCTCCGGTTGTGTAATTGTCGAGAGCGCACTTGCTGGTGCGTCCTCTCGCCCCGTTCTTCGTTTTCGTACCGTTTGTTCTCCTCTTCGCCGGGCTTTTTCCACCAGCGTTGTCTTGGTTTATTCCTCGGTTGGTTGAGCGGTAATGTATCTCCATTACCGAGCACGCTCCTCCCACACAGTATATAAATACTAGTGTGGAGAATAACTCTGGTGAGCAACCAATTGGTTTCATCCACCCAGTTATTGACATAAAAGGAATTTAATAATTGTTAGATTAACTACCTACCTACTCAGTGAACCATTTTCGTTACCTCCCAACTACCCACTCATAAGTTTTCCATATACTGGGGGCCCCGGGAGATAAAAATTTTGGTGTCATTGTCACCAATTTTTATGTCTGAGTGTAGACTAGCTAACTATTTGACTGTAAATGCCTGTTAATCTGATTAACAGTGCCTATCCTCACCTTCTCATGGAGAAGGTGTAGCATTTAATTAGAAGAGAAAATATACATCCATAGGATGAAACTGTCTATGGTCTTTACCATAAGAAAAGAAAAAATGAAAGTTAGAAGATAAAATTACAATTCCCCAGCATCTATTTTTTGTTGTAAAAATAGTCGCGCCTTTAATGCTGTTTGTCGCTGAGGTCTTGTGTCTGTCAATGTTGTAGTAGGATGAGTTACCACTCCTACTGTCAAAGGAATAGTTACTGGAAGTTCAGTGTCTCCAGTTGTTACTGTCAGTGGAGAAGGTTCTCCAAAGTCCATTGTTTTGGGTCCAGACTCTAAAGGGTACAAAAGAGAAATGTCTCTTGTTGTGTCACCCGTTGAAGTCCTTAATTTGACCACTCTTGTTACCCCGTCTGCCCCTGGTCTGAGTTCTGAAACTCTAGCCAGAGGCCAGTATTGTCTTGGAGTACTGTCATGTATGAGAACAAGGTCCCCTACCTTAATTGTGTCAGACCAATCCTTCTTAGTCATTTGTTTATGTCTCTCCCTTAGACCCATCAAGTACTCAGTTTTCCACTGTTTAATGAAATGAGCTTTAACTCTAGTTAAATGTTGTAACTTAGTCTGGAGTTCATTATGTCGTTGAGTCCAGTTTGGGTCTTCTGAAGAGTCTATATTGTAGTCCGGCAGGAGACTAACTTGTTCTCCCCGAATCAAATGATTTGGAGTTAATGGTTCCGGGTCATTAATGTTGTCACTCACATAAGTGAGTGGTCTATTGTTAATGATGTTCTCAATCTCAGCCAGGAGAGTGAGTAACCCAAATAAGTGTATCTGTTTTTTGCCAATTGCTTTCTTCAAGCAATTCTTTACTGTTTGTATATTCCTCTCCCAGATAGAACCATACCAAGGAGAGGCAACCGGAATATACTTCCACTTTATGTTTGAATTTTGTATATATAATTGTGTGATTTCATTGCTTAACAAGTCGTGGATGACTTGTTCACCAGCTTTGAAATATGTAGCATTGTCAGTCCAAACTGTCTTTGGTACTGAATGTCGTGCACAGAATCTCTTAAAGACAGCAACAAAAGATTCTGCTGTAAGGTCCTCCACAACATCCAAATAAACAGCTCGTGAGGCAGCACATGTAAACAGTACAATGTACATTTTTTGTTCAGTGTCACCCACCCCTACAGTCAATGCTCCTGTATAGTCAATGCCTACAGTCTCAAAGGGTCTGTTGAGAGTAACTCTCTCCTCTGGCAAAGCAGGAGGATTTAGTTTCCTATAGGGCCTAGCATGAATACGCCTACATGTGACACACTCACTCAGGACTGTTTTAACAGTGATCCTTCCCTTGGGTATCCAATAAGTTTTTCTTAATGTAGTTAGTGTCTGTGGTACCCCCATATGATATACATCATTGTGTGTTTTTCTGATGATTAATGTTGTTAAATAGCTAAATCTAGGTAAAAGGATTGGATGTTTGCTTTTGTATGACAGTTTTGATTTGTCTAATCTCCCTTTACACCTTAGAAGGCCTTCCTCATCTCTGAACAAGTTTAGATCCACAACTACTGATGGTACAGGTTCTTTTATTTGTTTCCCATTAGTTAAGAATTCTAACTCTTTATTGTACTCTTTTTGATGTGCATGGCCTATCCAGTATTTGGTTGCAACTTCTGTATAATTATGATTATTTTTATTTAGTTGTTTGTTAATTGTAGCTAAACAGTTGTGAGCAAACCTCAAACAGTAGGCTGTAACCCTGACAAGTTTGTTGAAATCAGAATACTGTTCATAATTAGTGATTGGTTCAACCTTTTCATTTGAAAAGATTAAATTTAATGTCAAGTTAACTTGTTCCACAGGCCATTGGTCTGTATTACAGAGCCACTTAGGTCCCATAAACCAAGTTTTGTTTGACTTCAACAACTTGTAGGATAAACCTCTGGTCAGAAAGTCTGCTGGATTTTGTTTAGTTGGAACATAGTGAAAGTTTACTTGTAGGCTTTCATTAGCGTCAGCTATTTCTTTTAGCCTATTTCTTACAAAGATATTCTTACTATTAATGCTATCATTCCGTATCCAGGCAAGACAAATCTGACTGTCAAGCCAGATGTGGATATGAGTTAAGTACACATCATAGTAAGCATCCTTAAGCAATGAAATGGTTTTAATGGCTAATGTAGCAGCCAATAGTTCCAATTGAGGTATGGTTCGGGTAGGTTTGAGAGGTGCAACTTTCCCTTTTGCATAAATTAGATGACTTTCTGTAGGGCTTACGAGATACGCACAGCACCCATAAGCTTGTGTGCTTGCATCAGCAAACACATGAAGTCTCTGGGGCTTATCCCTAAACCCACAGCACCTTTGAATTTTAATGTTCTGCACTTTTGTTAAATCAGCAGCTAACTTCTTCCAAGATTTTTGATTTTCATTTGTTATTGGATCATCCCACCCAACATTTGTCCTCCAAATTTCTTGGAGGAGAATCTTTGATTTTATTGTTGAAGGCAGGAATAGACCCATAGGATCAAAAATTTTGGAAGCCTCTGATAATATTTGTCTTTTAGTATTTGCTTCCTCATCAAGTTTAAAACCTTTAGTACAGATTGAATCATGACTGTTAGAAGTTGCATCCAAATACCAGTTCATACCTAAAGTTTTAACTCTGTCTGATGGCTCAGTAAGACCATTATTATCCTTTAAAATCTTTTTGTTTAAATCCTCATCATTTGAAATCCACTCTCTAAGTTCAAAGTTACCTTGTTGCATAATGTTTTGAGAGTGTTCATAGACTTCAGATAATTCAGATTTTGTTGCTGTTGAGCCTATTAGATTGTCTACGTAAAAATGTTCCTTAAGGAAGTTCAATGTTAAAGAGTTATTAAACTGGTTTAAATGATGTCTAATTGTCAATGCTAATAGGCTAGGTGAGCAATTGGCTCCAAAAACACAACATTAAATCTATAGGTTATGAACCCTTTATCAAATCAAATGGATCCTTGAACCATAAGAACCTAAGTTGGTTCTTATCATATTCATTTTTAAGATTTATTCTCAAAAATGCCTTTGAAATGTCACTTTGTACGGCATATTTGTCTAACCTGAACCTCAGTAAGATCTTCACAAGGTCAGAAATGAGATTAGGACCCTCAATCAAGCAATCATTCAAACTGTGTTTATCACTGTCTTTGAGGCTACAGTTATATACTACTCTGAGTTTTGTTGTTGGGGCATCTTGTCGATAGACCCCCCTGTGGGTTAAATAATGACAACCATCTTTTTTAAAAGGGTTATCTGTTACTTCTTCAATGAAGCCTTTCTGTAGCTGTTCTTTGAAGACATCATTATATGATGGAATATTATTATCTTGTTTGAGTTTTTTCATTACTTTATATAAATGTCCTTTAGCTACTTTGAGATTGTCTCTTAAAGTTGGACAATTTATTTTCCAAGGTAACTCAACAAAATAACTATTGTCTTTGCACTGAATGGTGTCTTCAAATCTTTCTACCATTAACTGATCTTCTGAAGTTTGATTTGTGTCATGTATACCCACAGATTCTAGCAACCATAAAGTTTGAATTGCCTCATCCAAAGTTTCATTTGATAATGATGAATTAATGTTCTCAGTTGAGATAATATTATTCAAAGTGTTGCTATTCTTACAGGTGTTATGTAGGACTGAGTTGAGGCACATAGTATTTGTTGGTCATGAACTGTTTTGGTTTAGGTCTAGGTTGTATTCTGATAGGTCACCCAAAGGGGCTATCCCTGATGGAGTCTGAATAGCTATACCATTACCTATCTCTACTATGCCCTTATGAATAAGATTAATATAATCTGCCCCTATTAGCATTTCAATGTTAGCTACTGTGTTGTTAGTGATATGTCTATCAGCTATTTTGTAGTGTTTTCCCAAATGATTTATGGTTTGTTCTAGTTTGGGTATAACCAGTTTGTTTTGTCCTACTTTAGAAATAATAACTGCTTCAATTTTCTTGAATTTACTTTCTAAATGTAGTTCCAGGTCAATTGTCTTATAGCTATTTTTGTCCGAGTTATCCTTAACAAAGGATGCAATATTGAGGTTTTGTTCATTCGGGTTTGGTGTCAAACCCAATTTATTAACTACATTTTTTGAAACAAATGTTTGTTGAGAACAACAGTCTATAAGACATCTCACTGGAGTGGTACTACCCTCACTATTCACTAAGTCCAAAGTAATAGTTGGTAAAAGAATCTCAGTGTTTCTTGTTACACTGTTTGAACAAGCAGAATGTCCCATGATAGTGGCATTTTCTTTGTTACCTTTGTTTGGGGGAGGTATCTTTTGAGTTTGAGTACTATTGTTTGGACACTTTGGTGAATCACACATTGATGAGACATGTCGTAAACTTTTACAAAACTTACACTTGAATCTTAACCTAGATTTACAGTCTTTCTTATAATGTCCCTGGCCAGTACACTTTTTACACAGGTTCAACTGTTCACATCTTTTAGCCCTTTGGTTAAAGTCTGAATATTTGTCACACCCAGTACTACTGTGTTCATTACTTGCACAAAATTTGCAATGTGGTGTGTAAGTTGAGGCAGCAGTTACATTAAAGTTCTGTAATGTAGGTGTTCGTGTATTATAGTTGGTCACATTTGATTCTACAGTATCAAGTTTTGTCTGTTTGGCTGTAGCTAGTTGGTCTCTGGGAACAGTCTTTGGTTTATCCATAGTCTGGGTCTTATGTTTTGGAAAATCTCTCAATTTGTAATTAGTTAGGATATTGGGGAAGTGTTTTCTTATATTTTCCAGATTAGGATAATTTTCTCCCGTCTTTAGAATTAAAATATCTTTAACCCTCGAAGGAAGGCACCTAAGTACTATGCCTTGTATAATCCAAGATGAAGCTTTAATATCTATCTCATTGCTAACCAGTTGTCCTATAATAGCTTCTAATTTTGTATAAAAATTTTCCATATCACTATGGTTATCTTTTATGGGTGCAAATTCAAAAATTTGTTGAGATAGTTCATATACAATCTCATCTTTATTAATGTAATTACGTTTTAAAAGATCAATAGCTACTTCATATGAATTCCCTACGGCTGGTAAATAGGCTATCAGGTTATAGGCTGGGCCTTTAAGGGAACTAGTTAAGTAACTAAACTTTTCAACAGTTGAAATATAAGGTTTATTACCTATTAAATTCTCAAATTTGTCAATGAAAGATGGGAATTGTACCGTGTCCCCTTCAAATGTTGGTACTAGCAAAATGGGTAACTGAGCCCTCAATTCTTGTGACTCAGGATTTAGCATGCCACTTAAATTTTGTTGAAGGTTAGCTCTACTTTGATTAAAATCAGAATTAGGTTTTTTTGGTGTTAAGTCAGTCAAACGAGACCGTAGTCTCCTTATTTGCTGTTCAATTGAGATTACCTGATCATCATCATCAGCGTAAAGGTCTATCAATTGTTCTTCAGCCATTTCGGATTCAACTAACTCTGAAATACTCTCATTAATGGCTATTATTTCCTTCTTTT